>JAAVUH010000106.1:0-424766 GCA_014899045.1 Fusarium palustre
CCTCCCCCCCAGTCTCTACAATTTACCTTTAACCCCGCCGTCCCGTCTCGCAACGCTTCTTTCAACTTTACTTGGTCCTTCACCGCAAACTCATCCAGTCGCTTAACCTTGAACAAAGAAATCCCGCCCAAAATGCCTGTTGGAACCGTTCTCGTTACCGGGTACGTCCATTCAACTCTATCCCCTGCCATCTCTACCCCTGTTCTGTTTGTCATTGATCGACTCTTTGTTCTTGTCGCAATCACAATTCAACGACACCAAGAGCGTGCGGCATTCAACAAAGCAGGCCGTGCGGTGTCGCATTCTCTCAACAAAGAATACACTCACTAACTTTGATTCCTCAGTGGTACCGGCTACATTGGCTCTTTCACCTCGCTCACTCTCCTTGAGCACGGTTACGATGTCGTTATTGTCGATTCCCTTTACAACTCCTCAGAGGTCGCCCTCGACCGCATTGAGCTGATCTGTGGTCGCCGCCCTGCCTTTTACAAGCTCGATATCACAGACGAGAAGGCTATTGATGAGGTCTTTGCCAAGCACCCTGCCATTGACAGCGTCATTCACTTCGCTGCCCTCAAGGCAAGTCGCATTTCGATCGCTTTCATCGTCTACAACTAACACCGCTTCTAGGCTGTCGGCGAGTCTGGCGAAATCCCTCTCGAGTACTACCGCGTCAATGTTGGTGGCAGCATCTCTCTCCTCCGTTCCATGGAGCGCAACAATGTCAGCAACATTGTTTTCTCCTCCTCCGCTACCGTCTACGGCGATGCTACCCGATTCCCCAACATGATTCCCATCCCTGAGCATTGCCCCATCGGACCTACCAACACCTACGGCCGCACCAAGTCTATGATCGAGGACGTCATCACCGACTTTGTCAATGCTCAGCGCAGCAATTTGGAAAAGGCAGGCAAGGAATTCAAGCAATGGAACGGTGCTCTGCTACGATACTTTAACCCTTGCGGTGCTCACCCCACTGGCATCATGGGTGAGGACCCCCAGGGCATCCCTTTCAACCTTTTGCCCCTCCTCGGACAGGTCGCCACTGGTGAGCGCGAGAAGCTTCTTGTGTTTGGTGATGGTAAGTTTCCAATCAGTTAACAAGCTGTCTGTTCAATCTAACGCCCATAGACTACTCCTCTCGCGACGGCACTGCCATTCGAGACTACATCCACGTCGTCGACCTTGCCCGTGGTCACTTGATGGCTCTTAACTACCTCCGCGAGAACCAGCCTGGTGTCAAGGCATGGAACTTGGGTTCCGGCCGTGGCAGCACCGTTTTTGAGATTATCAAGGCCTTCAGCAAGGTCGTTGGTCGCGATCTTGCTTACGAGGTCCGTCCCCGACGACAAGGAGACGTTCTCGATCTTACTGCCAACCCTACCCTCGCCAACAAGGAGCTCAACTGGAAGACTGAGCTCACCATGGAGGAGGCTTGCAACGATCTCTGGCGATGGGTCGAGAACAACCCCAAGGGTTACCGTCAAGATCCCCCCGCCAAGCTTCTGGAGGCTGTCAAGTCTTCCAAGGCTTAAGTAATAATAAAATTGGCTACTGGTTTGGTTTGCGGGCAGGTGTCTCGCAGTGATGTGAAATGAGAGTTACCGAGGAATTTATGTTTTGGATTTTTAGAACTATCCGTGGCATTATAGATATATAGCGCACTTGAAACAGATATCAAAAGGCTAGGCTTTAATCGATCTTGATAAGCAACTTTCCGATAGTCTTTCGGCTTTCAATGTCCTCATGGGCCTTGGCCACATCCTGAAGAGGGTAGACTTTGTGGATTGTGAGCTCAAGCTTCTTGGACTTGATGAGGTCAAAAAGTTCAGAGCTGTACTTTTCGAGATCAGCCCGCTGTGAAACGTATCCGTTGACTACGGGGCGCATCAAGCGAACGTTCTTTGGAGTGAGACGGAAGAGGGCCACGGGATCCACGGCGCCAGACTGGAATTGTTAGTTTGACCATGAGAGCAATTTGACTGTTTCACTTACCGCGTTTCCAAAAGAGACAAGAGTACCCTTGAGGGCAATCATCTCAAGATCGCCATCAAAAGTAACCTTTCCAACACCGTCAAAGATAACATCGGCGCCATGTCCACCGGTGATCTCCTTGACCTTGGCAACTACATCATCATGAGAGTTGATGACCCACTCAGCGCCGTTTTTCTTTGCGAGCTCAAGCTTCTCGTCCGTGCTAGCAGTACCAATGACCTTGGCGCCGACAGTTCGCAGAAGCTGAACCAACAAGGTACCAACACCACCAGATGCCGCGTGAACTAGCACCCATTGGCCTTCCTTGACCTGGCCAGCTTCTCGGATAAATGTCCATGCTGTGAGACCTTGTAGATAAGCGGCTACAGCTTGCTCAGTGGGCACGTCGTCGGGGATTTTGACCG
Source organism: Fusarium palustre (assembly GCA_014899045.1). Taxonomy (NCBI): domain Eukaryota; kingdom Fungi; phylum Ascomycota; class Sordariomycetes; order Hypocreales; family Nectriaceae; genus Fusarium; species Fusarium palustre. Next base: position 2,400 of record JAAVUH010000106.1, read on the forward strand.
CATCAGAGGCGTTGACAACGCTGTATTGAGCGTAGGCGCCAACTGTGCCCATAAAGACCACCCGAGTACCGTTCTCGAAGCCTTTCACGGAGGAATGAACATCGACGATAGTTCCCGCAGCTTCACGGCCGAGCGTGAAAGGGAATTGAGGTGCCTTGTAAAGTCCAGAACGGAAGTAGGTATCGATATAGTTGAGACCAGCGATCTGGTTACGCACAAGGATCTGACCCTCGCCAACCTTGGGAACAGGGACATCCTTATGCTCAAGAACCTCAACACCGCCGTTCTTGTTAATCTGAACGGCCTTCATTGTAGGTGGAACGGGAGCCATTTTAGCGGTTGACAAGTGCGAAGCGAGTCTTGCGATTCGTTGAGTAGGAATTGGAGTTGCAAAAGGTTTTGAGGCGACAAGTGGTCGAAAGATGGAACGCCGCAGAAGATGAGCCATCGCTACTAATAAATTAATAATATGCGATATCGGGTCAGAAGAGGGCTGTTTTTATAGGAGCTATGAATGAGACCTTCGGGCCGGCCCCATACCGTGGGGGAGCCATGATGGCGGGGTAATATTGGAAATCATAATGGGAACTGCTGGATTTCTAAGCACATCATGTTGCGATTCCCGTTTGGGAGAGATCGTCAATTCACGGAGGATAAGAAGGGCTTCAAATTGAATTATATGTCAAAATCTTGTCTATGCGATAAAGTGCTGGCAGGTGGTAGGCAATCGGGCTTAGATTGTCTGCAGATATGATTCGAGTAATCACCTGCCAATACCCAGCGGCGTAGCAAAACACACAAGTCTACTTTGAGGTGAATCTGACTTAGTATATATCATTTTTTACTAAGTCTTTTCCCTGGTTGGCCTAATTTGTTGTTCACTTTTAACTTGTTAGTGGTAGGGCTGTCCGGATAAGCTCTTTCTCGTCTCAGTAACAGGCTACCGATGACTAAACTGCGTAAGATCCGATACTAAGATGATCAGCCTTGGGCCTTGGAGCAATTGAACTAACAAGAAGCGTTTGCCGAAATATTGGGTGGTAGAGTATGCGAAGGTTGTATTGGTATGTTATGCGTCGCAACGGAACATGATTCAATGGGTTTCATTAACTCTATCGCAAACTTTACTGTAGCTGTAATATTGGTAATGGATATGTCTTAATTGCCGGTTCATGAGTACAACATCGGCAATTGCGCGATACTATTCGCAATACAGTTCATGCAGCAGCCGTTGATTCCGTGATAGCTTCATGAATGTGACTGTTCAGTTCAGCATATAGGGTAAGCAACACAAGAACAATCTCAGCTCATAATCTTCTATCGACAAGCCTCGTTTAAGCATACTTGCTAAATGCGATTAAAGTAAGGTCGAGAGATAGACGAGAATTTGGTTCAACTGGCGGGATAGTTGATATCGATTGCAACGCTTACACCAGAGCTTACGACGTGAGCCGGCTCAGCAGCACAGTCGCTTCGCGTAAATCCAACCGACACGAACGCGGAAGAATCCTTCAAGAAACAGGCCATTCATATATCGTCTGCAAAAGTTCTCGCGTTAAGCAGGATGCAAAGTCTCGATTAGTCTAAGGCTACGCCAGCATACGCGTGGCCATCTTGCAGCAAAACCACGAAGGGTGATCGGTCTAACCTTGCGAGAGTTAGGAGGCGGAACTATTCTTAAACCTCGCCCGAAGAATACTGTTTGCGGCTTAGCGATCGCCACAGAAGGTTTTTAAACAGGGGCTCAAGGTTCGTTTCATGTGTCAGTGAAAACAACCAAACGAAATACACGTATAGCTAGATGTCATGACAGAGGACTGTGGCAGTGCTGGGGCCTTGGCATGAGAAAGCTTCGCAAGCTTTTTCAAGGGGGAACCTGGTAGATTCTGCAGCCATGACCACCATGAGTGTTGTTTTGAGGCCAGTATATTGAGATTGTCACCGCTGAATATCGAATCTGAAGCTTGGGCCTCTGTATCATCGTCCAATGTCAGGGGGAAGTGAGGCCTTGGGCCGCTATACGTCACCAACATTCTGGGGGACAAATGGTTGCATGTTTTAGGGCGATTGAGATGACATGACACCCACTTGACTGAAAACCGTTGAACGTCATACCGTTGATGAAGAAGTACCCGAATGGTCAATGTAATTCATGCTAGATGCATTAGAATAGTGTTGATACACTCGGGTAAACTGATGATACAACACCTTCTCCTCGTGGAGAATTGATTTACACGGTAGATGTACAGCGTAACATGCAAGAGTGGGGCGTTGCGGCTGTGATTCATTCACTGCACGGGCGGGCAGTGGAGGTTCACAGCCTCCAACCACCCCCTGTCCAATCCTAGTAGAACCTCTCTCCTAGGTCACGTCTTCTGTAGCACCACTGGCTATCACCAAGAACAAAAGGGACGGTAAGGCCGGGCAAGAGCACAAGATTCTGAGGCTACAGCCTTCCTTCCAACATGTAAATGAGGGGGGTTCGAATTCAACCTCATTCCCAACCTCAACATTTCAGCATCTTAGATGAATTCTTCAACGGTAAACGCCCGCCAAAGGCGCATTATACAATTATCCCAGCAATGGGGCTTCTCTCTTCCCCCAAACGCTCCTGCACCTCTTAGTCGACCAGCTCATCCAACATCCTTTCGAACACATGGCGATGATGAAGTCGCCGAAGGCCTTTTGCAAAGGCGATCAGCCGAAGTGGCTCAATTGCGACCTAAGAGTGGCCTCTCAAGAGCCTTCTCATCCAGCAATCTAAAAAAGGGCAAGCACTGGGACACCAAAGAGATATTGAATGTCTTGAATTCCTGGGTCGATAGTTCAGGCTCACCTGGTGTTGCCGAGGCCTTGATTGCAAAATTGGCTGCTGCAGGCGTTGATCTTAGTGGCATGCAAACACAAAAGCAGGGCTTACTAAATAGACGGAAAAGCGTTGAAAACGGCCTCGATCGTACTCGTCTACTAAAATCAGCCATCGAACGAGACCAGCATGACATGGTTCACGCTCTCATACCGCATGCTGATCCCTTGACCCTCGATACTTGCCTTCCAGCGGCAGTAAGAACTCGAAATCCGCGAATTGTCGAGACTTTGTTGAGATACGGAGCAAGCGCATCAGCAACCGCCGAAGGACAGGATGAATTCCGCAAAGCTTGTGCTGCGCCAGCCTTGTCAGAGATTGCCTCACTCATTCTGAGATCCGATGGACGACCGTCGGAAATTTGTGTATCACAAGCGCTAACAGACGCCTCGAGAGCACAATGTTTTGATACTGTCTTACATTTGAGTCGCTCCACAGCAGACTGCAACTACAACAATGCCGAGGCGCTCAAGATTGCTATTAACAACGAGCGAAGGGACATCGCCATGGCCATTGCGACAGGAAACAAGCCACCTCAGAATCCTGGTCTTGCTGAGGCTTTTCAACAGCTCATGGAGAACACGAATATGAACCCAAAGTCAAAACTCGACTTTGCAGAGCTATTACTTTGCTGCGGTGCCCAAGGACCCATACTAGAGCGATCGCTGGAGATGGCTTGTGACTCTCAATTTTTTGAGATGGCCGACCTTTTGGCTCGCTATGGGGCCTCAATAGAACATAACGATGCCTCCGCTTTGAAGGCTGCGATATCGAAAGGTCAGGTCAATCTTGTGAGCTCTCTCCTCAACGGATCTTCCAAAATCGATCCTGCACTGGCATCAAGCTGCATACCTCTGATCCCTCAACAAGCGGACCCTGGAATGCGGCAGGCATTGCTTTATTCACTATTGAAGAGAGGTGCCAATGGACCTGTTTTGAATGACTGTCTCATCCACGCTGCCAAAGCTGGGGATGTCCAATCAGTTGAGCTTCTTCTTAACCCTCACTTTCGCGAACCACCGAGCGAGCAGCCAAATGGTCACGGAAAGCCGCGCATTAGTAACCGTCACGCTGTGGCATCGCCCGATCACCAGGAAGGAGAAGCATTGCGCTACGCGATTTCGGCAGGAAACGCAGACCTGGCTGCCAAGATCCTTGCCGCGAGACCCTCGAACGAGACACTTACTGGGATATTCCCTTTAGTCAAGAGTCTTCCTAATTCAGAACGGTATCGTATGGTTGAGTTGTTCTTACGGGGAGCCATGACTGGTCCAGCTTTGCATATTGCTCTGCAAGACGCAGTCAGCGAGGACCCATCCCAGAGAGACGATGCGCTCATTAATCTTTTACTCAAGTACGGCGCAGATATCAACTATGACGAAGGTGTTGGACTTCACAGCATTATAAGTCAGATGGACCTTGGCTTATTCAACACGTTGATGCAAAGTGCATCTCCCCAGACAGCAGCCGCGCGTCTGTCCGATGCCATGAAGATCGAAAATCATCAAGTGCGATACGAGATGTTGTCGGTACTATTCAAAGCGCGCGCAAGTGTTGGTGTGCAGCAGGTGGCAGAAGCATTGCTTACGACTCTTGAAGAAAGGCCTGTAGACATGCCTCTGCTTCGCCTCATTTTGCAGCAGGGTAAAGCAGACATAAATGGCTGCAAGGGACGAATTCTACAACGGGCGACACAGGCTCCTGACCACAAGGTCCTGGAGTTGGTTCTTAGTCTAGGCAAACACAACCCAGACACGATATCGAATTGTGTTGATAGTTTGGGTGCTCTTTCTCCAACCGACAGCAAGGCATGCAAGCTTGGTGTGATTATAGCCAAGTCACCCAAAAACATCAACCTGGACAATCTCTTGGTGCAGGAAGTCCAGGCTCTTGTCCAGGATGAAACAGGCCAAGCCTCTTTCTCAATGTTGAACAAGCTTCTAGAGTCTGGAGCGGACCCGAACACTTACAAAGCCAGAGCATTGTGTTGTGCTGTTGGTGCAGCTCGTGAGACGGTAGTCGATGCCCTGATGGGCTGCAAAAAGCCACCTACACCAGAATCCCTGGCTGCTGCGCTACCTCAGGCTTTGAAGATCCCGGAACCGATGAACCGATTGGCTTTTACGAAAACTATAGTGGAAGCTCGAGCACCAGCCCGGGAAGTCAACAGAGCCTTGATCCACGCCATCAACAACTTCATTTCAGATATTGCACTGATTGGTATTTTGGCTGGGTTTGCAGATGCCTCTGATGGGGAGGCTCTTGCACTAGCCGTGTCCAAAGAGGCCCCTGAAATTCTTGATCTGTTGCTTTCACGTGTCAAGCATTCTTCCGAGAGCAGAGATTCTTGTCTGGAGAAAGCGATAAAGATCACTGACTGGACATGCAGGCTTCAGATCTGTAAACGCTTGGCAAAAGCGGGAGTTAGACCTCAAGCCGCCTCAAATGCACTTCTTGTCGCAGCGCGAGACGGAGACTTGGAACTTGGAGACGTACTGATTGCTTATGGAGCCAGTATCTCTACCAACGGAGGCCAGGCTATCATCGAGGCATGCCGTGGAGGTTCTGTCGAGGTTCTAGATGTACTGCTCAAGTCCAATGCCGATACCGAAAAGTCGACCCTGGAGCGAGGTTTCCAGGCTGCTACCGAAGTTGGAGATTTGAACAAGCGAGCAATGATATTACAGCGTCTGTTGAAGAGGGGTGTCTCTGGAGATGTTGTGGATATTCAGCTTGTTTCGGCTGCCAAGTCTGGCGAGGACGGGCATGAAGTGTTGCGTGTGCTATTGGCAGCGGGCGCGGACCCTAACTTTAGCAACGGTGAGGCGGTCGTAGCGGCCACGAGAAGCGCATTCGTCAGTAGCCTTGAGTTACTTTTAGGCTTGTGGCACGAAGGCGGCAATCAGGTAAGCTGTCGCATAGATGTAGTTATAGCACCTTTACTAACTAAATTGTACAGAAAAAGGCCTCCCCTCCCACTTTGATACGGGCTTTAAAGGCTTGCTGGAAGTTGAACCCGGACACCAGGCTAGACATTATCAAAGACTTGTTCAAGGCAGGTATACCTATTGTGGACGAAGTTCACATTGCCCTGAGCAAAGCTGTTGGCGAGGATGAGCCAGATGAGCGCCTCATCAAGGTCTTACTTGACTATGGAGCGTCACCTCTCACGAATGGCTGCTATGCTCTGACTCAAGCTGTGCGAGGCGCCAAGGTGTCATCCGTCGAATTAATTTTGACTTGCGACTTTACAGAAGATGACATACTCGCCGCCTTCTCAAGTGGATTCTCGGATGCCTTGTTTACCACATGGTTCTCTGCAAGCGGTCTTGCTATCGCGAAAATGCTTCTCGTCAAGGGTGCCAAAGGAGAGAGTGTGAGCCGCGCCCTTGTACAAGTCATGAAGGACAGCACGGATGAATCAGAATCTTTGGCTGATGCATTCGTCGAACTTTTTGTTTCGTATGGTGCCAGTGTCGATTTTGAAGATGGGCAGCCTCTTGTGTGTGCAGCTTCAAAAGGTAATGCTTTTTGGACAGAAAGATTGCTCACTTGCAAACCATCACCACGGACTCTCACGCTTGCTTTTGAACGCGTCTTTGACACGGCAAGGTCACCCGACGAGGTGCTGAAACTTTTTGAACTATTCTCAGGATATAGGGATGGAGAAGTCGGACTCGATGTCATGACCCGGAGCGCAGGATCCGACCCCATTCTTGTCAGGGCGATCTCTCAGTATCCACGATCGGCAGAACTGTTAAAGGTCCTTCTGGATGCTGGTTTCTATCACGACCAGACTACAACATACCGCCTGCACGAAAGTGTGGACGACCCCGAAGAAGTGACGGTCTTGCTTTGGGCAATTGCTCAGCCCCAAAAGAAGGTCAGCTCGGCATTGATCAAGATGTTGATCGAACGCGGTGCCAATGTGAACTTTGAGACGACAGTCAGTCGATCTACGCCGCTCATGCTAGCTATCCAAGCTCGTCGACCCGACATCGTAAAAGAACTGCTTATCGAAGGCGCTAACGTCGATATCACCGATGCTATGGGACGAACACCTCTGGCGATGGCAACTGATATCGGAGGCGATCTCTCAACTCGCATGATGGGCAACTTACTTGCTATCGACCAGTCAAAGGACGACGGATCACTACACAACGCTGCAAGGGAGCTCAACCTGGCAGCTGTGACAGTTCTAGTGGAACATGGACACCACCCCGACTTTCCCAGTCCATTGCATGATGGAAGATCTGCTCTGGGTGAAGTTTGTCTCCACGGTGCAGGCTCTTGTTCAGGAAAGCTGACTGCTGATGGAGAAAAACTTATGCAAAAAGTCATGACCTTTTTGATTGATGCTGGGTCGGACATAAGCCTGCAGTCACACGGAAAATCGGCACTATTGCTCTGTTTTGAATCCAGAGACCCTATTGCGACAACTCGAAGCTTCCTAAAGGTGGCCATGTGGAAGGAGATCAACAAGTCGTTCAACCACTACTCTGACGGTGAATTTACTTATTCTCCGACCATGTACGTCAAGAAGGTCATGCCCGAGTCGGACACTCGTGATCAGCTTCTTACCCTGCTCCGAGCGAACCGAGCAGTGGATGTATACTACGCCAACTCTGGTGACCAACCTGAAGATGCAGTTGGCTTGCCTAGTGATATGGCTGTACAGGAACGTGAACGAAAAGCCAGATTACGTCGTTTTGCTCTTGAGACAGAAGACCACGCTATCGCACTCGCTCGAGCAAAGGAGGTGGCCAGCGTGGAGAGGGAGATATGGAACAACAAGGCGGAGATTGAGGATGCCCGTCGCCGTAGACTGTACAGCGAGGATATCAACGCGGCGCGACAAAAGGCTGATCTGGAAGAGTCGCTCTTCAATGCCGCATTAAAGAGACGTCTTTCAGAGCAGCACAAACTGACACAGTCAAGCCTGGAGCGCACAAAATTGATCGCAGCAGCTGAACTGACAGCTGAAGAGACGCGCCAGCAAAAGATGCTCGAGTGGGAGTCCACCATGAACTCGGAAAGGGCAAGCAATGCCCAAGCACTCAGCAGCTTGCGCATCAGCGAGCGAGAGGAACTAGAACGAATTGAGAGAGGTGCAGATGACAGGATCAAGAAGAGACTGGAAGCACAAAAGAAGTTGGTGGAAACTCAAGAGAGATTAGCAAAACGGATAGGAAATGTGCCAGGCGGACCGGATGCCAGGAGGCAGATTGGATTCGTGGAGGAGGTTAACTAACAACTCTACACCCAAATGGACATGACTGGCAGGTTGGAGAGGAGTTGGGCGTTGCTTTGAACATAGTTTATACCAATAGTCGTAGTATTAAGACAAGTCGTTAGCTTAACTGCATATACTTTGAATCAAGTCAATTTGAACAGGGCTCGGTTTCTCAGAGTTGATTGAGACGATAATGGGCCTGACCGATTGCGCGGGTAGCAGTGTACCAGAATGAGCTTGACAACAACCACAGCGAACAACCATTGTGAACAACCTTGTTCTTGTACGTCATTTATGCAGACTTATGCAGATGAGAGGCGCGTCTATCTTGTGTCGACATCTCGACGCATGCCATACACTAGTGATAAGAATGAAAGGTCACTCGCTGCTCAATGCAACTCGGTGGTGACGGCGATTAGAAAGAGAGGTTCCCCTCGAGTCGATAACGCAGCCTGATTAACCCAACTTCCGACAGAACCAGTAGTTCTCACAAATACACCATCATGGGCGGCGGATCTGTTACCCCAGCATCAAGGATCTTATCCAACAAAGCTCTCAATCTCCGTCGCGCAACAATAGATGATGTAGACGACATCACTTGGATTGTCACCAACAGCCTACCTGATGACCCAGGCACTGAATACAGATTCCCATATCGCAACAAATACCCTGTTGACTTTTTGGAAATGGACGAGGGAAGAGTACGCAGAGTATTTCGAGCGACCAGACAAGTTTTATGTTATGGTCGTTACAGCGACTGTAGAGGATGAAGGAGAAGAGAGGCAACAACCTATATCGGTCGTAGTATGGGATCTTGTCGTTACCAGCGACTTTGCTCCCTGTGGTGTGTATAATCTCGCCTGATTACATTAAATACTGATCGTTCAACTAGATCATGGGTTAAACGAACGACGCGATGCCAACACCAAACACATGGAGGTTTATACCTCTACTATGCAACGGGAATTCAAGCGCTACTTTGTGCCCATCGGCAGAGAGCAGGTTCCCTTGTGGGCGCTGTACACACACCCTGATTTCCGACGTCGCGGGGCTGCGAGTATGATATGCGAATGGAGGAGGGAAAAAGCAGTAAACAGCAATCGACATTTGACCTTGTGCGCTACGTCAATGGGGAAGTTGTTGTATCTAGCGTTGAGGTACGAGAGTTTGGGGAAGTTTTGTGATTCAGGTAGAGGGTGAGGAGGAGAGGGTTGAACAGGATGCCATGGTCAAGTACAACAAATGATGTTGGAAAGGATACACATTATCAGTCAGATTTTATGTCAATGCGCTATTGTCCGTTTACCGAACAGTCTTTTATTAATGCGCAATCGAGTTTGCTGGAACATGGTGCGACACATGTTGACCCGGCCAACGTATTGCATTAGTGTTCAAGATACCAAACGGGGCTGTCGCCGATGCTGTGCTCATTGTAGTCTGAGGATAAAGAACAGGAGTTGGAGAAAAGAGAAAAGAGACTGACTCGGTTGGAGAGTTTCACTTATACTACTCCGGGAATATAATTTCGTATCAATGGAGCCTGAAATAAGCAAAGTTTGTAGAGACTAGTTTCGTTGGGTTGCAATCAGGCGTGGTTCATGCAAGTTATGACATCTCTTGACGATCAAGGTAGTACGAATAGATGATTAATTCATGACAACTGATTCATGACAGGAGCTTTATGTACTGTATTGGTGATAATGAAATATATATGTGGTGGTGTATAACCGGGTATAATAATTAGAGACTGATCGAGACCTGACTACTCCATAAACAAACAAACTTTAACCCCTAAAAGCCGCGCGTCGCTATATTTAGCTCGGACGAGGTCTTGGATAAGTTTGTGTCGTTCTCGAAGTGATGGTTTCTGGAAGAGGTAGACTCGACACATGATCTGGCCCCTATACTCATCCCATCATCCTCTCTATCTTCTCNNCCCATAACATAAGCTCTATAAGATATATCGCCGGGGGGCTTGTCGGCGTTGTTGCTGATAAAGTTGTCCAGGGCGATGCCTGTTCTGTTGCCTGTCGATGTGCCAGCGGTATTGCTCCTCTGTCCAGAGCTGGCATCCTTGTTTCCGGTCGTCATCTCAACAAGACGGTTAAGAATGGTGAATTCGAGTTTGAGTTTGGTGCTGTAGACAAAAGCTTTGTATGATGTCTGGTATTGATACTGGTCGGCGTACTCGAGACCGAGGATGGTAACATCGAGAAGGATGATGAGGATATTGACATATATAAGATGGTTCATCAATCGTCTAGTTCCTCGCTTATTGCCCATGGTGCGTTCCAGACGCATGAGCTTGACGGTTTCGGAAATGTAACAGGCTGAGATGATGATCTCTTGGATGAAAAAGATGGACACTTGAATCTTTTCCATGATGGAGTAGGGTTGTTCCCACATGTCGGTCTTTTTGGAAAAGGAGCCATAGATCATGGGTATAACTGTTCCGTGCATGAGGACGCCGTTGACGATGATCATGTACAAGACACATCTCAACCGGAATCTGTTTCTGAGGACAAGGTGTAATCTCGACCACAGCACTAGACTCTGACCCGAGACCATTGCGACCCATCCAAAGGAGATGAATGTGGCAGCGAGATATCCCACCGCATCGGAAGCATAGTATTTTATCAGGAAACCACCACAGTAAACAAAGATGCCCCATGTTGAGATGAGAAATGACCAGAAATATAGACCCGAGTGTCGCTTAAAGGTGCCAAAGATGATGAATGTCAATTCGAAGACGTTGTAGATTGATATTGAGAGAAAGACTAGGACGATGGTGATGGTCGTTTGGGATATGCCATCCAGTCCTGAGCCGAAGCCTAGTTTGGCCATGATTGCAGCTGCATTCGTCGTCAAAGGAGTGACTTGGAGAGAACTCGAGGAAAAGAAACAAGAGGGAAGAAGAGTCTTTTTGAAAAGCCTTGCTAGCAGAACTTTGTCTGCAGTCGCCAGTCATAGACTAACTAACATGTCTAGCCTTTGACCGCTACGTAATTCATCTTCATCTCAACCTCGACGGTAACAACGGCTGCACTAAGAACAAGACTACGGTACTTTACTTTATTGTACCCGTGCCGCGGGCCCGAGCGTTGGAATATCAACGATTCCAACAAATCGGAACGCCTTCGAATGCCTCAGAGCGAGTCAGGTCCACCCTCCCCTTGGAGACAGATCATTTATCCCCCTCTTGACAAGCGAATTAGATCCCTTTTTAGGGCTGGACCATTGATGATCCAGGACCAAAAGACAATAGAGTTTGGGATGGAGTGGGGAAAGCAACGGCGATCGTAGCGTACATCTGGCTAGGTCCGTTGATGTTGAAGGGGAGGGATCAAGACTGAGGCTTCAGTTTTGTTTTGTGCGGCTTATGTGCAGCATGAATGGGGGATAGATTGCGAGAATATGATTTGTTATCCCTGAGTATTGTAGTCAAAAGAGTTGTTCCATGACGCTTCTCTCACTGACTGACACTGACACCACCACTGAGATTCAGGAACAAGTCGGTATATGCCGTGTCTTACTACTCATTTCAAGGCATTATCCATACGAATATTATGACTCTTTTCAATTCCGATAATAAATCTGATATTATCAAACCCCCCCAGTAACCGGCACTCGTCTCGTTTCCCCGCCCCTCGGCTTCCGTATTATTGGGATTACTCTAGACTCGCAACAGGGATTAAAGGTTACATAGGGCGAACATATTGAAGCAATCCTTGCATGTCTCATTTCCATGCGCGGCATGATTCGAGACAGAAGAAAAACACAAACGTTGATACAATGACAGCCTCGATTGGACTCGAAAGTGATTTTGATGAACAAGGTTTCGTGGCTAGTTTTGGTCAGCATCCTTCCAGTGGCGTAGATCGACAAAATCACTTCCAGAAACTGCCAGAAACTGAATCGCTCAGGGGAAAAAGTCAACGGTACAGAGTATTTGGTACAGAAATGAATGGCGACAAACAGACATGCTCAACCGGAAACCACGTCCCCGGAAATATCACTCTCGTCTACCGACACAGCGCCAACTTAGTTTCGATTCTTTCCCGTACCGTAGTTTGACGGACCTGACGGAATGATCGATGCGTTTAGTCTAGCTGCAGTAAGAAATCGCTAGTTTCGACGCCGTCGTGACGATCTACGCTCAGACCTTGGACTTTCAACTGAAGCTGAAAATACATGAGCAGATCCTTGAACTAGGAGAATAGAGTTGAGTGGCTTGTTTGATGGGATGATGGGATGTCCTTTATGTAACTATTTCCAGGATCTGGCTCCTGTTAATCCACAACTGATGCAGATCCGGGGTCGGTTCCTTATTGCTGGGTTCAAAGTGGAATGCACATGAGCACTTTCATCTGCGTGTCTCTGAGAGAAACAAGGATCCTGACTATTCCGTCTTGTTGATCTTTTGTTCGTAGACTGGATGAATGTGGATTGTCGACCAGGGGAGTCTTTGTTAGACCCATTGTGCGAATACACAATGGATTGTTGAAAGGTGCTGTTCCAGTTCTTGGGCTCGGTTCATGTTTCTCTAACATGTTAATAGCTGAACCTACATGCATGCTCTTCAACAAGATGATTGGGAAGATAAACAACCACAGTGATCCGTAGAATAAGATATTCGAACAATAAAGAAGAACACCAAAGAAATGACTTTAAAACCAGGCAAAATTCCCTCCAAATCCATCATCAACCAACTCTCGATACGGTGGTATTCAGACACCAAAAACCTTGAGATACCATCATCAAACAACTCTTGACACAGTATCAGACAGTACCTCGAGGTAATCAACATTGACCAATCCCAACAACAACAACTTCTACCCTTCAAAATGTCTTCTCTCTCCTGGAACGGACTCACCTTTGGTGTAGAACTCGAATTCATGGCTTGCCCTCCTGAACGAGCCTACTGGAAGTTATGGACTCCGTCAGCAGCAGCACGCGCCAACGTTTCCAAGCTGCTCTCCCAGCGCACTTCTCTCCCCATTGCCTGTGAGTGCGACCACGAACCCAAAGACTTTTGCGCCGTATGTGCTGACATTCCCGACAAGAACAAGGTAGACCGCACATGCATCATCAACTACCCCAACACAACTGATGAGTCTACGATTGTCAATGCCTGCTTTCTCTTCAAGTACGAGTTTCTTGAGTGCGTCAGGGGTCTCAACGCAGAGCGCTGCTGGCCCGGCGTAGAGATGTGCACCCCTATTCTCGGCCAAGCTGAGTTGGCTTCTGGTCTTCCCACCATCAAGGATGTCCTTTCCGGCATTCGTCAGACAGGTGCTCTTATCACCGCTGACGACTCTTGCGGAATGCATGTCCATGTGGGTGTTGAGCAAGGCATGACTATCTATCTCGCAAAGAGAATCACTACGCTCGTCGTTCTTCTCGAGAATACCTTCATTCTTCGCTTGGTTGCGCCTCACCGATGGACTAGCACCTATGCTATGCCCATCTGCGACGACTCACAGGCTGCGAAAAAGGAAGAATCAATCGATGACGCTGGCATGGAGGCTTTCGAGAAGCACATGCCCCCGCAGTTGAGGATGCGCCCGAGTAAGTGGAACAACAATAACCCCAACAAGTACTACAGAATGCTCCGTACCATCTGGTCCTGCAAAGACCTGGACGCTCTCTCGAAGGAACTTCGAAAGGAAGGCATCAGCCGCTGTGGTCTTGCAATCTCGTTGCGCGATCAGGCGGGTCGTTGCAAGAAGCTCTTCAGCCGAAACAGATTCGAAGGGACACCCTCAACTGTCGAGTTCCGTTACTCGCAGATGACCTTTGACCATGTCCTCCTCCGCAACTGGGTTGAAGTTGTGGCACGCATCGTAGACCTTGCGCGAGCTGAAGAAGCCGAGTTCAAGAACATAGTCGAGGATATTATCGATCTGAACCATGAGGCTGGTCAGCAACACACTGCCGCTTGGAAGCTTTTGCTGGAGCGTGTATTCAAATTGGAACACCGCATTCCTGACTGGGAGGCTCAGCTGGAAAAGTTCAAGCAAGGTGAGTCCATTTCTCTCCTGAACGACAAGCTTCTTCTCCGGCGGGAGTAGAGTTGGAGTTGGGGGGTGGGAGTGGGAGTGGAAGTAGGGTGAGAAAAGGTGAGAAGGTGAGAAAAGGTAAGTAGAGGCAAACATGGGGGAGTTTTGTTATTTTGGCAGACAGCTGGCTGTTGGCCTGGACTTGGGAGTTTGGTAAGGTAAGTATACGAGGGTAACAGTAGAGGGAGGTAAGTGATATCAAAGACAATAAACTGTGTAGTATCTCACAAGGTTTGTATCCCGTGACTGTCATATATGTTCCTTTTTTATTCGAATTACTTAATCTCCCGCTTACTCTATTCAGTTATTCATGCGGTGATTGAGTGTTGTTGAGGCTACTTCCAAATCGCATGCCAGTTGTTGCCAGCTGGTGAATCAATACCAGGTCGACCACTTCTAGTATTTATCTGCCTGCCAAAGAAACCCCAGCTTTATTTTGCTTTGAACTTCCTTGCACTTGAAGCAGAAACTAATCTCTCCTCCTTTCATCTGTCGGATGATCCTGTACCAAACACAAGATAATCCATCCATCCCTGCCTTCTATGCTGCTGGGTATCACGCCGTAACCTCTACTGTAACCAGAGAATTTCACAAACAAAATGGACAACATCGGAGAGAACACCTCCAGTATTGAAGGAAGCTCCAACAATATCGAGGAGAGCAACAACAGCATCGAAGAAAACAACGATGTCGAGGAAGACAATGGCATCCGAGACAACAGCCGCATCGATAGGAGCCGCCCCTTGGAAGATGAGTACGTGAGTACGTAGATGTCCCCCCAAGGACCAATATTTTCCTCAGCTAACCTCATTAGATGCTCTCGACATTCTGGCCCAACGTGCGGATAGGAGCGGCGTCACTCCCACACAGGCGGTCATCAAGTTCATACATGACTTGGATTAGAAGTTCGACAGGCTCATGGAACTTGCAATATCCGATATAATGGCCAGAGAACTCGGGGTACCCGATAGTGATGACCGAAGGGTCGCACGCGAATACGCCGATGAGGCACTCGATATAATCTTGGAAGTCAGAGGCCAGGCTCTCGACATTCTCCGCCAACTGTAGGTCTTGATAGGTCTAAGCCGGGTAAATATACGCTGACTTTGTGTACAGAGGTGACACAGAGAGGAGTTGGTTTTGGTTCTGTGATTACATCGTACCTTTATGATCTCTAGGATTTTGTCTGCACAAATGGTTCAACGGGAGGAAGGTTGCGAGTCCAAGCCTGGACAGGCCAACAGCAACAGTGTTTTTTATGGGATACAACTGTCGTATTACATATTCTACCAATTCTATCAAACCTTTCATTAACTCTCTTCCTTTGGTCTCATAAAGTAATAAAGACTATCAGCTCAATGTCGTGGAGAATAACCACTCCAGGGTAATCAACCCCATGCTCAGTGTCCCTGCCCCACACTAAGATCGCATTCTAACTTGGCAAGGCTTGAATTTCTTCATCGACGATCTAATTTCCGATCTATTCCAGTCTAGACCCAACAATCAAAACCCCATCCAAATCATCCACTCATCAACGGCTTAATCCCAAGGCTGGACGTCGTGATGTCATTATCCTAGCCTCATTGAGATTCAGCATATCGACGAAGCAACCTCAAACCAAGGCAAGGCATCATTCATCGAACATTTGACAATCTCGATAAACCAATCATCGAACTTGCAATACTAATAATTAATCGCCGATCTTGATCAGCCACTCGTTCTCCATATCTCGTCTCAAGGGTCTGTCTTTGTTCACCGCGTCATAGAACCATCATGAGCCAGTCAGAATCAGTTAATGCAATGCATGACAAGACGAAGTATCTGGGGAAGTTTAAAACGATGGGGTTTATATAAAAGGCAGCGGTCCTGGAGCAAGCGGTCGAGTCTCAAGTTGATCAAGTAATACCAACACAATCATGGCTCCATCAGCAACAGACACTTCTTTCTCGGCTCACGTAGCCAGCCAGTTTCAGTCCTACGAGGAAGATCGACAGTCGGCCTCCAAGGAAGCAATCTATGCTACCAGCAATGGCGTTCCCGTGCCTCACGCCTACGAGACTCAACGATGCGGCGAGAACGGGCCTCTTCTTCTTCAAGACTTTCACTTGATTGATCTTCTCTCTCATTTCGACCGAGAGCGTATCCCTGAGCGAGTTGTTCACGCAAAGGGCAGCGGTGCTCATGGATTCTTTGAGTGTACCGACCCTCTCGACGACCTGTGCCTTGCCGACATCTTTTCTGCCAAGGGAAAGAAATGCCCCGTTTCTATGAGATTTTCTACCGTCGGAGGAGAATCTGGATCGCATGATATGGCTAGAGATCCCCGTGGTTTCTCTGTCAAGATGCGAACTGACGAGGGTGTAAGTCAAGCAACACCATCTTTTGGGTCATCACGAGAGTGATACTAATAAGTCATCAGAACTTGGACTGGGTTTTCAACAATACTCCTGTATTCTTTTTGAGAGATCCTGCCAAGTTTCCTCACTTTATCCATACCCAAAAGCGCGATCCCAGTAAGTCAATCACCTTGGTATATCAACATGTCTAACAAGAATAGGCACTCATCTCACTCATGCCGATGACTCATTTGCGTTCTGGGATTACCTTTCTCAGAACCCCGAGTCAATCCACCAAGTCATGATCTTGATGGGTGATCGCGGTATTCCCAAGTGAGTATAACTGGACGAGTTTGCAATCCTCACTAACAACGCAAATAGGGGATACAGAAAGATGCACGGTTACTCTGGACACACATTTAAGCTTGTCAACAAAGCCGGTGACTGGGTATACACCCAAATACACCTCAAGTCCATGCAAGGAATCGACTTTGTCACCCAGGAGGACTCAGCCAATTACTCACCCGACTTCTCCCAGAAGGACCTCTATGAGGCCATTCAGAATGGAGACTACCCCAAGTGGACCCTCGAGGTACAAACCATGACTCCCAAGGAAGCCGAGGAGTTGTGGGAGAAGGAAAAGATTAACGTCTTTGATCTTACCCACGTCTGGCCTCAGAAGCAGTTCCCTCGTCGCAAGGTTGGAGAGTTTACTCTCAACGAGAACGCTGTCAACTACTTTGCCGAGGTCGAGCAGATTGCTTTCAACCCAGCTCACTTGCCTCCCGGCATTGAGCCTTCAGCAGACCCTGTTCTCCAGTCACGTCTGTTCTCTTACCCTGATACACACCGTCACCGTATCGGAGTCAACTACCAGCAACTCCCTGTCAACGCAACCCGAACAGGCTACAAGTTTGGCAACTTCCAGCGTGACGGTCAGATGGCATTTTACAACCAGGGCGCTCGACCCAACTATCTCTCGTCCATTGATCCCATCAAGTTCCGCACCCGAACAGTGGATCTGGACAAGACACACGGTCACTTCACCGGTGAAGCCATCACGTTCCTCACCGCGATCCGCCCCGAGGACTTTAACGCTCCCCGCGCCTTGTGGAGGAACGTGTTTGATGAGCCCGCTCGTGAGCGCTTCATCAACAATGTTACCGGCAAGATGCAGCTCTGTAAGCAGGAGGAGCCCCTGAAGCGACAGATTGCCATCTTCCGGGAGGTCGACCCCGAGATTGCCGAGAGACTTGAGAAGTCTCTGGGTATCAAGGGATATGATGGAATTGCCAACATGACGTTCAATGGAAGCCACAATTCTATGAATGGCGAAATGAAGCTTGCGAACGATATCATCGCGAACAAGGGCAAGAGTGCAACTGCGAGGAACGGTGCCCCAGCAAAGGGAAGCCATTCAAGACTGGAGAAGAATGGAAACTCGAATGGAACAAACGGAAAATAGGAGGTTTAAAGTAAACCAGTAATATAATTAGTTTTCAGTGTAAAACAGTTGTCAAGATCCATCAGTATTTAGTTGTGCCGCTTAACACGAGTAATCAAGTCAACCAGACAATACCAGCATGCAAGCCTCCGTCAGAAGTTTCAACTCAAAGAGCTTCTGTAGTTCCATCCCCATCCATCATAAACCCAATCATAACTCTCCACTCAATTTCGTCTCTTTACTTTGCCTCCTCCTTCACCTCCGCCCTGGGAGCCTGCCAACTACAACTCGGTGGCGCACACGTCTCAGCACACTTGACACAAGCAAGTTCGCTCTTTCGAAAGCTCCCCTTGATGATGCGCTTATCGTCAAAGGCGTACCGCGGACAGTGCATCGTAGGGCCAGCGTTGCGCCCAAAGAGTCGACGTTGATAATCGCACGCTGAACCCAAATCGTCAACAGCGTAAAACATGTCGATGTAGTGAAAGGCTTCGCCACCGATAATGGCGCGACCGCGGGTCATTTGAGGGCATTCGGGGCCTTTGGCGCAGCAGCATACCATGCGCTGGAACGAGTATGTGCACATTTCAGTCGGGACTCGATCAAGGGTTCGTGGATTGGTGAAATCAGTATCAAGACGATAAGAACGCAGACAGTGGTTTCTTTAGTAGGTCTTGATAAATGCGACGACCCTTATGACGACCCTCATAGTATATATGAAATGCCGTCTGTTACACTCCCGCTTCTACTCGGGTCCGCAAACCCCAAAGTGTACAATGTTTGCCTTGCCCTTGACCATATTCCCGTTGTACCGTCCTATGCAGCGAGCCGTAACCAGAGCTACGGGGGTTTCGCGGGAGGGGGCAAACATGGTCTTGGGTTCTTTCTGATGGAACTCGAGATAGACGAGACGGGTGAGTATCGCGAGTGCGACTAACACATGGTGGATGACAGGGGTTTAAACTGTGGCTTTGGGTAGGACCCTGTTTGTTCTTTGGAGCAGCGAATCAAGAGTTCAAGTACATAGTCTTGTCAACGTGTACCAAGTCAACGAGGCTGCACTACCAGCTCTCAAATCGGACAAGAGCCTGTAGGGTGAATGGAAAGATTTCTCTTCATTGACATGGAAGTCTACCTAGTTCTGAATACTTATACTAACGACAGAGGAGTGTAGAATACAATAAGGGCACGGTGTCTAGCCTCTAAGAGTAAGGCATTACTTATGATGCAGTACTTTCGATGAACATACGTGTGTTCTGATAAACGACATCTAACACCACATAGTAACCTGTCGCTGTCACGACAATTCAAGACTTTTATTATCAATCTTACAAACATAGCACTTGGTTCATTAGTCCATCTGATCCACGGTCGCAGCATCCCCATCCCCTCCAGTAGAAGCACCCTGTATCTCCTTATCCTTGGCGCCGACAGGGAATCTCCAGCTAAAAGAATCTTCAGCTCTTCCAAGCTGGATATCCTTCAAGTGCTTGAGAAGCTTCTCAAACAGAGGCCCAGGCTCCTCGGACCCCTCCTTGATATACGTCGCAACCTCCTCCTTGCCACCAACGCGACGCGTGATGGATCGAATAGGAACAAGCGCAGCAGCCGTACCAGCAGCAAATACTTCGCTAAACTCCTGAAGCTCACCATACTTGATGGCGCGCTTTTCAACCTTCCACCCATAGCTACGTCCAAGCTCCTGGATACTGTCGCTGGTGACACTGTCAATGACATTCTTGCTATCAGGCACAGCAAGCGTCACATCATCGCCATTCACCTTGACACCGAGGAACCCACTGGTGCTAAACTCGTCAATCTCCTCGTGCCGCACACTGTCGAGGTGCAGCGTGATACCGTATCCCTCGTCACGCGCCTTGTCGCTCCAACGCAGCACAGGAGCGTAGTTTCCACCAACCTTTGCATTACCAGTTCCATGCGGCGCCGCGCGGTCGAATTCCTCGAGAATCAGCGCCTTGACAGGGTGTGCACCATGGTAGACACCGGTAGGGATGACAAACACCGCAAAGATGTACTCATCCGGCGGCGAAAGACCAAGCTGCGCGCTGGAACCGTAGAGCTGAGGGCGAATGTACAGAGCGGCACCCGTCTCGTGGGGTGGTACGTACTCTGCATTGAGAGCGACAGCAGCACGAACGGCGGAAAGAAACATGTCTTCGGGGACGGGGGGCATGGAAACGACTTCGGCAGAGTGCTGGAGACGTTTTGCGTTGCGGTCGGGGCGGAAGATGGTGATGGCTTCGTCGTTGGGAGTACGGAATGCTTTGAGGCCCTCGTAGGCTTGTTGACCGTAGTTTAACGCGGGGGCCATGCCATGAATACGCATAAAGGGATCAGCGACGAAGCGAAGAGGTGTCCATTTGCCAGTGCTTCTAGAGTATGTAGCTTCGACATGGCCATTGACTACAATTGTTAGACCTATTCATCTATAGAGGAATAGCTATAGCTCACCTTCGCGGACCTTGAAGCCCACATTGGACCAGTCAATTGTGTTGACAGGAGGAGGAGGAAAGGCGGCCATTTTTGCAGAGTAGATGAGACTGAAACTGTCAAAAAGTTAGCAATAGCACAAGACATTTATGTATTGGGCATTACTCACATTTATAAGCTCTTGACTAAGGGTCTTAGTGATGGTCTAGTGATGGAAGCTCGGAATCAGAACCCCGCTGACTCCCAATTAGTTTCCCCGCCGATGTCGCAGACCGCGGGGTTCTTTTCAATGGTTTATGTTTATAGGTTGGCTTTTTGGAGGAGGCGTATCATTTGCTTGTGGATTCTGCTGATGTCATGAGAAGAGAAAACGGAGGATGAGACGAAACAGTCATCCTTATGAGGAGATTATATAGCAGTACGGACGAGTTTTCAAGTCGTCAATATATGCATAATCCGATATCTTTGTTTATGCTTCATCCTTGTTATACACAAACCATGGCTCGATACTCTTTCTACCCTTTTTAAATGTGCAGAATGAAATGCGAGTTCAAATCTTTAATTCAAGCTATACCATAACCACCGCTTTTCTTTCTAACATATAAAAACAAACTCATAAACTTCTCTTGGACCTGGCTTCCTATTTACCCCTGCGCCCGCTGACCAAACGCCAACGGCACAAAATACAATACAATAACCCATTTCATCAATCACTCGAGTGAGGCAAGACGTTGAAGACAAGAGAGAACACCTTCAAAGTTAGCAATCATCACAAATATCCATCAAAGGACTGTACGTACCACTGACACCCTGGGTAAGGGTGGCTGTTGCTTCGGTGTTACGGTTACCAAGGCTGACTGTCACGACATTCTCTACAGAACCGTCGTCCTGTAGTCTGTTGGCCCACTTGAATACCTTTTCATCCTCTCGTCCGTCACCAATGACCATCAGGAAATCAACTGGCATCTTCTGCTCCTTGGTGGGATGAATCTCCTCCTTAAGAGTCTCAAACACCTTTCGAGCTGCAGTACGTTTGGTCCAGTCGATAGGCTCAACAGCGATACATCCATCGAGAGCGATAGCATGCACGCGTTGGGATTCACAAGCGTCGTTGACATGACTAGCGCAGTCTGAAGCTTGTCGTGAAGCCGTCTCGTAATCCTCCGCGCTCTTGTAATGGAAGATCAAACTGCAGCGACGCTCTTCAATCTCGGCACCAGGGGTTCGCTCAAGGAAGTATGTCATGATGGGTCGGACAGACTCCTTCCAATCCTTGACATGGTTAAGATCTGCCATCTCGGTCCATGAATCATCTCCATGTGACTTGAGGAAGCATCCGTTTTCTGCAATCAGACCAAGATTGGGGACACGACGGAAAACACGGTCAAGCTCCTCAGGTCGTCGACCAGACATGACGTAAACAGTGTTGCGCTCATCGAGAAGTAGATCGTTGAGGACATCCAGTGTTCGCTGAGGGCTGATGGGGATGATTTGGTTGACAGGACCCCAAGCCACAAGTGTGTCTTCATAGTCAATGATGAAAAGTCGTCGCTGAGCCTTGGTATACTTGGTTGAAAGGGCAGGAATAGACAGTCGGGGGACGGATGTTTGATCTCGCTTGTGTTGTTCGTCATAGACGATATCCAGACGGCTTAGGAACTCAGTAAACCAGTGGGCACCAGTGTGCTTGATGACACGGCCATAAAGGTTGTTCCATCGCTGATCCTTTTCCTCCTCACCCATCTCCAAGGCCTGTTTGATAGCATCGGCGCATGCCCGGTAATCCCAGGGGTTCACAGCAAGTTCGTTTTTGGCAAAAAGTGATGAAGTACCAGTAAACTCGGACAAAATCAGAGAACCGTGCTTCTTTTCAGGGAGAAGCTTTCCATCTTGACAGAAAAGGTACTCATGAGACGTCAAGTTCATGCCCTCGCGCTGGCTGGTAATCATGAGAGCATCAGCAATGGTTAGCAAGGCAAGGTACTGAGCATAGTCAATGTCCTGCTTCAGGTAAACAACGGGCTGATACGCAAGGTTGGCCCACGATGAGTTGACTCTGGTCACAATGTCGCTAACGGTGGCCTCGAGATCGCTCTTTTCGCTGGACGATAGCGCGACTTGGATGAGAACAGTGTTTTCACGCCACTGGGGGTTCTTGTTAAGGAACAGCTCATAAGACAAGAGCTTCTGGCGAACACCACGAACGTGATCAAGCTTGTCACGAGCAACAATAAGTCTCTTGCCCTTGTAGCGCTCCTGCATAATCTGAAGCCACTTGGCAACTTCGGGAGCGTCAAGATGCTCACGGAGACTAACCGGGTCGATACCAATAGCAAGATGAATGACATCAACAAATCGGTCCTCAAGTTGGAGGCCATCCGGTGTGGCCTCGGCGTTCAGAATTCGACTGCAAGTCTGGAGGAAATGGCGTCCGTACTCATGGATTTGGAAACCGACAAGGTTAGCACCAAGCATACCCTCCAAAAGTTCCTTTCGGACAGCCAGGCATCGGAAAACCTCGGATGAAGGGAAAGCAACGTGCAGGAAGAAACCGATCTTGGCCTCGGGGATCTTCTTGCGAACCATTCCAGGAACGAGAAGCAGATGGTAATCGTGAATCCAGACAACATCACCACGCTTCCAGTTCTTGACAATTTGGTCGGCAAAGGCCTGGTTAACGTTGACATAGTACTTCCACGAGTGGTCCTCATACGCTTTGCTCTTGGGGTTGTCGGGGATTTGGTAGTGGAAGACAGGCCACAGGATGTGCTTGCAGAAGTGAGCGTAGTGTCCGTCAAAGTCCTTGTCGGAGCAAAACACGGTCAGCATGTTGTGTTCGTTGGCGAGAGTGTCTTCAATGTCCTGCTTTTGCTCGGTGCCATCCAGGGCATCAGTGGGCATGCCCAAAGTGCCAACCCATGTAATCTCATCGATCTTGCCGTCGCGAGCAGCGGCATCAGCAGCATTTCGAAGACCACCGTTACCCTGGTCAGCATTCACAACCATCCAACCAGCAGACGCAAAAACTCGGTCATGGCTGTCGCTTCGTACGAGAGGTTTGGGCTGAATAACACCCTGACGTCCGAGTTCGCGGGCCTTTTGCATTGTGCGATTGTTCTCGGATAACGCTGGAGGAGGAGGGGAGCTGGCCCGCGACTTGGGCTGGTTGGCTCTGCTGCCCCATGGCTTTCCGCTACCAGCATTCGAGCCGGGTCTCTTGGGGAACGGTATTCTTATTCCATCTTCATTCGCAAACAGATTCACGTCAACCTCTTCGGTCGGCGTTCGTGGAGGAGTGATGTCGTCTTTCTGGAAGAGACTTGGTTGGCGGTTCAGAGGCGCAGGTCGTCCACCAGCGGGAGCAACAGGCTTGGGAGGAAGAGCAGCACCACCCTTGGGAGCTGATGCACCAGACAATGAAGCTCGAGTGTCGCCGGCGAGGTTAATGTTTGAGGAGCCAGACAACGAGGTCCGGGCAGGATCGACACCAGGAGGAGGGGTACCGGGGAGAGTAAAATGTATAGTTTTGGGGAGGAAGCTATCGTCATGTTAGCTTTCGTCATTTCTCGCTAAAGCTTGGTGGGCTCTTGGAGGGGCACGAGCGGGGAAGAGCAAAAACACCAAAAGTACATACAGAGAACACACAAAGACTGTCATTTTCGCTGGAAATTTGTGTCAAGTAAATATGTTTTTTTGTTGTGTGTCGTGTCGGGGTAGATTGTGTTGGAAACCCAAGCTGAAACGAGCAATGGATTGATATTGATACTATTGAGGTATCTCGTATGACGACTTCATGTGGATGTAAAGCTGAAAATGCGAGTGAGCAGTCGAGGAGGCGTCGCTTTTTGTTGAGAAAAGTAGCTTGTCGCAGGCAAAACGCCTCTTTGTCGCAGATGCGCTCAGGTATAAACGGGACCGAAAGTGGCGAATAGTACCGCAAATGGAACAACGCGCGCGGTAGAGAAAGAACGAGATGTTTGCAAGGATCAAATGGGATAGAGATGGATTGCAACGAGAAAATCTCCGAGTCGTGAGATTCGTCAGGTGGTTTGAGTTTTGGAGAAGCAGGGTCAAGCTTGGATAGCTCCGAGATGGGGTGCTCGAACAAACAGAAGAGGACCGACTGGCAATTAAAGGATTTGAATGAATTGAGAGGAGGTATTTTCCGAAACGGGAGACAACCTATAACAAAGCCCTGTTAGTTGAAAAGGTCTAGGCCATGATTATAAGGATGGATGGATGGTAGGATAAATAGAAAGACAGGGAATAGCCAGTTGTAGTAGAGTACTCACTCTGACGTAATGCTTGATTGGTGCATGGATGGAGACATGTGCTGAAATGATAGACAAGGGGAGCTTGAGCCTCAAGACTTGCCTGACTCGACCTGGCTTGGACCTGTACAGTTGGTACCTCGAAAGGATTGATCACCGAGTGGAGAATTATAGTAAATGGACGGTGTAAATAAGAATAATTGGACGTGATTGAAGGGCCGATGTTGTCCAAGAAGACTGCAGTGGGCGGTCTATTACAGAAACAAGAAAAGACAATCAAATTCAAGCGGTTCGACAGAAAATTCACATACAAGAGATCAAGCGTGACGTAGTTTGTGAGAAAAGAAATCGGGATCAGTTGTTGAGGATCTCGAGACAGGAGAGTTTGGTCCGTGATCCACGACCCAGTGTAAGGAAGTCAAGAAGTTGATAGCTGATGGAAATACGAGTTCATGGTGTAGTGTAGCATTTGATGGACAGATAAGAAGAGGCCGAATGGAACAAGAAACTCTAAGTAATACACTAGCAATCTAATAATCCAATTGACAATTAATTAACTCTTTATCACGACCTCATCTCTTTACTTTTCAATTCTTGAAAGAATCGTATATTGGGCCATGGACTGATGCACAAACGGCCTGTGGGGATTCAGGCCCACGTACCAGCCTGTCATTGCTCTTTAGGCGTTGTTTAGCGGGTAGGCTAAAAACCAAGCCCGGGCCAGAATACCTAGAAAATGGACAGAAAAAAACAAGGATGATGTACAGATGATGAGAAACGTTTGGGGAAGCCAACAAGGCACAAAAAACAATATGGGTCGACAACGTTTTTGCGTGACCGGGTGATAGATTCCGGAGTCATCAGATCTCGATGGCTACAGAGTGGTACGTACTGAAAAAATGTTTCGGTACCTAGAAAAACTGTGCCTGGTGTTGATCTTGATCAATTGGCAAGTACATTTACATCTAGACAAGATGCCTCCTTTTGAGGTGATTTTCATCTCCAACCTCAGCTCAGGCCTGTAGGCTGCAGAATTACCCCAAAACAATAAGCTCGGCGGCCTCTCAATTCGACACACCCTATCGTCGATCATGCACTTCTACTCTTCTACCTGTTGCCAAACTGCAACCTTGATCAGAGCATCTACCCGGGACATTTCCTCCAGCCTGTGCAACTCATCGAGATGAGAGATGGAAAACAAGGACATTATATTTTGAAGCAGGTACATATCACTCTTGGCTTCTCACTATGTGTATCTGCCTGCTCTACACTCCATACTGATCGCATGCATCCATCATGATGTTCTACACCACCACAAACTCCTGTCAATCACCCGCCAAGGAACCACCATCAGGTTGTCTTCACTCCATCACCAGGTATCCAAGGTGATACAGAGTGATTCGTCGTCCCGCAACCTCGATTATCTCAAGCTCTTCTCTACCCTTGTCAAAACTGGGTGCACCGGCCCGTCTACCATTTCCACGCCGTCTTACACGGGCCGTTTCTACTTCCCGAACGCGTCGCATGAGATCAAATTCGTTTCCTTTGTTTCCCGAATGCTGGCATCAGGGTTTGTCAGTAAAAACGCATGAACCACGGGATTGGAAGCGGTGCATCACGACAGCCGGGTTTGCTGTACGTGCTCGCGTATCGAGTCGTGACATGCACCTTTCGCGCACACAAATGCTTCAACCACCAACTGTAAGGCGTTTATTAGTGATGACATCCAAAAGAAACCTCTGTCCAAAAAGATCTCCAGGGGTCCCTAGCCTATTGATGCTCTCATCGGTTTGGATACGCCCCCCCGCAGGTTGACCGTGGTGGAGTAATACCTTGCCGGTTCAAGCTTCAGGCAAGACTTTGTCTCGGGGCAACGGGCGTGGAATGGATGTGCCTGAACTAGCATCTTGATGTTTGGGGTAAAGAGCATATCCGGTTCGTATCACATGAAAATTCAGTCTACACGAATATGGGAGACGTTGAAAGTAACATGGGTGAATATCACGCATGAAATCCTCAAATGCATGGATTCACTGGTTGGTCTTGAACCGCCTGAACGTCTGCATGTCACCTCTCCAATGCCCTTCTCCAACTTTCCATCCGAGCTCTTGTAACATCACACTCGTACATTCGGCCCAACAACAGGGTTCATCGGCTTCCACCTGAGCCCACAGCCGGAGGACCGGGGCCCGCTACGGGACCGGACGGGTCATCTCAAACGGGACATGTTCGTCGATGAGAAGTATTTTCTGTTCCTGGCTTTACATGAGTGATTTTATTGTGACTATAGATTAGAGGTTGATGTGATAGTCTCATACTACGTAGTATATGTTTCAAGATTCCCCGCATACAATCTAGAATTCATGCCATGATCTTCACCCGCAAATCGTATCGTCCACTCACAATCAGCGGGGTAACCTCGTGGTGCTCATAACAACTTGTAAGGGAGCTTCTAGAAAAAGAAACCTAGCAACTGCATGCGAAATGCCGGTCCGGTTCCCATGGAGGCTGGGCATCCAAGCCCGATTAGAATCTGCACAATGACTCGATACAATAAGAATATCCAAAGCTGGAGACAATTCCAGACATTTCGACAGGTGCACGGTTAGGCTTCGGTGGGATTTCAGGCTCGCATGCAAGAGATGAT
Source organism: Fusarium palustre (assembly GCA_014899045.1). NCBI lineage: Eukaryota > Fungi > Ascomycota > Sordariomycetes > Hypocreales > Nectriaceae > Fusarium > Fusarium palustre. Next base: position 29,707 of record JAAVUH010000106.1, read on the forward strand.
AAATTTAGCTCAACTTAGTGGTGATGCTACCCCACAACACCACTTTCTAGACATTTCCAGCGCATCGTGAGCTTCACCTCAAACAGTTCTTCTACAGCTTTTCTACCATCTTCCTTGCACGTTTGTATTTCCCGCCGACTGCAATCACACAACTACCGTACCCCATCGCTTCCATAACCGAACCTATCAGCGTGGTTCTATCTAATGCGACACTTTCTGTAAACGTGCTGGTCGTTTTAAAAGGTATCGCTGCTAGGTATAGCACAAGTGGGGACTGAATGCAAGTTGGATCACAGCAGGTCTAGAAGTTTGGACACAACTCCCGTGCATGCATGATCTGTTGCAAATCCCGCTTGACAAAAAAGCAGGGTATTACTCAAAGTAGTATTGGGTAAGAATCGGAAGTTTCCCGTATGCAATACTACAACACCGCGTCTAGTAGGTACCAGAAAAGTTGGCTGCTGAACCCAGAGTACAGAAAGAAATGACCTAAGAAGTGTGATATGAGTACCGTAAACTGACCTAATGATTTCGTCCCTTGTGCTCCAAGCGGTCAGCTTTTCTGATACCCTAATACCCGTATATCCCGCGTATATCCCAAAGATAAGCATTCCTTACTGCGCCCCTGAGAAAACCCCATCAAGACACAAGCATACAGTCAAATGCACAGCGGATGAATGGCGCAGCAAGCAGTCTGTGAATCACTTCAGGGGTATCTTGACTTTTCAGAGTAACAAACACCATTTGGGGGATTCTAATTTTGCCAGACCCGAACCGCCTTGTCCTTTCCACCACTGCCGACTCTCTTGCCGTCTGGTGCCCAATCCACCGCGTACACTTCATCCTGATGACCCGGCAGATCAACCGACAGCTTGTGAGATGCCATTGACCACACCTTGAGTGTTGTATCCTTTGATGCTGTGACAAGAAGTCTGGAGTCTGCTGAGAAAGCACACTGGTACACAGGAGCCACATGGCCGCGGAGTGTGTTGATAAATTTGCCATCCCTGTTGAAGTCAGTATGCGAAATCAGAGTAGGTATTGGATATCTTACCTGGCGTTCCAGAGCTTGGTGTGGTTGTCCCAGCCTGCACTGGCAATGAGAGTGCCATCAGGAGAGAATGTGACATGGTTCACTTGCTTCTGGTGACCCAACATACGTGCGACAGGCTTTGTGCTCTGAGAAGGATCCCAAAGATACATGGTAAAGTCATCACTGGCAGAGACCAAACGCTCGGCGATTCTACCCTGGAATCTGGTTGCCTTTTCGAACCTCTCCTTGGCCTTGGCTCGCTTACCTTCCTCGGTCTCGGGTACGGGTGTGTGGTCGTAGAATGCAGTCCTCAAGACGAAATCTGTTGAGAGGGCGAGATGATTCACCCAGTGAACGTGAGACGACAGAGTGTGCACCAATGTTCCCTTCTCGGCGTTCCACACCCTGACGGTCTTGTCGTGACTGGCGCTGTAGATTAGGCCTTCTCCTCCCCAGCGCACACAACTAACACTGCTCTTGTGACCAGATAGGACATGCTCGGTTTTACCAGAGTTGACAACCCATATTCGGACTGTCGCGTCCTTGCTAGCACTGGCAAGACGTGGTGTACCGTCTCTCCAGAGATGATAAGGCTCCCAAACCACATTGGTGATCCATTTTGAGTGACCAGTCAAGGGGTTTCCAACAGCCTTTCCAGTGTCAGGGTTCCAGAGACGAACTGTCTTGTCAAAACTGCCAGTAGCGAGGCGCGCACCATCAGGAGACCAAGCGACTGCCAGTACCCACCCAGAGTGACCCGAGAGTGTGTACTTGGGAGTTCCAGTCTCGGTATCCCATATACGCGCTGTCTTGTCTCCAGATCCAGTTGCCAATCGGTTGCTGTTTTTGGGGCTGAACTGTGCTGCGAGGATGGCTTCACCATGACCGGGGATCTTGTGGGACATGCGCGTAACGGGCTGGACCTTGAAAACGGCCTGCGGCTCGGCGCTGAGGGTGACGGTCGTTTCGAAGGGGTTCTCGATGCCATGGTTACGAAGAAGCTGGAGGAGATCGGTAGGGTATTGGTCTACGATGATATCGCTGCCGGGAATGTGGATTCGGAATCGATATGGGAGGAATTCCTCTCTTTCCTGGATAAGGTTAGCAATATCCTTCGGTACTATATGCTAGGCATACCCTTGCAAGTAGCGTATTCAACAATAGCGAGAGATTCTTTTCTGAAGCGTCGGCTAGAGGAACTTCAATCACATCGGCCATCTGCTTGCCATCTCCGTCAAGGAATCGGGCCTTGAAAGAGCCAGCAGGGCCAGCAGCAATCGCTGTAACATCTTGTTGAGTCTGCGTTCGCTCGAGAGTCTCTCTCTTTTGTCGTTTCGACGGAGGGGGTATAATTGTCGCCATTTTGAGATATCTGTGTGGTTACTTCGCAGTCTGGAGAATTTCAGAGCGCCCGCGAGATAGTGGGGCAATCGGCAAAATCTTGAAATTTTTGGCGGTGAAGACCTGCAGCCGTTATTGGAAAGGTGCAAGAAATGAGCGACCAACAACATGGGCCACATTGACATAAACTGGTTTGTGATTTTGTCTTCCAAGACTGATAGCCTGGTCCAATTCCTTTCTATCTTTCCTGGTAACAATTTTTGCCCAAACCCTCGCTAGTTTCCCGCTGGCAGAGACAAATCTGATCCAAACACCTAAAATACAACGCTTTACGCCATTTCCCTGGAAACGCCATGCACCTGAAGTTCCGCAAAGTATGCCAACCATCCCTCATCACGTGCAAACTATCACTGGCTATCCGTGTTTGATTCTGGATCACAAGATGAATCGCTATCGTGGCGATGTCGGGTTTTTCGGTCCTTCGCTTGCCTGATAGTCCTCGGCGGACTGGTCCGAGCAGATGCCTAATTCTGCCCTCCCTGTGATGGTCGTCCGCGCATCCTCTTGGGAGGTCCGGCATAGTGCTGAAACTGTGGCATATCCATAGTTGGCACAGGGATTGGTGTCTGTTGGGGATTCTGCGGAAGATACATCTGTGTCTGCATCATGACTTGAGCCTGTGCCTGAGCCTGTGCTTGAGCTTGAGCTTGTGCTTGAGCCTGGGCTTGGGCTTGAGAAGTCTGTTGAGGCAGTGGTTGTTGTTGAATGTGCTGAACATGCAATTGCTGCTGCTGCTGCTGCTGTTGCTGCTGCTGCTGTTGTTGGTTCTGCTCCACAACTTGCTGACGACGTTGCCTAGCCCGCTGCTTCTGTGCCGAGCTTTGTCTCTTGGTTTCTTCAATCTGGCGGTGTCGCTTGTCTTGAGCTTCCTGACGCTTTTGTCTCTGCAAATCCTCATTCTGCACAGCGTAGATAGCTGCGATACGGAGTTGGAGTTGTGAAAGAATTCCCACTCTGTCAGGATGTGACATTTTACGGTACTCGCTCTTGAATTGATGAAAGGTATCGCCGGTTAAGCGGAGAACTGCGTTAGAGACGCCTGCAACCTGGATTGCAGCTTGGGTCTCGGCATCAGGTTGGGGACCATCATCAGGCCAAGGTGTCAGAAGTGGTGTACCAACCGCATCCAAACTCTGATCGGCATCCAAATCGTCAGCAATATTGGTCTCGTCTTCGCTTGCGGGTTCGGGCGTTGGTGGTTCGGGTGTGCCTGGCTCGTGGTTGTGCTGATCACAGGTAATCGTCAAAACCCATCCGCCCATGGTCTTCCGATGGACAGCTTTGGCCTTCCATGGACAATCAGTCTTCTTGGTAGTTGTTTTGTGTTTTGTCGCCATGCAACGGTAGGGCCGGCCGCCTCGATCGCAGACAAGATCACATCGTACTATATCGTTTCCTGGAATGTCTGCACCGCCCACCTTGCCTCGATGGGATCTAGCTTTGACAATTTTGTAACCTTCCTTTTCCATCCGGTCGCTGAGTTCTTTAAAAAGGTCTTCATAGCTGTTGAATATGCCCGAATGGGGCACAGATACTGCCTCGAGGATGCCGAACATGATGAGTTCGACGCGATCAACGCGTTCGGGACTCGACGATTGGGGTGTGTGGATTTGGGTGTTGACCGGTGTCAGACGTGAGCCGCGCGTATCTCAACAGCGGGGAGGTGAGGAATTTCCGATTCGGGTAAAGTTCGGTACTCGAGGACAGCTACCCTAAGGGTAAAATGCCGTGTACAATAAGATGAATAGACTGTGAGTCGTTATCAATACTCTCCTATGTTCTTTGATGGGTGAAAAATTGTAGTTGATGATTAAGGAGTCATATCTTATTGGCATTGCAGAGCGAGGAATGAGCGAACAACAAGCTCCCGCTTGGGCTTGATGGTTCCTTCCTCGACTTATAAGTTAAGGCAAGAGCTGTCTGTATCATTGCTTTCCACATTCTGTCTCAATTCATCTGTCTCCTTTCAAGTTCTTGATTCATCGGATCAAATATCATGCACATCATCTTGTGATAACTTCATCTCGTCGATCGCTTCCCTGGAGCCAGTGCCGCATCAAAATCAGTGAGGCGTGCGCAGAATAGAGCAACAATGTCCCGCTCGATTCCGTCCAGAGCTGATAGTCGGGCGTCAAGCTATTTCCAGAGCAGCATTGCTCGACATCCTGGTACTTCTGCGACAAGTGGTTACAGTGGAAGAAGACCACAAACAAGTCTCAGCGCTTATTCGGGCTATTCTGCTTCTGTCATGAGTGTATCTCGACCTTCTACTACACGGCCCGGATCCAGACCGGGTACAGCGTCAGGAAGGAGATCACGCACTACAGCAGCCTCCTCGATCTTTGGATCTACCGAAGCGCAAGATATAGTTTGTGCACTGAGTGAAGCACGCGGCGTCTCTCCGGTTGTAGGTGTGGCTTTTGTCAATGTTTCCATCGGTGAAGTTATTATCAGTCAGATTTGTGACAATCGAGCATATGTCAAGTCAATTCACCAGATCCAGTTATCTTCACCTAGTCGTATTGTCTTTATGTCGACGGTCTGTCCCCCAAATAACCCAAGTACCCTATTTTCTCTGGTACAGAATCTCACATCAGAGGCTCAAATTGATGCATTTGAGCGCTCTGCATGGTCCGAGACGGAAGGATTGGAGTATATCCAGAACCTAGCCTTCAAAGATGACATCGAGCCATTAAAGGTGGCTACACAAGGCAAATTCTACGCTGTCAGTTCGTTTGCAGCTGTAAGTGAATGACTCATATTCAACACATAAACTGATCGGTTCTAGGCTATGAAGTACATTCATCAGAAGTTCTCGATCAATTTTGTGCCGCACTCACTTCGAATTCAGTATCGACCTTCTGAGGATACCATGATGATTGACATTTCAGCAATTCAATCTCTCGAAATTATGCAGAACCTATGCAACTCCAAGTCGAAGGACTCGCTGTTCGGCTTACTGAACCACACATCCACCCCGATGGGCTCTAGATTGCTTCGAAGCAATATCCTTCAACCACCTACTGATGCTGAGAGAGTTATTCTCACTCGCTATGACGCGCTTGAGGAGTTGACAACAAACGAGGAGATGTTCCTAGAGATCCGAAAAGGTACGACCACAAATCTGAAGAACACAGCTGACATGAATAGCCCTCAAACTATTCCACGACATAGAGAAGCTGTTGACCAAGGTAGGTTTTGTGGCTGTGCTCTCCACGTATACTAAAGGCAACAGTTGATCATTGTACACACAAACGCCGACGTCCAAAAGGTTGAAGAACAAATCAACCAAGTGTTGATGGTTAAAAGCTTCCTAGAAGCGATCCCCGAGCTCTATACGGCGTTGGGCCCTGCTACGTGCGATTTACTCACCAAGATTCGTGGACGTTGTTGCCCCGAGATCACAGGACCTATTCTCAAAAAGATCCGGCAAACCATAGAGGCAGATGTAACTTATATGAAATCTGCACTGGATCTCCGCAATCAGAGAACCTTTGCCGTCAAAGCAGGTATCAATGGCATGCTTGACGTTGCACGCCAGACTTACAAGGAGCTCACCGAAGATATTCATTTACACATAGATGCACTGAATGGTGGGTTTGGTGGTATCTGCTGAGCTAGGACTAACAATAAACAGAGACTCACAAAGTTAGTGCTACTCTCAGATATGACAATGGTCGAAAGTATTGGTTGCGCTTCCAAGCATCCGACTTCGATGATCGACCCATACCAGATATCTTGATCAACGTGGTGCGAAAGAAGGACAAGATTGAATGCCAAACTCTGGACTTGGTCAAACTCAACCTGAGACTTTCCGACACCTCGAACGAAGTCGTCATCCGCAGCGATAGTGTTGTACAGGACTTGCTCAGAGAACTCCGAAACAATGCACCACACCTATTCCAAGTCTGTGAGTCGGTCGCCCTTATCGACATGATCTCTTCATTTGCGCAGCTCGCCACTACGAGAGACTATGTGAGACCCGACATCAGCAGCACGCTAGCGTTGAAAGCGGCCAGACATCCTGTTCTTGACAAGGTCAGTGATAGCCTCTTGCCGATCACACCAGCTGACTTTCCAGAACATGAATGGCAACTTTGTACCGAATGACTATTATTCTTCAGAGCAATATTGTTTCCATATTGTAACTGGATGTAACATGGCTGGAAAGAGTACCTACATTCGAGCAGTCGCGCTGCTTCAAATCATGGCACAAATTGGCTCTTTTGTGCCTGCAGAATATGCTGCCTTTTCTATCATCCACAACATCTTTGCTCGTGTTTCACTTGGCGACAGTATTGAAAGTAATCTTTCAACCTTTTCCGTCGAAATGCGCGAGATGGCGTTTATTCTGAGAAACATTGATGACAAAAGCCTCGCAATTATCGATGAGCTGGGCAGAGCCACGAGTAACAGGGATGGGCTGGCTATTGCGATAGCCATGTCTGAAGCTTTGATTGAAAGCAGGGCATCCGTCTGGTTTGCGACTCACTTTCTTGACCTTACAAAAGTTCTTGCAGATCGTCCGGGCGTTCTCAATCTGCACCTCGCAGCCACCAGTTCTACAACAGCCGAAGGCATCCCTCACATCACAATGCTTTACAAGGCTACTTCTGGTGCTATCAGGGGCGAGGAACACTATGGCATCAACCTGGCTAGAGCGATTGGACTGCCTCAAAGGTTTATCGACAAAGCGGAAGAGGTAGCAGAGGATCTTCGAAAGAAACGAGAAGCGAGCAAACGCAGCTCGGAATCATCAAGACTTGTGGCTAGACGAAAACTCATTCTCAATCTGCAGGATGCCTTGAGACAAGCAAAAGATGCAGGTAGCGAGGAAGCCCTTCCGGGATACCTGGCACGACTTCAGGAAGAGTTTGTTGCACGTATGGAGGATGTGGACAACATGTGACATTTGGGATGAGCAGGAATTGTGTCTATTATGGCGTGGGCACTCTATGTTGATTTGATGATATGGTACTATACACCAGGACGCTTGTAATCTAACTCTCGAACTCGCTTCCACACTTCTCTCACTGTTCGCTCTTGTGTCTGGCGTGCGGTTTCTGTTTCGGAAGGACCTGCAGGACTAACAAAGTTAGCAGAGCCCTGACATCAATTGAAGTCACTTACCGTATTGCCAGGTATAACCGACCCCCGAGATGCGCCCTTGTTATTTCGGCTGCTTCTGGATCGTTTGGAGGATTGGCAGTTGTTACAAGACCGCCAGCTTCTTCGAGAATGGCGATACCAGCAGCGACGTCCCTGTTTGTGTTAGCATTTCGTCTCACAACAGTGCTGAGACGTACCATTCCCAACAACCGCCTTCCCACCAGATATCCAAGGAGCCCATTGCGATATATGCAAGATCCAATGTTGCGCTATATCAGTCAGCAGGGTGCATTAGGATACAAGACTGATAATATACCTTCCCAAGCTTCGAACACCATGAACCATTCCGCCCTTGCCTCCACGGCCATTCCTCTCTGAAGCTAGGTTCACAAAAGATTCGATCTTTCGCGATAGGTTACCATCTGGGATATCTCGGCGGTCTTTGCCCCATTCACATGAGAATGTACAACCGCTAGGAGCATTTGCGGGCATCGGGGGGATCGGGTTTCGAATCAATGGTAGTCGTTGGGTCTCATTCAGCCATGCGCCTTGGCCTGTGCATGACGAGAAGAATTGGTGAAGGAAAGGTGCGTTGATGACACCAATAACAGGAACACCTTTAACGACGAAAGCGATGGATACACAAAACATGGGAAAGAGATGTGTAAAGTTGACGGTACCGTCGAGGGGATCGACTACCCATGTTGGCTTGTCGTCAACGAGGTAAGTTCGCGATGCGCCAGCAGAATACGACTCCTCTCCCAGAAATCTAATCAATGTCAATGGATGCGATAACAAGATCAACAGCAAGCTTACCCATGGTCGGGGTATTTACTGGCGACAGTTGTACGAATAAAGTTCTCGACATCTAACACACTTAGCCATGACCCCAAACAAGAAACAAGGACTAACCGTTGTCAGTCTTGGTTACCAGGTCTACCGAGTTTTCTTTCTCGACATATGATACGGTAGTGGAGGAGGTGCCACGACCATCGATGCGGCGCTGGGCTGCAGCCATGAGCATATCTCCCGCATCCTTGCCCAATTGCACGGCAAAAGCATAAATCTCAGTCAACTGTTGGCTATCCATGTTTACGGTATTGTTTTTCCAGAAACAACAAAAGGATAAAAGTCAAGGCTGCGACGGAGCTATTTTGTTCAAAAAGAGCCGCGTCGAACCGTCCCCAGATCTGTTTCCGCACTACAGATTACGTGCGCTGCGGGGAAGCATGAAGCTGTCAGATCGATGGTGATGTTCGGTGGAGACCAGGGATGAAGCTTTAACCGGGTTGCGGGGTGGCTTGGGGTGCCGACAAGATGGAGATTGATGCTGCAAGACGACGGAATTATACTTTTGCGGGGTATAGTTCATAAGATGGTGATTGCGAGTTGAATTTGATGGGTAGAAACACCAAATCACATCACTTCATCATGTCTCGTCGTCTCCTCCTCCTCAACGGTCCCAACCTCAATCTTCTCGGTACGAGGGAACCTCACCTTTATGGGTCAACAACTCTCAAAGACGTCGAAAGCGATGCAGAGAAACAAGCGTCAAGTCTCTCAGCCACGATCGAGACTTTCCAGGCCAACTCGGAGGGCGCGATAGTGGATCGCATTCACCAAGCGCGTGGAAACGTTGATGCCATCATCATCAACGCGGGCGCATACACACACACGAGCGTCGCCATCCGAGATGCCCTCGTCGGAGTGGACATTCCGTTTGTCGAAGTTCACGTTACCAACGTTCATGCCAGAGAGACGTTCAGACACCACAGCTATTTGTGCGACAAGGCGGAGGCTGTCATTTGCGGGTTGGGCGTTTTTGGGTACACTGCTGCGATTGAGTATGCTGCTAAGCATTTGAAGTTGAGGACAAAGCTATGAGATATAAATGATCCAATTTAAACATCGCTATATGGTATTACGCTAGAAAAATTGATGGGTATTTATAGATTTGCTTGCAATCTTGGCTGAACTTGATCAGAAGTTCGCAGTCCGAGGTCAATCTTCATCTTCTCAAACGATTCAGCAGCTCTTTTGGCTGTCTCTTCAGGAACAATGTTGTCTGTATCGAGGAACCTTCTGTTGAACACCTCGAAACTCAACCAGCCCTCGAATCCAAGTCCCTGCACGATAGCCCGCAGGAGTTGCTTGCTTGGGAGGTAAGCACCATATGAACTCTCGCCATAAAAAAGGCGTGCATTGCGAGACCAGCTCATGCGCGACGGTTGCTCTGCGTTGTAAAATGGATGACTCTCATTCAACGGCGAATCAAGTTTCTCGCCATCAGCCACTTGCAGAAGAAACACCTTGGAGACATCGACTTCAGTCAGGAGTTTCTTGATGGAGTCTTGCGTGACTTGGTCGCAATCCGCTGTCCTTCCATTTTCAGCAGCTGGATCAGCGTAGATTCTTCCAAGGATGTTGTATGTGTCGAGACACATTCCAAAGTTGGATCTGTCAACTCGCTGCACCATCTCCCAAGACTCCTCCCACAGAGACAGCCTGGTTCCCCAACACAAGGCCTCGAAAGCGAACCTCACCACAGGCTGCTGTTGCAATCCCATTTCGGCGGCGCGAGTAAAATCATCTGTGAGAACGTTCAAGTCTTCTATTGTCTGCTCCGCGGGCAGGAAACTACTGGGAAACAAGATCAAATCCGTGTCGAGGGCGTGAACGAGGTCAAACCAGTGCCTCAACTCATCAAACTGCTTCTCTTGGGCATCTCGGTCAACGAGGCCGCCAAAGTGCATAAAGGGTTGGAGACAGATGATGTGGAGGGAGCGGGATTGGCAAAGGTCACGAATTGTACGGGCGGCGATGACTTGGTTGGCTTGGGTGGCGCCGCCTGGGAGTGATTTTGACAGGTCGACCAGGTCTTCGTAAAAGACTTCTATGCCTTGAAAGCCGTATTTGGCGGCCATGTCGAGTTTATGGGGGAGGGAGTGGCCTGCGAAGCAACGGCCTAGGGACATTGTACATATGCTTGGTTTGTGAGCCATGTTGGCGGTGGTGATGGACTCTGTGAAGATGAGATGACTGTTTGATATGACTTGTATAGAGATTTGAGATGAGGTAATAGAGATGAGATGTGCTAATAAAGATGAGATGTGCTAATAGAGATGAAGATGTGGCTATAAAAGATAAAAAACCGGATATTCCCTTTCTCATATAATAAACAAGTTAACGATAAAAAGGATCATTCATCCAATGTGACCCATTGATCAAAGTGCGCATCCTTTCCGTGCTATATCTGTGTCTCTTTAGGTCGTTACTACCCGTCACAAGGCGGCGACAACCGCTACAGATTCTACAATACGTTTTTCCAGAACATTTCCCATGTTTGTCAGGCAAAGCTTGGTTCTGACTTACATCATGGGTTTGTGATGGTGGTGTAAGCTTACCCGGGATAGTGATGGGTAATTCTTTAACCGGACCCAAAGATTCGGCAATACAATTCTTGCCAAGGGACGCACTGATGCAACCCCACGTTGGGGGAGAGAGTTAGTGGAGGTTAGTGGATATTCGGAGGAAAAACCCTCGATTTGATGAATCTTTCCTTTTATCTTTTCTTTCACTGGATGGCTTTGATAGAGAGTACTTTAGACCGATAACCCCAGATCAATTGAGTATTCCATCATATCATCACATTATTTTCTTTTACTATTCTTTTCATTTTATCCTGTCTATTCACATCTCAAAATGTCTGTTCAACAAATAACATCATCCTCTCCCACTGGGGACTCACTCCAAATCAACCAAGTCTCACAACTGGAACGACATGGATACTTGTTTGGCAAGAAATTAACAGCCTCGCTGTCGCCTTTTCTCCATGATGTTATCTACAAAGCCCTTGGTTACAACTGGGGTCAAGTTCGTCTCGACTCGGCTGATATTGAAGGTTTCCTACAACTGGCCCAGCATCCCGACTTTTACGGTATGTCTGTCACTTCTCAACCCATGAGCCCTTACTAATTCACTTATAGGCGCCTCAGTGACTATGCCCAACAAAGTAGCCATCATACCTTACCTTGATGAGCTTACAGAAGAATGCCGCGACGTCGGTGCCTGCAACACTCTGTATCTCCGTGAAAGAGACGGCCGTCGCATCTTTTGTGGCGCAAACACAGACGTCATCGGCATCAGAGATTCCTTCTACCAAAATATTGAGAGTCCCGATACTGTCTTTCATAACAAGCCCGCTCTTGTCGTCGGCGGCGGCGGCGCAGCCCGAAGTGCAATCTACGCTCTGCGCAAGAAGATGCAGGCAACTACCATCTACCTTGTCAACCGCGATGAAGCAGAGGTGGAAGCCGTCATCGCTGATTGTGTATCCCGTGGGTACGGCGACGGCTTGCTCCACGTAAAGACTGTTTCGCAAGCCTCATCCCTCGAAGCACCCGGTGCCATTGTTGCATGCGTACCAGACTTTGAGCCTGTGACAGAAGAAGAGATTACTGCTCGCGCCGTCACAGAAGCTTTCCTCGACAAGCCCCAAAAGGGCGCCATCCTGGAAATGTGCTACAACCCCACACCGTTCACAAAGCTGGGCGCTATTGCAGAGGACAAGGGGTGGAAGGTCATCTTGGGTACTGAGGCTTTGATATACCAGGGACTCGAGCAGGACAAGTACTGGACGGGCAAGACATTGGAGGAGATGCCGATTGAACAGGTGCATATTGCTATTGCCGAAAAGGTTGCTCAGAGGGCTGAGGCAAAGTTGTGATTAAATTGGGAATGTTGCATTGGGATGTGAGCGTGCATTGCTTTTTGATAGATTTAAATATACGACTGAGATTCTAGAGACTTTTATTTTAACCATTCCCTGGTGTCAGGTCAATGAACCCCAAACTAAGTAAGAAATAATCATATTATGGGGTTGTCGGTATGTCGATCATTTGGAGCATTCGGCTTGGGAGTGATTTCACCGACAGAAACTGAACAACTATATTTGGGCTTGGCAATTACTAACATCGCTCATTCAGACTGAATGACTGAATTCTAGCCTTACAATCAAGTGGCCGGTTATTTTCTCTGGCATATGCGAACAGACAATGAGATGACTTGGTGCAACACCACAAACAGGCGAATGTAAAGCTATATATATATATATATATATATATTTAGAGTTTCAGTGTGTCAATTAGATCCTTGAAACGATATGAGGAAATGGAATCTCCAAAATACTACAATCCCATATCCGAGGCTGTAGATCAGACTCAGTCACAGCCAGGGATTTCGGCAACTAAACAAATTTGCCGAAAGAATACGCTACTTATATCGCATCTTTCTTTCTACGTCACATTCACAATCGAGTCCTCCATCTCCCATCACAATGGCATCCTCAATATCTCCTGCGCCAGAAATGGCTGAAATCACAGACCATAAATCTCAAACATCCTCGCCAGAAGAATTTCAACGAACAATAAGACGTATCAACGCTGCGTACGACTGGACAGGTCCTGATGACCCAGATAATCCAAGAAACTTCTCACTACTCACCAAAACTCTGAGTATCGCTTCGATAACATCTCTGGCTTGGGCTTCTTGCTTTGCAGGAGCGATTTATGCACCCGCGCAAACATCTGTCGGACAAGAATTCCATCAAGGACGCCTGGCTTCTGTCATGCCCTTGTCGCTGTATAACCTCGGCATGGCATGCGGTCCGCTCGTCGGTGCACCTCTATCAGAAACATACGGCCGAAAGACCGTCTACGTTGCTACTACGCCAATATTCCTTGCATTTCTTCTCGGATCCGGCTTCACAAGAGATATCGTCAGTTTGTCCATCTGTCGCTTTTTCGCTGGCATGTTTGCTTCACCAAATGTAAACAACACGTCTGCTACTATCATGGATTACTGCGCACCAAGATATCGCGGTGCAAGTCTGGGAATTTACTATTCTATCCCATCGCTTGGTGCAGCTGTTGGACCGCTCATGGGAGGTTTTGTCCAGAGGCAGCTTGGATGGCGGTGGACGCAGTGGATTGCCGTAATAGTCACTTGTGCGCTATACATCCCTGTCTTGTTCACGAAAGAAACATACAAGAAAGTTGTTTTGAAACAAAGATCCATCAGGATGGGCATGGGAGACAGTTCATCTCAGCAAACGTCTGTCTCTAGAACCATTCGACACTTCTTTACAGTTCTCGTTCTTCGACCACTCCACATGCTCTTTACTGAACCAATTGTTACCCTGGTCAGTTTGTATAATGGATTCATCTTTGGACTTTTGTACACGTTTATTATATCTGTTCCCTGGATTTTTCGACATTACTACAATTTTGGCAAAACAGGTGAATCGCTCTCATATCTGGGTATCACTCTTGGTACTCTGCTGGCATGCGCACCGTTCGTCCTGATCGACTTTTCATACTATCAAAAACGTCTCGTCCGATGGAATCAAACCCACGATGACCCTTTACCCCCAGAGAACCGTCTCATCTCCTCCATGATAGGAAGTTTCCTTCTTCCTGCAAGTCTCCTCGTAGCAGGCTGGACAGCTGAATACCAGATTCACTGGATTCTGCCCATCCTCTTTCAAGGACTCACTATGCTGGCGTGTCTTTTGATTTACGCCGGTGTGAATCTATTCATGCTGGATGCTTATGGTCCTTTATATGGTGCTTCTGCTTCTGGGGCCATGATGCTGAGTCGATATTCCCTCAGCTTTGCGTTCCCAATGTTTGCCTTGGAAATGTTTCAGAAGCTTGGGGCGGGTTGGGCAACGACTCTTTTGGCTGGTTTTACGTTGTTGATGGCCCCTATACCGTGGTGTTTCTTCATATACGGGGAGCGTATTCGAGCGAGGAGTAGATATGAGTCAAGTTTGTAAGGCACGTCACACCAATTAGAAAGCGGAAGTATTGTGAAATTCAATCGCCTTGAAGGCTGTGAGAAATTACAGCCGTTTCGATATTATATCTATCTAATCTAACACTATCACTGACCACCCTGTTTCCAGCCTGCGTATTTTCGATAGATATCCTTCCTAATAACATCCTTCAAATCCGTTGCTGTTTTCATAATCTCGTCGCCCAGTGGCAACGTAGCACAAATAGCTCCAACAGCACAGACATCATTCTTGCGATCAATAAACCACAACAATGTCAAGCCTCCTCCCCAACTCATCGTATGAGCACCGTACCACCCATCAACATCCTCAAGTGTCACAACACCTCCAAGACCATGGCCGAGCTTTGTATTTTCATCGATTCCAACTCTGAAGAAAGAGCCCATAGGGCTTGCGAGCATAGCTTGGTGACCAGCAGCTGACTCAGGATTGAGATGGTTCTGAAACATGTCGTTTACTGTTTCAGGCTTGAGAAGCTTTCCATCGTTGGAAAGGATGGATCGGAGGATTTTGAGGTAGTTCGGGGCAGACATTGCCAGACCATGGCCACCGAAACATCCGCTTGAACGAATGTTGATAGAAGCACCTTGACCCATGACAGCAAGACCGAGCCCTTCAGGATCATCGGGATTAAGATCGACATAGCGCTCTCTCAAATCTTCCCTGGTAATTGGATGAAACTGAGCATCATTGTCGCAGCCAAGAGGCTTCAAGATACGTTCGTGAAATCGTTTCTCTAGTGTATCTCCTGTCACACGCTCGACAATTCGACCAGCCCAGTCAAGACTAGATCCATACATCCAGCCAGCCCCGGGTTGATGAGAGAGCGGATAGATGAAGGTGTCTTCGACATTCTTTTTAACTTGATCCTTTGGTTTATATTTGGCACTCCATTTTCCAATAGACGGATCGAGAAAGTCGTACGTCGTACCAGCGCTATGCGTGAGGAGCATCTCGAGTGTGATCTTTTGGGATGCATCTTCCAACACTGGCTCATCACCTTCAGACCATCCTTTCAAAACTTTCTTTTCGGCCAACTCTTGAGCCACAGTCGACAAATCTCCTTTGAGAGTAAGAAGACCCTCTTCAACACACTGGAGAGCAGCGATGCTAGTTGGTAGTTTTGAAGCTGAAGCGAGACATAAAATGTCGTCTATTGTCTGAGGCCTTTTCTCTCCAGAGAGAAGAGTACGTTGTCCCAAGGCAGTGTTGTAAGAAAAGTCTCCTTTAGAATTGGTGGCACAGATAATGGCTCCGTTGATTTTGCCAGAATCGATGGCTTCTTGAATTGACTCTTCTATGGTTCTTGACATTGTGAAGAAATAGTTTTTGCGTCTGAAAGAGGATAAATTGAGTTTGGAGGTAAGAGAACGATGTGAACTGAAGAGTCTGTATCGTAATAGCATACTGTTCCGAGGACTATATTTATGCCATCAGTTCATGTAAGACATCTCAGTGTTCACCCGAGGCCGGTCACGTGCTTAATGGCACTTTGGAAGATTTAAACCAATTGACTTCATGAGTTTCCGAGCGGACAAATGAATGTCCACTATCGGGCGAGTGAGTCAACAGTAGGATCAACAACTATGCCGATAGATCCGTAGATCATTGGTTATTGATGTTGAAGCATAAGCACCAACAGCCGCTAGGATGGCAATCCTTGTTGCTTTCAACAGTCAATTAGTAATAAGAGTTTGGGAATATTATTCTTCATAAACATTAACACGCTAAAAGGTATTTATCCAATCTAAACCATCGCATCATAATTTTAAGCTGTACCCTCAATCTGCTCAGCCTTGGCCTTTTCGTCCCGCAAGTCAGCACCATCAGCGTTGTGTCGGAACTCTTCTTCTTGTAGCCTCAAATCCTCCATGACAATCCTGTTGGCCTTGCGGATGGGCTTGGTTGCGAACAACTTATCCATAGCCTCCAGAGGCACACCCTTGGTCTCGGGAATGCAGAAGAAGACGAAGAAGATGGACAGGATCATGAGAGAAGCAAAGAAGATGTAGACACCAAAGCCCCAAGCTTGGAACATCTGCTCAGTGAAGCGAGCAATGATAAAGTTCCAGAACCAATTGTTGGCAGCTGCGTTGGCCTGACCAAGAGATCGAGTGTTTTGGTCAAACATCTCAGAGTTGAGAACCCAAGGTGTTCCGTTCCATGATGGTGTGTAGAAAGCAGTATAAAGATAAAAGAAGAACACAGCTGCGATACCACCAGAAGAGAGAGAAACGTCTTGTCCGCTGGCAAGCTTGGACTCGGTGTTGGCGATCTTGATGTATGCACCAATAAAGTACATGCAGAAAGCACCACCAGCAGCACCAATCATGAGAAGGTTTCGTCGACCCATATGGTCAATAAGGAACATAAGCCAGACAAAGGTCAAAACAGTCTTGACGACACCAAAGATACCTGTGGTGAGGAAGCTGGTGTTTGTTCCAGTAATGCCGATCGATTTGAAGACGGTAGGGCTGTAGTAGTTGATAGCGTTGATACCGGAGCCTGGAGTATGTTAGTCACTGAAAGTTTATAGGGGTTGGACTACTTACCATTTTGGAACACAAAGAGGAGACCACCAAGGAGGAAGCGCCACTGAACCTTGCGGTTCTTGAGAGCAGCAAAAGGCTTCCAGAAACCGGCACCAACAGCACTGTGGTATCGATCGATCTCGGTATCGATAAAGTTGATCTCCTCAACGATGTAAACATCGTCTTGGTTGAGGTTTCGCATCCAGCAAAGGTTCTTGATAGCCTGCTCGCGCTTGCCCTTGGAGAACAACCATCGAGGTGACTCAGGAATAAAGATAGCACCGAGCATGAGAAGACCAGCAGGGATAAGCTGAACAGCAAAGGGGATGATCCACACATGCTCGTTCTGGCCGGGAGAGTAGGGGAGGTGCTGGTTGATTCCGTAGTTGATCCAGAAACCGACTAGACCACCAGCCTGCCACCCGAGCTCGTAAAGACCGACAAGGCGACCACGAATAGCAGGAGGCGCAAGCTCAGAGATGTAAATCGGTGTCATGTTGGAGCATCCACCGACACCGATACCGGCCAAGACACGTCCGCCGATAATAAGGCCGAGACCCCGGTCACCATTGGCACCCAGCATCATACCGGCTCCGACCATGAAAACGGCAGAAAAGATGATAAGAGACCATCGACGACCGAGAAAGTAACTGCTGACGTAGGCGAAGAGAGAACCGAAAAAGGCACCGGCTTGGTAGACGGAAACGATATTTTGCTTGGTCAGAGCCAAAGCATCAGGATCGTAGTTCTCAAAGTCGAACTCTTGAACAAACGAGGGCAAAGCCAGGGTAGTTCCGATAAATGCAGAATCGTAACCAATTGTGCAAGCAGCCATTGACGCAATGGCAGCGCATGCGTAGACGCGCCAGTTGTAGACGGCCTTTGGCGTAGGCCGATCCTCCTTGAGAGTCAAGATACCCATGATTGCAAGTAACGGTTCAGGGAACTTTTGCAATTAAGGTTGAAAAGAAAGTTGTGGGTGAACTGGAGATTCGAAAAAGATTGCCCCAGGACCGGTGGGGAGGAAAGATTTATACCAGTTCAACATGGGCCTGGTCCATTTCCCCCTAGTCTTCTCCAAAAACTAGCGGCTTCTGTTCCGGGGTGATGGAATCTCTCAAGTCATCCAACGACCGGGAGGATTACGTCTCCCTCCAACAGTCCGGGGTTTGCGGGGTTGGATCTGCGGGGGAAGAATATGCTTCCGTGACATGTGTCTTTGATCTGAGATTGCACATTTTGTCTGTTGGGGTAACAAAACCTAGTGATTTTGGCGTCGTGCGTGCCGACAACCGTGTCTCTGGATAAAGACTTATCCTTTGTCTGGGGTCTCCGCATTATTACCATCCACATGGTCGCGAACCTAGTCCTGTTTGGTAGGTCAACGGCGATGATCCTGTTGTTCTGAATGTTTATCCTTGTATTTCTCTTGACGCGGTGAGACTGTTGCTCTGCTTTTGGTTTACCGATATAAAAAGAGGATCAAGGTAGGGGTCTATACCTAAAACAGTGGGAATCCCGTGAAATTCAGAACATAGTCAACATGCCGCGTAATAGATTATCATTGCCAAGTACTCATATCTTGATGGAAGAGATAAGGATTTCATGATGGTGGGTAGGTAAGTACGAGACGCGGCGAAGTGATATTGACGGTCTCGTCTTGAACAAGTAGAACTCTAAGTAGTGACAACCGTCTTTTTGTTGAAGCCTATAGCCTCAACAGTCTCTAGGTCAGCATCGTATTTTGTGGTTGAAGACTTTGTTATTGGCCGTGCTTCCCAATGCCTAGGATGCTCGATAGATATCAGCGAGCATGTCACTCGACAGATGGCGGAGGTCTGCCAGATAGGGTAGCCTGGACATTACATCCAAAATCCAATCGCCTCATGTTGATGCGTCTGCTTGTTCATCCATGCTGTAATATGATTATCTTAATTCAAGTCTGGAAACATTCGAGACACAGTGACCTGCTCAATTCAAGCTGTTCTGTATTCCTGAGACCAAATAACTTGTTAATTGTTGGGGCAGTGTCATGCCCTTAGAACGTTCGTGGCCATTGATTTGGATGGATGCCAGGCTAGGAGGTTTTGTTCCAGAACCGCCATTGTCACATCCGCTAACCTCCATCATGTGGAGATCCGACAAATCTGGCTTGGACCGCTGCGCACGCATAAATGAAGCGTTTCTTGAGAGTGGATGTCTGTTCAGCAAGTCATAGCTTCTGCATTAGAAACTTGGATGTGTTTATCCATGTAGCAGCCAGACAACGCTAATAGTCATTAAGGAATCTGCAATATGGCAGAAGATAATTAAATTCATTAAATCATGGGCCAAAGTCGCCTTGAAACATCTCCCCTAAATCGCATCCTGGCGCAAAGCCCAAATTCGTCATAAACTGCGAATCAACATCGATACCATCCGCACAGTCTATAGATCCAAGCTCATCCAGTATGGCGTCGTAGTCTAAGAGTTGACTCGGCATATTCGAGTCATGAGGTAAAGATCCCATCTGACCATTAAGATGAGATGTTTGTAGGGTATGAAATGTAAGGTTCGGCGTAAGTGTGTATAACTGTGAGTTTGGACTTTGGTCTGACTGATAACGTTGCCGGTCGAATGGCAATCCTTGCTGCTCTTTTTGTCTTTGCTGCATCCGACCAAGCTCATGTTCCAGTTCCCCAGATGTGATAGGGGCTGGGTGGGTAACGTGTTGAGTCGGATGAGTGGCGGCTGATAGCTCATCCATAAATGACGGGCTTACTACTGGATGGCTCGCAGGATCCACCGTACTTGGCGTGCCCTGGTTGTTTTTAGATGTGCCTGGCCCTTGACTCTTTGTCTTCCAAGTGCTAGTGAGTGCTTGCATCGTTGCATTCCACTTGCCAAGATCGTCTTCTTGCAAACGGGCCGCATGTCCGTGTTGTTGGACTATTTGCATCAGAATGTTCACAATTGGAGGTGTTCCGCCAAGTCCAAAATTTTCCACACACGACTCAACCACCTCCACAAAGTTGGACAAGAGGGATGGTCGATGGCCAGGCACCAAGTCCAGGGTGATTGCCAAGAATATTCCCTGGAGCAGATATGCTGACGGCACTCTTGGTGTTGAGCCTCCAAAGATCAAGGAGTTGCAAAAGGAAAAGCGAGAATCGAGGCTTTTCACAAGGTCGTCCGGAGTAGTCTGTGTATTTCGACCTCTGTCCATACTAGAACCCCAGAGTGCACAGAAAGCGAATAGTTGCCGAAACGTGTGGAGCGGTGATGCGCACTCTAGCGATGATTGTTGCCTGTCTTCAGACGCCTTTCCAAAACCAGAAATCGAGGCCCAAGGCTGATTCGAGTCATGAAAGTCCCCTATGGACACAGATGGAAGTGTATATCGAATGCCTGACGTTACTTGAGACTGGCCGAGACTAAGCGATACTAGAGAGTCCAAGATGAAACTCGCAGATAGAATTCGGATTTCGTTGTGGTTGAAGGAATGCTCAGCTCCTTGCTTCACTGGGTACATGTGTGATGCTGTGGCCTGATGATATAGAGCAAGACGGGAGGCACGGCCTATGAGTGTCCACGCTGGCATGGTCTTCTTCTGGCCCAACAGTACTAGTGACTGGAGGAGCAGAGCACTGATATGTCCTAGGTCAATTACCTCGTCGTCGGAAGGTACGAGTTGTCGAGCGACGGCCAGGATCTTGTCGGGGGCGAATCCATTGTCGTGAGAGGCATGAGGGGTTGCCGCATCTTGAAATGCAGACACAGCAAAGACGGCCCAAAGCTGAGCATGAAGCGCTGACGCGAAGCCCGCTTCGATCGCGAGTCCAGTCGCAGGATATGTTAGGGCTGTGCTGGTGATAATGGCGGGCTCAACAATCGGGAGCCAGCTATGGGTGTATGACACATAGATATCGACAAGCCGCTTCCAATGGGGAGGCAGCGTCAGCTTGGTAGATGATCGTGATCCGCCCTCGTCGTTAAAGTTGTAAGATGGCGTGGCGAGATGTGTTGGTGGATTGACGCCTTGAATCGCAATACCGGGCGATGGGTTGCCGTCAAATATGCTAGGGCCGGATGGGGTGTTTTCCTCGGACTCTGAATCGTCTGCCGACGTTTCGTTCTGTGGTGTCTTTTCATCCGATAGTAGCCTGCCAATGTCTTTGTGAACCCGACTCTTGTTCCATCTTCGATATAATCGATGGTTGGCTTTATCCTTGGTCGCGAGGATGCGAGTACCTTCTGCGCCATCATCCTGTGTGAGAAGATGATGTAGAGCTCCTTCACACCCAGGTACCTGTTCAAAGAGCCACGCGAGCGACAGCTCAATTGTCCGGAGGTAACCTGTTTGCACACCTCTCTTCCGCGACGCAGGGGTATATGAACATGGCCTGTTTTGTGCAGTGCATGTTCCACAGTGAGGACGGGCGCCGTCGCACTTCTCTCTCGCAGTTCGACAGGAATCACATGCAAGAGAGACTCGCTGACGTTTAACAGGAGCTGTTGTTGCGGGAGCGCTGGTGGTATCCGCATCGTTCTCGCGTTTCTTTGGCGGCATTTCTTAACTTTGTCGACAGATAACAAGCTACCTGTGCCGCGAGGGCAGCAGGAGCATGACGGAGTGGATGAAGATACAGCTGGGCCAAAGCGGTGCTGTCGCGCAGATCCAATCAATAACGCTCAGCTCAGATACGTAATCTCTGTGCCATTGTCATCAATGTCCATGGCAATAATGCAACACAGAACAATGCCTATGATGAGATGAGACGCGATCGGTGCGGGGAGACCTGGGGTCCTTGAACTTTGAGTTGTTGGAATTGAACTTTGGAGTCTCCGAGACCGAGCGCCGAATCATCACCGCTGCTATTGGACCGGTCGCCGGAGTGGGTCGGATAAACACTTTCCCGACCAATTGCCGTACCTGCCCCACCCAGATTCTCTAGTGGGGGATCTGCCGAGCCTCCTGCCCACTTGCCCACTTGCCTCTCGATTAACGAATTCTACGTTTGGCTCTTTGTTCGACCGGCACACTATCATCCTTTGCTCCGGACGTTTCAACTCTCAAGTCTAGGAGCACTGTAAACCGCGACACGACTATTATGGCGTCACTATAACACTACGCCGGTCAACAATCCCGTGCCAACGACGCGAAATGGCTGGTGTCAAGAGGTCTCTCGGGTCGATGCTCGGCCACGAGGATAACTTGCTGCGACCCAACGGTAATGGCCCTACAAGAAATGTCCGTTATGATAATGGAGTTACCCACGATAAACTCGACCCGATGACACCAAGGTCGCAGTCCTTTAAGCTGAGCGACACTCTTCAATCGCAACCTCAATCTCAGACTCAATCTCAACCCAACTCCCGACCTGACTCTCGTGCCAATTCTCAAGCAGCCGCCCCTTCAAATACAGACCAGAACGATGGCCTCACACGCACACCCTCTCCAACATTTCCTTCCTTGACTGGACAGGTCCCGGATTTTAACCAAGATGCATCAATGATGCTCGTTGGCATGAGAGGTGCCGGAAAGTCAACCCTAGCAGTCATGGCATCGTCGGCAATGGAGAGGAAGGTCATTGACCTTGAGCCTACCTTTCAAAGAGCCATGGGTCTGTCCAGTGCGCAATACAAGGCAGAGCACGGATCCGCTGAGTGTTATAAACAGCAGGCCAAGGTTTTGCAGGGTGCGCTGCAGCGTCATTCTACCGGATGCATCCTCGTTTGCTCTTGGATGGAAAGTCGCGTGCAAAGCCTACTACGAGAGTTTGCATCCACTCACCCCGTTATTCACATTGTTCGCGATGCCGAGGCGATCCAAAACCACCTCAAGTTTCGCGACAACGCCAAGATACGAAATCTCCTCGACGTCAGCAATGCCATCTTCAGGTCTTGCACCAACTTTGAGTTCTTTAATGTCTCCGAAAAAGCAACCAAGTCGTCCCTAGCTCGAGCATCAATGTCGGAGAGGTCTCCGGCGCCCTATTTGACGCTGAAGCATGTCGAGCGACACTTTCTCAAGTTTTTGTCAATTATATACCCAGCAGGGACAATACCGTTTACGGATTCTGCGTTTCCGCTATCGAGGATCCCCGCCGAGGAGCGCAACTTTACATACGCTACGTCGATCCCTCTGACGGATGTTCTCAATGATAGCGTCGAAGTCGAGGAGCATGTCAGGGGCGCAGATGTGGTCCAAATTGTTGTGCATGATCTAGCCGACCATGCTGAGCAGGGCACCTTGACATCCGAAGCCAGCGCAAATCTCCTTGCCGACATCACCAAAGGTATCGGAGTTGTCAGACGAAGTACAATTCTTCCCATCATTCTTCACCTCTTTCTCCCACATACAGCGACCGATGAAGTCTTGCGTGTCTATCTCGAACTTGTTCACCATACTGTTCGTCTCGCACCAGAAATGATGACGGTCGATCTCCGACTTGAGGATGTACATATTTCTCGCATACTATCAATCCGGAAAAGAACAAAAATCATCGGCAATTGCTTCATTATATCAGATCCGCCAGCCTGGGATTCTCCAATGTGGATGTCTTGGTATAAAAAGGCCAACGGATTAGGGTGCCATATTGCCAGATTAATACGGCCTGCGACGTCAATCGAGGATAACTTTTCCATCAACCACCTCAAGACGTCAGTTGCCGCGATGCAGGGACCAAAGATTCCTCTCATAGCCTACAATTCCGGGTACCTGGGTCGCCACTCCCAAACACTCAATCGTGTTCTGACGGTTGTTCGACCAGACTCACTTGAGCGAGTGAACCCCAAGCCGCCAATCACACCCACCATTACCGCAGTAGGCGCGACGAAAGCCTTGTTCTCGTCTTTTGTTTACGACCAAATGAAACTTTATGTTTTTGGTGCCAATGTCAGCTACAGTCTGTCGCCTGCGATGCATACATCTGCACTCAAAGCGTGCGGACTCCCACATACCTACGAACCAGTGTCGTGCTCGTCGCTTAGAGGGATCAAACATTTAATTGAAGATCCAGAGTTTGGTGGCGGCTCCGTTGGACTCCCTTTCAAGGTTGAGATTATCACCTTGACTCATTCATTGAGTAACCATGCCAGGGCAATTGGTGCTGTAAATACACTCATTCCTATCCGCTTTTTGAACGAAGATGGCACAATTCCAACCGGTGCTGCCTTTTTCGAGAGCGTTAACCGTGCAGGTCCCATCAAAGCCTTGTACGGCGAAAACACCGATTGGATTGGCATTCGCGCCACCATTCGACGTGGCCTCTCCCCCGCCAACGCAGTTGTGTCTAGTACCTGCGGTCTTGTCGTCGGAGCGGGCGGCATGGCCAGAGCCACGGTCTATGCCATGCTTCAGCTTGGTATTAAGAACATTGTCATTTGCAATCGCACACGCAAAAACGCCGAAAAAATGGTTTCGCATTTCACACAGCTATTACAGAGAAAGGACTTGGGTGTGTTGAGTGCCGAGAGTGAACACTCGCGTTTCCACGTCATCGACTCAATGGAGGACCCTTGGCCAACAGATTACCGCCTGCCTACAGTTATTGTTTCGTGTATTCCAACACATCGCATTGGTAACGTCCCTGCTCCTGAACTTGCACTGCCTAATGACTGGCTTGGAAGTCGTACCGGCGGTGTTGCTATTGAGCTTGGGTACAAGACATTGGACACACCGTTCCTCACTCAATTCCGAAAAGAAGCTCATCGAGGATGGGTGAGCTTGGATGGTCTTGATATGTTGCCCGAGCAAGGTTTTGCCCAATTTGAGTTGTTCACCGGTCGAAGAGCACCGCGGCGGATCATGAGACGGACAGTGTTTGAGGCGTACCCCGATGAAGAGGGCAAGTCGAATTTTGAAGAACTACAACCAAGGTTACGGTCACTTGACGAGCAGGAAACATGATGATGAAATTTAGCAGCATATTAATGACATTGGACATTTCAACTATTGCTGAGAAGTCATTTCCAGTGACAAAACACATTATAACAGCAGCCTAGAACTGCAGGGTTACGTGATTTGCATTCTCGAATATCCTCTTACGAGAGCGCTAAATTCTGACTAGGACCGGTATTTCCGCGACTCCTTCATTTCGTAAGCTGATCCGGTCAAGGCATATAAAAATCCTCGAGGCATTCGATACCACATTTTACAGCCCAAATCTTTACATCATCCAACATGACACCCGCAAATCTCAGACAGTCAATCGAACGCACTGCTAGGCAATTCTTTGCTGCATATGTCGAAAGCGGCGAAAAGAATGACCCAAGCATCATCAATCGCGACGTCGATGAAAATTGCAAACGATACTACCGTCCTCTCTCCCTATGCGATTTCTTTGGAGTTACTGGGGATTGGTCCCATGATAACAAGGCTTATGAGGCTGGGATTACCAACAACCTCACCAAAGGATCCTTGAAGACGTGTGAAGTGTCAAACTTGACCATCGACGTGGATATTCGCCGAGCAGCGGCCACAACTAAATCCGATATGGTGTTTAAAGACGGCGAGGCTTTTGTTATGGAGCATGCTTGGACTTTGGACTTTAACGAGGATGGATCCAAGATTGTTAAAGTTGTGGAGTTTTGCGGCCAGCTGGCTACGCGAAGGATGGTGACAAAGGTTTATCCTGACAAGTTTGGCAAGGTTGAGTAGGCCATGACATTGAACTTGAATCTACAATTATACAATGTCCCCCCAAATACAAATAACGGCAAGTAGATATGCAGGAATAGTGACATATACCGGCACTTTGACAGTTGTTTTACCTTTTAAAACCATTGGCAGTAGACGCACTGCATCTTGACATGTCATCATTAACAATACCATTAAGTTTGAATGATAAAACAACTAACTTCATTGTACGAGTTACTCCAGACATTATCAGAAAGCCAGTTCTGGCCTCTGCAGAATCTGTTAGTAGAAAGGTTCTAGAACTCTCTTCTCCGAATTGTCAGATATCTTTGTTGAGTCATCTCCTGGGCAACGTGACAAAAGCATAAAGGATTATTACCCAAGTGGCAACTGAGGCTTGTAGGTTTCAAAACACGGCTCAAAGCATAAAGACTTATCGTCGTCTATCGTACTTCTGATGTTGCAGTAGTATGTAAACTTTCTGTATTCCAGTTTCACCCTGTTGATTGCCTGCAGAGACATGTTGCGTAAATCAACTCCCAATACTTGATCCATTTTTTAAACACTTGAAATGCAGCATGTTAATATGATAACAAAAGTTTGCGATAAGTTTACCTATAAGTGAATGTGCTGGTGATATTGAAAGATTTGAGCAGATAATGAAAAGCTAAAATAAAAGCCAAATTAAAAGTAATTGTCAAAATCAAGATTTCCTAATGCCTCCAACCTACCTGTATATAACACGCATCACTCACCAGTTCCGTCTCCTTATTCACATCATCAAGATACAACATCCCCTTCATCCTATCCGCCAAGATGAGTAGTAGTCCCTTCACAAAGCTTCCAAACGAGATTATCTATGAGATCCTCAACCACTTGACCCCTGTAGAGGTTTGGAAATTCCAACGGTACAACAAGTGCATCGAACGAGCCCTCGACCATCACTTGCTAACACGGCCTCATGCTCTCGACGCATTGATGGAATGGGCGTGTCAGCAAGGCAACCTTCAAGCTGCAGAAAAGGCTGTATCACTTGACGCAAGCCCCGATTTGGTCGACGTGGTCATCCTGCCCGGGTACCCTGAACACCTCCTTTCAATCTCTACTATCGTCCTAGCTTCAAATCATCCAGATCTCGTCAATCATCTTTTTGCTCTTGGCGCAAATCTTCAACTAGATGATGTGTACCACCAAGTATACCAGGAAATCTTCTCCAGACAGAAACCGCAACTCCTACGAACATGTCTGAACCACCGTACGGAATATCAGTTTACCAACCTGCAAGCCGACCTCAATCAGGCTCTCCAAGACCAAACTGAACACACAATCCGGAAGATGCTCTGCGAGGTGCCGATCACCCTGGACAAAGTGAAATGTTGGCTGGAATTAGGAGCCAACCCGATGGCGTTGTGGTATGTGGCGCCAGTGTCGAGTCTTACCTTTGTTATCATGGCTCCCCGGACTGTCTGCCAGTGGTATCAGATGTCGCCATGGATTGTTCGCTTGGTAGAGTTATTCTTGTCCACAAAGCCCGATCTCAACGCCATGGCTCTTGATATGGCCCAGAAGTCATTCAGTTGGGGAATACCTATCGACTGTACCGCTTCCCCCATTGTCGCTTCTGCAATTCACATGGCAAGGACCATGTCAACCGGGATGATGGAACTGATTCTTGAAGCAGGAGCAAAACTTGACCTGCCAGTGCACGTGGAGCTCAACCCCTTGGTGGCTTATGCAAAGTTTAGCCAGATATATGACCCCAAGGGATATGACTTCTTGTTCAGTCATGGGGCAAGTCTTTTGCCGAGGTGTTACTCAGACAAACGTGGCGTATACCACGAGGCGATACCCATATATGAACTCTGGAGAGCATGGGGTGGCCGAATGTGTCTTTTGCACAGCGCCAGATTCGAAACAATAAAGCTCTTTGTCGAACGACATGCCCTACAGAATATTGCCGCTGAATTTATTCGACAACAGTTTCGACCGCATGTCGAGGCTGATGACGACTTGAAAGTCAAGCATATAATGATGGAACGCTCCCGGATCATCTTACAACTAATCTTGCAAGATATCAACTTCAAGACTACTGTGGCGGAAGATATGAAGGGCCTGTTGGACGAAATATTGAATTTGGAGAGACAAAATCCACCCTGGAGGAATATCATTGACCCTATCCTGAAGGATTTGTTAATGCCGCGGATCAAGCCCACAATGCCTGAGCAATGAAAGCTCCAGGGGTGCTACTACAGACCAAGTTACCATCCTCCTGCAAGTTTCGTATTGATTCTAATGCCTAAACGCCACTTTTGGATTCATTGTTACTGCATGAAGATTGTGTCTTGAACCACCCAATGAGGAGACTTTGTTTACCGCTTGGCTGGATTGCATAGCATGCACAGCTGAGAAGCTGATGGACGGTCAGATCAGGCTCCATGTTACCTTGTAAAGGGTATGTCGTGCACTTCAGCATTGACCTGACAGGTGAGCCCCCGCAATTCTGGTCACCTTCAATCATTGTCTGAATAACCCTCTGCAAGATGAAGAACATTTGGCCTCGTGCTCTCCTTATTATTTTGATTTGCAGTATCGGCGCGTTTATCGGAACAATTCACGCTCTTCGGCCTCTATCAAACATCATCAACCGCTTTCCTGGCGATGCACATAGTGCCATTACTAGAAATATAGCACGGGAATGCAACGCAGACGATCCCCGGAACTGGGAATACGAAGCTTGCAGCGACCTTGCAGGATGCATCCTGGGCAGGCTCGACGATCTATTCAAAAGTGATTTGGCCATTGGGACGACTATACTCGGTTTAGTGCCAAGTATCTTGATCATCGGCGCTGTACAGCCTGGAGAAATCGTGATACTAGCCCTTGTATCACCACATAGGGCTTTGGCATTGTCTATCTTTGGTGTCTCAATAACGTCAAACCTGTTCAAACGGATGACTCCTTTAAGAATACCGGTGACTCAATCCTCGGAAGTGGCCTGGTCCATTTCGTTGGCGCGGTTTACAGAAAAGCTATCATGGAAGCATATAATTTGTAAAGCACTGGCTGACCTGACTGTCGTCGGTATGGCCTCCATCGCTTTGTGGCAGAACTGGAACGTCAACTCGGGTGTTATGGTACAGTGGCTATGCGAATCCCCTCTTATGATTTTCACATGGCCTCTGGCAAACATGTGCTGGGTTGTCCTTTCTGTGCTGCTGCTTCACTCTATGGCCGAGGAGATAAATGTCAAGCACTCTTCGTTGGACATTACATACACCTGGTGGGAGACGCTTCTTCTTCCCTATACTCTGGACTTTCAGAAACGATATGAGTGGAAAACAAAATGGATGTCTATATTGGAAACGCCACAGGTCGAAATTCCGTACCTGCAGTTCGAGTTAGTGCGTCACACCATCAGGGCAGTAAAGCCGGAAGAAGCTCATTGCATTCGGGTCATTGTTAAGATGTCGAACACACAGTCCACCCTGAAGTGGCAGGTGTACTTTTTTGTTATAGAGTTTTGTGCAGTCGGCATATATTTCTACGCTACCTTTGTTCTTCTCGGTGCTATTTTCATCGGAGCAGTCGGAAGTGTCAGGTTTGGAGCTATCATGGCTGCACTCTATGCGGCAATTCAATTCATTCACAATGTTTTTTGACTAATGTTCGGGGTTATGTATCTTGCAATCTGTGTAATCCTTTCTTTATCTAGTTTGTTCCACAGTCTATCACGATGCTACTTTGACGATCAATCATCACTCAAACAGTGCAAGAATGATTTGGAGTCTAGCTCGTGACCTTTATATAGGTATAGAAGTTAGGCAAAGTCAAAGTGCATCCATCTCCGCAGGATGACCGACGACCCGGAATCCGGAATCAAGTGGTAATGGATGCGTCATATCAAAGTTTTCATGATCGGTGTCATTCCTTGAAATGCGGGGATTTAGGGGTATATAAATCCCCCAACGCCCCGATTGAACTTTGAAGCATCTTCTCTTTACAACAATCGAGAAGTCATACTTTTTCTACTACTCCAATTCTAAATCATCAACATGGCTTGCAACTGCGGATCTTCTTCTTGCAACTGCGGCGGAGCTAGCTCATGCGACTGTGGACAGAGCTGCACTTGCAAGGCTTGTGGTGTTAGTATTACCTGGCCAATGGCTGGAAAATTCACAGCTAATTCGGAAACAGAAATAAGTCGTACAAGCTACGAATCCAACAACGAGGGATAATATTCAGCAAAGAATGGAGCAGATTGATATCAACTACGGTGTACATAGTCTATCATCTGAATATAAGTTGAGTCTTGTCGAGACTGAGAAATAAATGATGTAAGCGTGAATCATTTTATAGAAACGGCAGTCGCATCAACACCTTCGGGTAGATACATAAACTGTATACAAACATAATCAGGAGCAGCTTCCCGTCATGGAACCTAAATTGTCTGCCTACCACCACCAAGTTGATCGTGGCTAATGAGCCCGTGAGGTGACTCGTCATTTGGCTGACAAGCACAAATGCTGTACAATGTAACAAAAGACTCGGGGAGCGCCCCATTTTCCCCATTCGAGCGCGAAACGTCACATCATGACTGGCTATAGCTAAGTATGCATGCTGGTCGTGTTTCATTATAGACCAGGATGCTGAAAACACCCGACAGTCTTACACTTGTCCGGCCGTTGAGACCAATCAAACACAGGAAAAAGATGCCCAGACGCAATTATCCTGCAATTTCATTAGCAGCACAACATGAGCATGTCTGCCCTACCGGCGATCGGCAAAATGTTTACTTTGGGCCAGCGGCTGTTTCGTAACAAGGCATTCTCGCGCCATGTTTAAAAAGCTTCCTTCTCGCAAGGTCTAGTCCATCTCAGAGCACGTCAAAATGGATTCCCATCATAGCTCACGTCGCAACAGCGGCCAGCTTCCCGAAACCCCGGGCACAAAACAGCCCGAAGTCACCACCTTTTTAACAAAAGAATCAAAAGCACAATCACAAACTACGAAACCCAAAATCAGCCCTGTGCGATCCTGGTCATGGGAAATTGCATCGATTATCTTTGCCCTCGCGCTCCTTGTCGCCATCATCGCAGTTCCTGCACATTACAATGACAAAGTTCTGAGACGATGGCCATACGACATTAGCCTCAACACCATAATTGCCATTCTAAGCACTTTTATGCGGGCGTCTATGATGCTTGTTGTTGCCGAGTTGGTTGGGCAGATGGGATGGCACTCTCTACGAAAACCTCGTCCTGTTTCCGATCTTCACCACTTCGATAACGCAAGTCGAGGCATCCTTGGAGCTATAAAGTTGTTCTGGAATGTCCCTCCGCGACTTGCAAGCATCATTGCCGCTATTGTCATCATTCTTTCACCCGCCATTGCGCCATTCTCTCAGCAAGCTGTCAAAACTGTACCTTGTCCACGACAAGTCTCAGGTTCAGCTTCCCTACCAATTTCACACTACGTCCCAGGTGTAGGGTCGTCAGATAAATTGTCTCCTGGTCAATCTGAGATTTCGAACGACATGAAAGCTGCCATGATTAATGGTCTTGTAAATCCAACCGGAAAAGACAACGATGTCGAAGCTACATGTGCCAGCGGAAACTGCACATTTGCAGAAACCTCACAAGGCGTGACCCATGCCTCTGTCGCAATGTGCAGTTCATGTCTCGACACTACCGAGTTCATCAAGGTGAATGTCACAGAGAGAGAAGGCCACGCAACCATCGTCAACTACACATTGCCAAACAAACAATGGTTTCAACCTATAGGAGGCGGCCAGATCTTGGATACCGCAACTGGAGATGTTGATTGGGCTCTTGGTGGAGTTGACTCTGATTTTGCAGAATTGACAAAAATATCAACCATGAACTTGACAATTTTAACCTTTTCACAAAGCGCTTGCACGAATATATCCTTGGCTGGAGCGAATTGCCCAGAGGACAAATTCACCAACGACCTACCTGAAGCCTTTAGGTCTCAGAATGCAGTGGCCATAACCTGTGCACTCTATCCCTGCCTGAAGCATTACCACGCCCAGGTTAAGAAAACAAAGCTCGAAGAAAAGGTCATCAGTACAGAGCCATTGACGCCCCTTCAAATTGTTTACAGCGAGGATCAAACCTCGAGAGCTCTGAATCGGAACCATACCACCATTCAGTCGCCTTGTTTGGTTGAGGGGGAGGAGTACAACTTTGACAATTTCTCTGCCATGGCCGAATCCACAAAGAGCACCTCGACGGTAGAGATTGATGGCAAAAACTATACCGCTCCGAACCAGTGCATATACCAATTTCTGCATAAGTATTCACTGGCCCTTGGCAACTTTATGGAAGCCACTCTCTTTAACGGATTCTGTCAACCCACTTGGAGCGCATGGTCACCTCCAGACTGTGGGAACAGATGGTGGCTTACACCTCTGTACAACTCGTCCTACGAAGCCCTGGATACTGCCATGGAGGAGTTCACCACGGCTATCACGAATAATTTTCGTAAACAAGCAGCAATGACTCTTGGTGACTCAGGGTCAGACAAAGTCACCGGAACAGTAAACGAAACAAGCATATGTACTGTCTTTGACTGGCGCTGGGTTCTACTGCCGGCAGGCTTGATGGCAGTCACAATGGCGTTATTGATCCACGTTGTTGTTCAAAACTATAATAACACAGCCTTGCCTATATGGAAAACATCCCTTCTACCTCTATTGTTCTACGGGCCTAATGTCTTGAACGACCAAACTCGTCAAACTGATTTAGATCAGCTTCAGAGGCATGCAGGGAAGATAAAGGTCGAATTTAAGGATGACGATGGCATTAGATTGCGGAGGATGGATACCACAGCGACCGAGAGTTGAGTAACTATTATAAGCCAAAGACTATAGTCTGTTTAAATGAGACAGTTGAGCTGAGCTCCAACGATAAAAATATCACTCCACCGGCGATACCCTACGCGAACAACCTGACGAATGACTGAACACTCTAATAATTTGTCTTTCAATCTTACCATTGTATCAAAACATGAAACGTGCTGATGGCAAAAACAACGCCAACAGACGAAACCGTTTTCCAACTGCCGTTGGATTCAGCACTTGTAGCTGCCGCAGCCTGACTGCTAGTTGTAGAACCACTATCAGAAGTCTGTGTTGCTTCAGGCAGACTGGTAGTTTCGTCTGATAACTCTATGGTAGTCGAAGTGATCTTCTCATCAAAAGACTACGCTTGTTAGAAGTTGATTCAAAGGCTTAGGACTGTACAAACTCACAATTGATTCGGTCTCAACAGTTTGGCTCGCAGAAGCAGTAACAGTCTCACAAGCCCTGCTCCAAACAGTTGCATACTCTAATAAAACTCTTAACTATCTTCTTCTTCTTCGTACCTCTAAAACTTACCATTATAAGCAGATGGACCGCAAATATCCCAGACACAATCCTCCTCTTTTTCAACCCAGTCGACAGACGCGTTACACCAACACTGCACGACACCTCCTATGCTGCATGACGTGAAGTTTCCGTAGGTCTTGTAGCATGCTTGGAAACATTCAGCGCGCTGTTTCTCGAGATCCGAGGCTGCGGCTCCGGAGGCGGTTGGTGCGAGGGTTACGGTTGCTAGAAAGCCACTCTCAGTGTTGGTTGCGGCAGATAGACTGGCCAAAGCTAGGAAGGATAATGCGAAAGTTGCGTGGAATTTCATGTTCAAAGACTTAATTTTCATCAGTCCCTATATATAAGAGCTGCGGTGTAAAGGAATTGAGGGCTTTTATGAAGTTGTCAAGATGTACCAGCTGAAAGCAGGGGTGGTCTTGGCAGCTGAACATTTGGATTCCACTTCCACCAGCAATTCCTCAAACACAGACCACGTGCTTTGGTACAGGCAAATAGCACCTACGAAACGGGGCGGTGTAATATCTCAAGGCAGAGTCCAAATGCGGACACTGTCGAATATGTTGACGAGATCGGATGAGTGACATTTGCTGCCTTGTTCAGTTTCGAAAATGTCTAATTCATCGGTCCATCACTTTTAATATTTCTAAATATACAGAACTCAAATCAACACTTTTCAACTCATTTCAGATTCATTGCTGTCCGCTGAGCTCCTCCGCAACTTGCTTCTTGACCTGCTCCCTCACGGCCTTCCAGTCATTTGAAATATCAGAAACTCGCTTGGGCAACTTTTCAAGACCAACAAACTCCTCGGGAAGAACCTTTTCGTTAAAGTTAAAGTCCTTCTCATCCTTGAGAGCAAGCTCGACGGCACCGGCAAACTTGGCAGGGTGAGCAGTTGACAGAGAGATGTGAGGAATGTTGGGTTCGGCGCGCTCAGCAGATCGGAGAGCAGCAGTGATACCGACCGAGGA
The DNA here is from genome assembly GCA_014899045.1 of Fusarium palustre. Lineage (NCBI taxonomy): Eukaryota > Fungi > Ascomycota > Sordariomycetes > Hypocreales > Nectriaceae > Fusarium > Fusarium palustre. The sequence continues at coordinate 63,615 of JAAVUH010000106.1, forward strand.
GTGGGGGTCGAGAACGTATCCGAGTTTCTGGTAGGTATCTTTGATTGTCTCGAGGGTCTGGGAGTCGCTGACGCGCTCGCTCTCAAAGGTCTTGCGGGCACTGTTGAGAACGTCGACATAGACGGGACCGAATCCACCCTTGTTCTTGAGATCCTTGAGCCAAGTAGCAACTTCTTGACCAGCTTGCTTTCGGTTGAACTCGACATCCATACCGACAGTCTCAGCAAACTCATAGGCCAAGAACCACAGAAGACGCTCGAAATTGCTGGACACTAGAATGTCCATAGCAGGGCTGAGAGTTTCCTTGACACCATCCTCGTGAGCCTTGACTCCATCAACCTCAAGACCACCCTCAGCCTCGGGACCCTTGGCAGGCTGCTTCTCGTACTTTCCAGTCTTCCAGAATCGATCAAGAATATCATTCTCGTTAGTCGCGATAACAAGCTTGTCGACGGGGAGACCCATGCGAGTGGCAAAGTATCCGGCAAGGATGTCGCCAAAGTTTCCAGTGGGCACAACAAAGCGAACCTTGTCGCCAACCTTGAAGTTGGGGTCCTTTCTGGCGAGTGTGAAGTATGAATGGAAGTAGTAAACGATCTGAGCGAGGATTCGGGAAAAGTTGATGGAGTTGACAGCGCCAAGCTTGAGGTCGGCGTTGGTCTCGGGGTCGCCGAAGAGAGCCTTGACAATGTCCTGTCATTTGGTTAGCAATGCGTTTCCGGGTTGAAAGTTTACAAACCTGGCAATCGTCAAAAGTACCGGTAACGGCAAGGTTGTGAACGTTGGCGTCGGTGCAGGTGGTCATTTGAAGCTCCTGAATGGGACTGACACGGCCCTTGGGATGAAGAATGGTAACAGAGACATCCTTCTTTCCTCGAAGGCCATGGATAGCAGCGGATCCAGTCTAAAACTGTTAGTATAGTACCAAATCAGGCCACGAGTGACTCACATCGCCACTTGTCGCACCAACAACAGTCAAATGGTGTCGGTCCTTGCCCTCCTTGCCCTCATTCTTTCGTGTGAGGAGATATTCGAAGAGGTTACCGAGGAACTGCAGAGCGCAATCCTTGAACGAGTAACTAGGTCCGTGGAAGAGCTCGAGGAGGTGTAGGTTGTCCTTCAAGTGGACGAGGGGAACGACTTCTTGCGCGCGGAATGTCGAGTAACTTCGGTTGATGATGCCCTGTAGGTCTTCGGCGGGGATTTCGCTTCGGGAGATGTAGAGGCTAAAGATTTGGAAAGCCAATTCCTGATATGAGAGGTCTTTCCAGCTTTGCTGGTTTTGTTAGTCTAAGTTGTCGCCGTGGAGTTTGCCTTTTTCGCTGCAAATGTACGCACCCATTCTGTTGCAGCAGGAATCTCATGAGGGAGGAAAAGACCGCCATCGGCAGCCAATCCCTTCAGGACAACGGTCTCGAAGGAGAGCTTCCAAGGTTAGCGGGTCGTTCATGAGGCGAGGTCAAGTATTCCGTACACCGTAGTCACCACCTCTTGTGGAGAGGTAGACTTGTGATTGCGTATGTGTCGAATCGCTGGCCATTGTGTTTGCTTGTCGATGCTGGGCAAAATAAAAATCTCGATGCCCCTCGTCGGATGGTTAGAGAATGAGCCAACAATGAGTCGCAAATGCAGCCACCCCGCCGGAATATTAATGGTCCGTCCGGTATCGGAGATGACCGCATCTCATTTCTTGTCATGTCATGGCCGTGACTTCCCTAAAGTGTGATCTACTCTACTATGAGATGACCCACCCACCAATCCGGCCTCTACCTACCCTGATGCTCAACTACCTGATGACCCATTTCTCTGCAACCTAGGTATTCAAGAAGACTACCATCGCATGCGACTTGATAAAGATGGTTCAAGACATCCCATGCTATTGATTGTTGTCAACTCATTTACCACCAACATCATCGTTTTTCTTCGAGGTTAAGCTGACACCATTTTCAGGGGCAGGAAGCCACGGCACAGTGACATGATCGCGAGTCTTGGCGACCAATGACATGTCTCATTTCTTGCACGATAATTTAAAAAACATGGGTCATCTAAGGCTGAAGGCACAAAGTCAGCGGCTAACAAGACAATACGATAAACAGTACAGGATACTACGTTACGGCTGACCGTTTGAGTCACCGGTTAATCTACAACATTGCAATTTGCTTCGCCCTGCGGCGTGGTTATAGCTTATAACAATCAATTTGTTCCATTGTTTCCATCTGCTAACCATCAATCTTTCATCAACAGTCACTCGCTCAAACATCACGCTCGTTCCAAAAACTTCAAAAATGGTCAAAACTACTCTTCTCTCAGTCCTCCCTGCGCTCATGCTCGCCGAGCAAGCTCTTGGGTTCGGTTGCTCAACACACAGCTTCACTACATGCGAAGATAAAATCGTTCACTGGTTCGACCCTGACGATGGCATGATTTGCGATCCTCTTGATTGCGGTGGCGGTCGAGCCCCTGTAAAGACCGGTGTCCCAGGATGTGCCAACTACTCTGGCACCGAGACCCGTGGAACATCGTACCTCTCATGCTGGAAGCCTTCGACTACTCTTGCCACGGCATCTGCTGAAGCAACCAGCGAGGTAGTTAGTGTCAATGTTGAACCTACCAGTACAGCTATCGAAGCCGAAACAGAGAGTACAACTGAAACCCATACTATCGAGCCAAGCACTTCTGGAGTGGTTGAGGCGACTGTCTCCGAACTTACCACTGTCGCCCCTGTCATTCCCTCTCAGACACAGACGACCGTCGAAACCCAAGCGATTGAGCCAGCCTCTACCCCGAGCGTCAATCCCAACGCTGCGCAGACTTTGAAGGGTTCTTTGGTTGCTGCTGCCGCAGTTGCCATCGGTGCGATGCTGCTCTAGGCACAAAGGATCATTGAAATTGATGGGATACGTTGTTAGGAATCGATGAAATCATGAAAGTGTACCAGGTTGGGTTATATTTGGTCTGGGATGCCAGATGAGGTTATCGTAACATGAAAATGTAAACCTTTCAGTATCAGATATTGTAATCACTTTTTAATGTTGACCTCTTCATCTTTGAAATCTTTTGGCACTTCCCGAGTTTCCTTTTTTCTCAGTTTTCGAAGACCACTATCTTTCAGCTTTGTGAATGATACCGACTTGAATACATACTTTCGTTCACCCGAACCTTTGCAAGAGATGTTAAGTCGAGCACATCTCGAGCAAGCTGGTTTTTGCTGATCGCACTACAGGTAGTCAGCCAATGAACATTGGTATGAGGTGATTTGGATACCTTTTTCTTCTGTTTAAGGCAGTTGCTGCAGCCTCGGCTTTTGGGAACCCCTGGCATTGCGCCTACTAAGAACAGGTTTGATTTTGTTGAAAGCCTGCAGCATCACATTGGAAATCTCTTTTTGGTCGACATTCACATTTCTTTCATTTTATAAGCCTACTACTGAGAGGCGGTTTTGTCCCCCACTTCAACAGAGCGCTCAGTTCCGCCTTGTTGGGAATAGTGTCATGTCATGGCGTAGATCAAGTGGCGCTGTGTAATGCGTATTGGATCTTGTCATCCGCTTCAGACCCTTAAGGTCCAATGTGAGGCTGAAAGAAGGGTCCACACTGGTTTCTTGGGTCTTACTTCTCGATTAAATGTCTCTGTTGGGAAAACAGCTGATGTTTGTGGAGGCAAATACCTCGATTTTGAGGTCGATTTTCGGTGATCTACAGATCTGACATGCTTAGACTATCGTAATTTGCTCCGAAATGGTAGCATAAGCAACGAATTGTTTGTATTACCAATCTGAAGCACAAATACAGCATCACTCCATCGATTGATGCAAGACCAGCAAAGAGTTTGATACTTTGAGGCAACAGAGTAGACGCAACTAGTTTAGCAGCTGGTATTGATTGGCATAAATTGATGTACAACTGACTCAATTACATCTGCTTGCTAGCTACGTCTCCAGTAATTCCAGGAGTAGAAAGAAAAGACGCAGTGACATGATCACGACTTCTCTCTGCACCCTTGAACAGTAACACAGAGGTAGTAAGAGCTTGTCTAGCGATGTTTTTTACATACACACATGTACAAACTAGTTTATACCTCTGTTCGACACCCGAGCCAAATACATCTTAACGACCTTTGCATTTCCACTCCCGCCCTTGCATCGTGAACATCTAATGTAAATAGACATCCTATAATCACCCGATCCATAAGTGTCCAGATTCCAAGACTCATCCAAGAAGTGGGAAGAATTTAGGTCGAAACGTTATCCAAAACTTGTTCCTGCCATTCAAGAGCTTCGTTGCCCTCCAGATCGGACCAGACTGCCGTTGCGATTGCGAGTCGTTGACGGAACACTCCAGGTTCACGCATGACCCAACTCTGTAACATTGCAGGATCAGGACCATTGGGACGAGAGATGTAGGCGTAAATTTCTGGCATCCACATATCCCAGTCTCCTCTCTCCCACTCTGCCACATTCGAGGCTTTGGATGGATTATCCTTGATTTTGTCCCATTTGTCCTGAGGTTTAGTAATGCTGCCAGCAAACTCCAGCCAAGTGCTACCACGGTGCAGCACCACATCGATCCTTGCATGTAGGAAGTCGGCCAAGCAGGTAGGGGTACCTCTGTAAACAGCGTCCAGCCACTCAGCAACCTGGTACCAGAGTCTTCGTACACGTATCACACGTGTACGGTCCTGTCTCTCTTTGTGTCGTGTTTCCTCATCGTCAAAGAGGTTGGGGCGCGGACCGACAATGAGGGACACGGGGCGACCATCCTGGGTCCTCCAGGTAAGAACCAGGTCTTGATCAATCAGTCGATTCTCTTTGATTCTGTCCAGACCATCAAGAATCATATCATGAAAGTCAAACCATGGTGGGATGGCAATCTCGAAGGGGCCGGGGAAGCAATCGTTGAAACCCAACTTGACCGAGGACTCCCACATCTCCTGAAGCACATCATGAGGAGGGAGTGTGCACTCCTCAATACATTCCCCACTTCGAGCACCAAACACATCTCTAAGAGGAAGAGCCAAATCCTCTTCCCGTTTATTAGCCTTGTCGGCACAGGATCGCCCACGGAACTTCTTGTTTGAGCCATTATGATTAGCTATGGTTTCCTTGGTAATGATTCTGCCAACCTCGCGATCGAAGAGGACCTTTGCCACAGTGCGCCGGACATCACGTGTTTGCAGTAGTCTGTTCTCAGTGACAGGCTTCTTCTTGGACGCTTCGTTTTCGACTACCTTCTTGTGTACTGCTGGGCCAGTACGCGGACTTGTCGCTGTCGGATTCTCAGGCGCTTGGGCTCTATCCTTGGGCTTTTTGGGCTTTTCGACGAACCGATGGGCACGGTTGCCACGCCCTGGGCGCTCCTGAATTGACTTTCCATGGCTGAGCCTCCATCTCTTGTAGATGCTGGAGACTCCGAGCTCCAGGTTGGTGCCTTTGGGTGGATCTTCCGATTTCCAAGGCCAGGGGATTTCAACGAAGCCACAGTGTACGACTAGCTTATTATTAGTAAAATGTATCAGTGAGAATCCAGGTGTCACTTACTGACGACACGCCAGAGGGTCCTGTCCACGGCGTATTCGAAGAATGGCTCGCTGATATTATGCCACCCCTGCTTGTCGAGGAGCTCGAACACAAGCTCTTCGCTCCTCTCTCGAGCCTTGTCTACGGTAGGCCTGTTGTTTAGGCCATCCCAAAGACCAAGCTGTCGGAACACCGTCGTCATATATTGACGTCGGGCATCCTTCTCGTGGTGTTTGACTCCTGAGGAGTCAGGCATAACAATGTTTGCAATCTTCCTGCGGCCCATTTTGTCTTGCTTTTGTTGTTGTTATTGTTGGTGGTGGTGATGTTGCTTTATGCAAGAATAAAACTGCGAAGGTGAATCACAGCCATGAAAAACAGCGTGTACCATTTGATGTCACGAGACCACCAGATAAAATTCAAGTTTGCTTCCAGTGCCAGATACTGCCGGTGCGCCAATAAGTTATAGAATGAGACCGACACAATCCTTAACTATGAGAAATGACTGGTAAAGTAGCACAAATATATGCCTGTTACTATCATCTATAGACTCAGTTCTCGGAGCAGATATTAACAAATTGATTTCTCAGCAAACACAGGGGCCGCTATGATACATGATCAAGGGACGTTACAATCCATATAACAAGTCAAAATCATTCTAGGAGGCAAATAAAGACTAGAAAGTGAGTATAAGCTCCAAGATATAAGAGCAGTGTCTCTACTACGATGGCCACTTGAACTCCAGTGAATTTAATAGAGGTTGTATATTAGGTAAACTATAGTCTAGCCAGTTCATCAGTAAAGGTGAGGTAGTCTCGCCTTATATTCACTGAAATTGGCTCGTCGCCTACTGACAGCTGCAGACGGCCGGCAAACCAGGCACCAGGCACCGGGCGATTCAGCACATATTCACAAAAAGAAATTTGAAAATTCTTTTTTCTTCACAACATCAACCTTCACAAAGCATCTTCGACCACCAAGAACCCAGTATGTAGTCCAACAGTGATTCATGGTTGTGAACTGTATCTAACGTCTCCCTACAGAACATCAAATTCAAAATGGTCAAGAATAACAACCAGAAGGAGAAGAAGAGCGGCGCTGGCTCGCGTCGTTTCAATCCTTATAACCGCCCGGGTCGAAGTCTGCCTCTCCGCTTTCAGCAAGAACGCGCGCGAGCGGCTGAGCAGCAGCAACAAGGGGCTCAGACTGGCCAAGTCGAGCCCCAGGAGTCGACGTCCACTGTCCCACAGCAGACGCGAACTCCTCAGCCCCATGATGGTTCTCAGAACCCGAATGGTGGCGCCAGCCAAAGCGGCGGCTCCCAAAGCCAACGTGGTGGTCGTCACGGAGCCTCCACCAAAGGTGTTCCTCCTCCCAACATCCGCCTCGAAAGAGTCCACGAGGCTAAGATGGTGGAGACCTCTGACCACCAGGGGCTTAGGCGAACCAAGTTCGTCAACACCTCCGTTGGGGGCGGCAACTCCCATAATTGGTTTGCCGATTCACACGAAGGAGGTGTCTGGGGTACTTCCAAGGACGGCGAATCTATCCAAGCTTTGGCAGATCGTCTTATGGCGGATACAGACGCCGCCTCAATTTCGTTCATGCTTGTGGCTAACCATAAGCAGGACATGACGTGGGACGATGTCGCCAAAAACGAATGTGAAAGGCGTGTTGCCCACAACTCTGGCCGCTCTGGCGGCCGCGCCGGCAGTGAAGCCGAGAAACTCGGCCAAATCGTGAAACATCACAACCACTAAAAGCCCGAGAGTGGTTGACCTTTCTGTCCTGTCGGGTCCAGCTACGGATATAGATCTAGAGCTAGGGCAAGAGCCATACGAGGATAGCAGGGAGGACAAGTTATGTCGTGATGTCTGTTTGAACGTGTGTGCACTAACACTGGTTTGGCATGGACGATTAGTCTATTTTGCGCAGGTATGCATCTCTTCCAGCTCAACAGTCTACATTACTAATATGTTTTCAGTCCCCCCTCACGATTGATGAGTAGTTATCCTTGAACACAGATGCCGAGCTATTGCGCCATTTTCCCTGCCCGAACATTACCATCGCGATCCCACCGAACGAGCCAACAGATACATATATGTGTGTATACATGGGCAATGGGCTAGAGGTCAAATCGAATGCAACAGAGCTCGACCATCATCATGAGGATGGCTGGCAGAGTATGAGACCACATGGTGTCGGATGATTTGTCCAAATGTGGAGGTCTTCGATGAGGTACACACAGTAGCTACGGGAAAACGTTGGCTGTGAGGAGACAATTCGGGATTTTACACCAAGGCCAAGCGCTACCTGTTCATTCATATGTTATATTAAAGGGGTAGCCTCAAGTCAACAACATCAGAAGCTCTGTATAAATGATGGATAATGCTTGTCTTTTCGTCATGTCAGCAATTGAAATTCAAACATAGACACCATCATTCTGTTTACTGTAATTCAATATGTCCATCTCACCTTGTGCCTCGCTCAACCTTTGTAAAATGGCTTTCTTCTATTGAATGACCTATTGTACAAATTTCTGAACCTTGTTATCTCATCTGCCTTTCGACCCTGTCCGACGTGCCCAGTGTTCTTTTCCAGTCGCATTGATATGTTTCATTGCTATGTCTTGCCTTTCACTTGACTGTTCTCACTGCTACAGGGTTAGTGGTCCATCAATTATGCAACATTCTAACTCTTACCTGGTGTTCAGCTGTCAAAGTGTCTTCCAGCTTCGTTCCATGACGCACCAGGCGATGAGTTGAACTGCACTTCTCCACAAGCCAGCTTGAGCCTTCATCTCGTACTGCGTCTCAACTTCAACATGTTTGAACCGGCGCTTTAAACTCTCAACTGGATAATTTGGGAATTGAACGCGCCTTTTATGATTCAAAATTGGGGTCGGACTTTTGGCGCTTTTCGGCGTCCTTATCCAACTTTGCCTTAAAGTCAACGGCGATGGTTCCCTGAGCGGACAGGGATCTCAATCGTCACGTTCGTACGACTGGTAGCCACACTTACCGTCGTGCCGTATGGCTCTTTGAAGATGCCTCAACCTGAGAAGACGTTTTTTCAAGGGCAACAGCTTCCTGGACGATAGTCTGCTCTTCTTGAATAGTAACCTTACCAAATCGAACAGACACAGTGTTCTGCTCAGTTCCGGAAGGTTGTTGGGTCTCCTCGGGTTGTTCAACAGAAGGACCCTCGACCTGAGCAGACGTGCTCTTAGCAGCAGCTTCCTAGATTGAAGTCTGCTTGGCCTTGGTCGCCTCTCGTTGCTCAACAGAGGGACTCTTTTGCCCATCTTGGGGTTTCATAGTATCCCCAGAGGTGAGTGTTCTTTTAAACCCTTGAGAGTTCACAAAACTCTTCATAAGCTCGTTATGGGAGTCGCGAAGATTGGCAAAGTCATTTTGAAGCCGTTCGTCGTTATCTTGAATCTTTCGCTCGTTACAGTGAACCGCATCAAGCTTGTCATTTAATGTCATCGGCAAGCCGTGTATTTCTTGATGCGTAGCTTCGATTTCCGCCAAGACTTGCTTGTTTTGCTCCAACATCTGATCGTTTTGCTCCAAAATCTGCGCAAGCATCTGGCGGTCGCTTGTGGCATCCTCCCTCAGAATTTTAACCTCCGTTTCCAGCCGCGCGATGGTTTCGCTGTCGCGACTTGCGTTTCGTCTTGCTCGTCCGCTCATTTTGACTGTGTAAAGATGCACTGCCTTTTGTTAGTGACTGCAAAATCAAACACCGACGCTCAGTAGCTTACCAGGGTTTGTATTTGCGGCGTTGATGACAATTGAAGGTGTAAAGGTGGGAAAAAAGAGATATCGTATGCGCTCTCAATCTTGTTAGGTGACAGGGTTAAGCGCTATCCCACGCAGTTACAGACTCAAATTTTGGCTTTACATCATAACTACCGTTTAATCACCCAACTTTCAGTACCATACTTTGTGCATAGAGAAATATCAGACAGAGCTACAAAACATGCATATCGACACATGGAGATACTAGCAACTGTATCTCTATAGTGATAGATATATTTTTACGCTTTACAATTGGGTTGATCCCCGACAACACCATGTCTACTTCAACATTTCATTCACCAAGGAAGCCTCACATCCGATTGGTGCCCACAGTCAACCACATCCCTGGGCTGAGCCATGTCAAGTCAAGGCAGCTGCTTTCTCCCAGCCATGATTCGACACCAAGAAGCCAAGCATTGGCAAGACAAACCACCCTTGCGAGCTGGGACAATAATGACGTTACAGTTCCCATGAGTAATATTAATCAGCCTTCCTTCGCTTATTCTAATTCTATATGAGAAGCTATTTTCTTCATGCCGCGCTGACTTTACCAGATTCCGTTTCCCTCAACGCTCACCCACGATGTCGAAATGGCATCGAATCAGAATAGCCCGTACATCACGACCCGCGAACAAGCGGTTGTAGAAGCATGGAGTCAGGGTTTCAACGTCGGAGCTGTTGTTGTGCTTATTTTACTCGTTTTATGCAATTATCGCAGAAGCACGTTACTGCATAAGCTTATTCTTGGTGAAGTATGACCGCCCTCCTGTTCTTCACAAGCTCGCGTTAATTATTGACAACAGTTACTTCTTGCGCTCGGACATGGATTCTTTGCATTCTTTGAAGAACCAGAATATGGCTGGTACTAAAATATGAAGCGAATTCTTGTACGGCTTGCTAACTTTTTCAAGGATCCTCAGCAGTACCGCAACTCTCCTCTACATCTCATACTTGATCCACAATCTCATCGCGTGGCTAAAGATCCGACCGTTTCTACCCAAATGGGGCGCAAGAAGCTTCATCATCACGTTGCTCATGGTCCAACCTTACTGGATCCTTGAAACGTGGGCAAACTTCCAATACCATAATCACCTCGGAAGCCAAATCTTTGACACGTCAAGATTACTCGAGCCGCTATTCAGAGACCCTTGGTGGGTTTTCACGACCATCAAACTGGTCATGGCCATTCGAGAGAACTACGAATTTACAATATCCGGTCTGGTTCGCACAAGTCCGCGCTTTGGAATCATGCTTTTCTGCCTTTTTCTCTCAATTGTGTTCTTAATCACGGATGTCATCTTCATGGTTGTGGTATCTAAGAGAGGCGGAATGAATCCATTTTGGAGGGTGGGTTTTACTCGTGACATGGTCCCAATATCTACTTACTGTGTTGTTCTAGCTAGCCCTGGTATTCAAATGCGCATCGGATGTCATATTCCTCGACGATTTCAAGAGTGTACTCGATCGGATATCGGAATCAGCGATGAGAAAGATCACGACCTTCGAATACAGAGACAATGCTTTACCCTCGAGTTATCCACCTCCTTCTACAGATTTCTCAACGCCTGGATATAACTGCAAGACTTCGCGATTTGAATCGTCTTCCAGAGCAGAACTAGGGTCGATTCTACGTCCGATGGGCTCCAGGGACGATGGGCACTATGAGTTTGTTGCAGATAACAATCAGACCTTTGCAGATAGGGTTCCGGGGAATGATCAAAACTGTGGTTCTCGGTCCCAGCGCCAGAGAGGCGAGTCTGAAGATACTATGATAACAAAAGTGGACGTGAGTGTTTGACGGTCGGACTGATAGTATTATGCTAATATTGCAGCAGTGTGAGCAGCAAGAAAGGTCACAAGATATTCCAATGGAACCTATTAAGGCGTGGACAAGGGAAGATCAATCGCATTAAGATAGTCAACATCTTGGAGAGAAAGATAATGATGAAGCCAGCTGCAAACAAATTTCACACGAGGACATATTAAAATCAAATAAGAATTCAGGTTCCCTGTTGTGAGAGCTTTATGTAAACTGTATTATTGTCGGCCTTTCCCGAGTTTACTCTTGTTTGTTTATTTCCAATGCAATAGTGAGCATGCTCCTTGGCCACCAAGATCCTTTTGATCCTGTCGAACCCTCCTGCTGTCGGCCCATATGCTTTGTGATTCTGCCCAATTCGTAGACTCCGATCCCGCCGATCCACCAAACACCATCTAGAAGCATAACCAAGACAAGCCAGTGAGCAAAGATGTCCATGGCAAGTCGAGAAGTCTCAGAAAAATCATCGCCATCGCACTGAACACCCTCATCGGGAACAGTGTCCGGAATGCTGTCAAGGGTCGATTGGACAATACTCAGAAATTCTGCAGGAACTCGATTGAGAAACCACATTATTGTTCGCCTCAATGGCTTGGGCGGAGTTGAGAATGTGACGCGTGCCATGTAATTCCTCAACCAGGGCGAGACATCAGAGAGCTGACTTAGAGCTGCCCAATCATTCTCCAAATCAAGATGAGATGTGTCGTGACTGTTGTCACTTGATTCAAACAACTCTCTTAAAATACCACGCAGTGACTCCGAAGCAGCAAGACAAGCTTGAAGCTCACCGTTATTCTTTTCCATCTCTGAAGAAGATAGATGCATGGCGAATTGCAGTGTCTGTGCTCTTATCTGTAACCTCTCAAACGCCGAGCTGTATGTGGCTGCAATGATAGGCATCAGTAAATTCTCCGTCCTTTGAGTTGGCCCATTCTCGGCCACGGGGAAAAGCCTATTGATCGGCTGACTCAAGATTATCGGTGGTGGACTGGGTATGTAATCATCCAACAGGCCGAAGTCCTTAGTGGTGTGCAAAAGACCAGTATACGCCAGATGGGCTGCGCGAATGAGTGTCATCCAGTGTAGGTGTGCCGGAGCTAGATTTGTGCTTGTATTTTGGTCGTGCATTTTATTGGAAAATTTGATTCGAACGGCGTGGCTTGCTGTTGCATAAAGCACCATGAGAGGTGCGTTCGCCACGACGTGATCGTAGTGGTTGGCATTGGGAATATCGGCTTGCGTCTGATGAAGCGAATCTCTGTGGTGATGGTCCGCGAGAGCCAGAAGAGCCCTGACTTGGACTTTGTCTGCGTTTTGCATCGCCGACTGGGAGAGTATATCGTGACACTTCCGAACCGCTGCAAGTGCAAGAATGGAACTCATCAAAGGTTTGCTTCGAAATGCCAGGTTCGGAAAGCCAACTTGCAGCGCGTATAGGTCCTCGTCGTCATAGGCCATTGACCGAGCGGCATGCGACAAGTAATAGCCGAAAAGGTCGAGTTCTGTTGCGCCGAGATCCATGGACGGCGCAATACTTTCATGAGCGAATATGCTGGGACTGAAATCGCGGTTTGGACTTGGCGGGAAGAACGGGGAGGAAATGCTGGATGTTGAGCCAAGACTGGAGCCAGTGAATCGATCTAGGTCGGGACTTGGGACAGCAAGACTTTGAGGCCGATTCCGTGTGTTTTCCGTATCTGACACAGGCGATCTCAGCGTTCGCGACTTTCGCGACTTTGGCGATCGAGGGTAGTCGCAAAGGATGTCCTTGTCGAGGCACCGCGAACATGAGGGTCGTTGCTCATCGCACTGCACTTGTCAGTCATCGTATGATTGTAGTGTGATGGCTGTGTAATCTCACCTTCTTTCGTCTTTGTTTACATCCTAGGCATCCATGCCGCGACTTTGTATGTGATCTTCGTGACCTGACTGCACCGGGACTTGATGTTGCAGCCGTAACGCGCGAAGGCGATTCTTCAAGGCAGGACATCTTGTTAGGAGATGGCGATGAGTCTAGGTAGTGATGAGTAGGTGAGTGTTTGGTGGATTGTCGAGGTTCTTTTAAGCTTGTCATTCCTTCCCCAATAGGAAAACACCGCTTACTTTCCCATAAGGCGCGATCCACAATCATGCCGCAGTCCGACAATTTGATATGACCTTGGCCTGTAAGACGTAAGCTACGCAATTCCGTTTGGTGAGGCTGCCGCTAGTTTCATGGGTGATATCCACTGCAACATTGCCGGTCAGTATTGGTGACACGCGGAAGCAGACTGCGCCTCGTTAGCTCAGCCCCCAGAATTTGGAATTGTTCCATATGAAACATGGAGCCAATCAAGATTCGAACAATGCAGCGGGGAACATTTCATTCGACGGCAGGTGAACAATATGTCAGAATTGCGTTCTTACATACATTGTTGAGTCATAACTACCTAGTCGAGTTATTGGAATCCCGACTTTTCAACTCCTTACGCCAAGGACCTGCATCTAAGACGCTTTATACCCAACCAGCAATTACCTCAGTCAGCATAGTAGTGAGTTGCATGACACAACTCATTTGCAGTGACTGACAATTGCTAAAAAGGCCGACGAACAGACACAAATCCTTTGCAAAGTTTTACGAGAATCAGTAGCCTTACATAGCCTTTGATCCTCTTGGTTTGTCTATGTATGCTGGACACCAGTATCAAGCACCTCGAATTGACACTTACTTGCCGACTGCCACAGCCACTTTCGGACAAACTCTACTGGAATGAAAGTCAAGAGCTGACAGAACAGCTTCCCGTCTCTATGCCTGTGAAGTTTGTGCGCAAAGACATAGGCGAATCCGCCACCCATCTTGACTTGATAGGCAGCATCATACAATGAGGTCAGGGATGAACTTTTGAGCTTACTCACACCACAATCGGTGTGTGTGGCCGCGATTTTGAAATCGAGGCCGTGCTCAGGTAGTCTCTTTCCGTCAACCTTCTTGTATGTAACCATAGTGATTTGATGCATGAAACATCGGAGTAGATCGTCTCGAAGCTGGCGTTCTACTTCCGGGCTCAATGTATCAAACTCCCATGACTCATCCAGGTCGACATCAATATTGAAAACATTGAGGATGAATTGGATTTTTCTGACCCGATCATTCATCTGTGCCAATTTTGACTTGTTGAATGAGACAAGATCTTTCAATACGCCGGTTCCTAAACTGGAACCGGTCTAGTCACTGTTGAGTAACAGTTAAGAAGACTCAGGACTAGCCACGCGAATCCTTCATTTCGCAACGTGCGACTAGTCCCTTGGCCGCCAGCAATGATCTTGGATCGATTCTTGGAACCAGCTGCCGTTGCCTCGACCACATCGGTGGTTCCATTGTTCAAAATCACAGCGAGGCGCAACTTGACTTGACGAACGAGAGGATCGCAATCAAGGGCAACCAGTAGGGCAAGACGATATTCATAATCGAGATCAGACAATATCGCTCGAAATGCAGCCGCCTCGGTCTCGGAAAGAGCAAGGCCGTTACTATCGTGGCTGATGATACCTTGGCGCTTGAGTCGTTCCAGCAGCTCCATATATCTCAGGGGATACCGAATGAAACATGCGAGGACTCCGTCAAGGTCAATTCCCCATGTGACAAGGTCAACAGCCGAGGCTATGAACCCGCCAATTTGGGCGTTCTCGACAAGATGATGCCGAGGACCGCCTTGAGCAAAAAGAGAAACTGTCGCCCACGCGGTGTACACATGCCTGTCCTTTGCAGAAGGCTGGCGAGCCCATCAGAGCTGCAGCCGACGCTCTTCTTCAGAAGATTGACGAGACTTTGTGATCGCCTCGGCGCAAGAGTTATCCCAGACCTTGTCGCTTCGGATCCGGGACCCTACGACAAAGTGAACCTCGTCGAGATCTTCGATCTCGAAAGGCAAAATGCATGCTGCACACGTGAATATAACTACACGCGTGATGGATGCCTTAGAAGGCCCTTTGAGCCACTTCAACGCTATACCAGGGGCGTTTTCGTTGATGCCCCCAAATTGGAACGATTGCGCTTCTTCGTTCTGGAACTGCTTCTTCATCTCTTGATGGAGCTCAGAAGCGAACGAAATGACAAGACGCTTACGGTTAGGCGCTTGTCTGAAGGACTCGAGGATCCCTCCAGCAACTTTGGCCAGGTCGTATCCTTCGTGGATCATGCTGCCTGCGAGAGGCTCTTGTTGAGCTTCTGCAGCTAGATAGAAACGTGCAACATTGGAAGTTGGGGATACGAAAGAGACCAACTTTGAAAGTATGTCATCCTTCCCAACATCCATAGTCAGCACGCTAACGTCGGCATCATCTTGGGACACTTGTACTGCCCACTGAACGATGCCGATCAGAGCCAGAGCACAGTCTGCAGACATTTCAGGGTCGAGCCACATGACTAGAGTGACAGACCGCGATAGGTGCTGGGAAGACATCCACTCTTCATGTGGATCTTGACTTCTGGGAGTCACCCATCCGTTGCCGCCTGTGCTTCTGTTCCTTCGAAGAACGCGGAAGAGTCCGGACAAAGTCAGCGTGACAGGTTCTCTGCCTTCATTCCACGATTCATCCGCGATTTCTTCGATCTCGGATGCGACAAAAAAGAGCATCTTGGAGCTAGACGCATCGTAAAGTCGCTGAACCGAGTCAACCAGACCCTCCTTGCCAAAATGGTAAGGCGTGATCGTGATGTGACCAAACCGGAGTCGGTTGTCAGGATTCGCGATCATACAAGGTCGCAGGAATTCCTCGACTTTGGAGAGATTAGGGAAACTCATAGCTATAGGTAGAAACAAGTTAGATAATATAATATAGTATAGTGTATAGGATCGGTGATATACTTGGATTTGAGAGAGTAGTGTTGATGATGATGGTGTTGTGATGAAGATGCCGATGGTGCGAAGATAAAGATGAAGAGAAGAGTGGAAATCACCTGTGCAGATTCAAACTTCTCAGAGCGAGTTGTTCCAAGTGTTTGTGCTGCTGCCTAAGATTGCCAACTGGTTGCCGTGTGTTTGCCAGTGCCAGTCAAACATCGGATATTTGACCTGACGCAATTTGCGATTTTACATACCTAGGTGTGAAGAATCTCTCCTCCCCGCACCTCAGCATCACAAATTTCAACTCTGCATCAAAATCTTCCATCGTCTTTTATTATTATTCAGGGTGATATATGGTCTTTTTTTAGCGTAGTATATGATCTTTCTTAATGTAGTATATAAACTTTTTCTAGCATATAAAAGCTTGATCTGTGCTGCCTCGACTAGATGACGCGATTGTCTTGGAGAAATCAAAGATCGCCATTCATATCAGACAGTCCTGTCCATACCAGGCTGCGTGTTCTAAACAGTCTCATAGTTCAAGACTCCGCATAGCCTTGACAGAAACTACTCTCATACATCTCCGATCGATCAGGGATGCATAAGCCATTGAGAGAGGAACAAGAAGATCGTCGCTCCTTGATCATGCTACGTCACCGTTTTACTCACGATCAGAATTATTTCGAAGAAAACAGCTGAGATGAGTGAGAGATCATTAGATATAAAAAAGTCAGACGTTGCTTGTGTATCTGAATTTGTTCTCATCATTATTCACACATCAGCCTTCCTGAACAGCCTCTTCACAACCTCTCATCACTTCCACCATTCACCTCTTATACTTGACCGAAATTTCAAGATGCGTTTCGCAATCGTTGTTACTTTCCTGGCTACTTCTGTCACTGCTGCCCCCAAAGCGAAATCATACCCTGCCATGGATGAAATCACTGTTGCCGAAGCCGACGATGCTTGTGGTAACAACATGCAAGTTACCTGCTGCAATGACGCCTCTGAAAATGGCTCGGGTTTACTCAACGGCTTGACCATATTCGGCCAGTGCAACAAGCTCAACGTTAATGTCCTCGTTATTGCCAGTGATCTCAACAAGCAATGTTCTTCCAATGCCGCTTACTGCCAAAACAGTGGCTCTACCGTATGTTAATTATGGATCATATTCTGCTTATGGAGAGATTAACATTATCTAGGCTGAGGGTGGTCTCATTAATATTGGAATTCCTTGCATCGCTCTGAGCTCTCTTATCTAGAGATTGAGGATTGGCCATTTGCTCTCGGTTCTGTGTTTATTACTATATAAGTAATTACTTATCGCACTTTGATACGTTATCTATTGAAACTATCAGCCGTGGATGTGGAATGGTTTGTAAACGCGCAATCGTCTGGTCTATTTCAGAGGCCAGCAAGGTTCTTGATTGGTACATGCCGGTAACGAATGGCCCTGTGATTTAGATCGTGACCTTCCATTATCTTATAATACGTAGAACCTATTGAGATCAATTTACACAGATTTCAGTTTCGTTCGTGTTTCAATTGAAGTTGATAAATAGGACATAAGCTTGCAAGGATCAAGAAATACACGTGATACTACAAGTAATATTCAGCCAAGTGTTTGCATGTCAGCACATGCATCTACATTTACACATAATGTCTTCTACGGACAATAATGGCCCAGATCCAGTTGATCTCGCCAGCAACATCGGCACTTGGATCGCTGCGGCAGTGGCCATCATTGCTCTCGTCGGTGTAGTCGGTCCACTCCTAACGCTGCAAGCTTCGATGAGTGATAAAAACCGAGCCATGAATGCAATTCACGACCAACAGCAAAAATATGTTTCTAGAGGACTGCCAGTCACCAAAGGACTGCGTGTATTTCGAAGAATACGCGTACCCAACCTCGCGCCGGGATACATCACAAATGAACCCGATACAGCCCCGCTCATACCACCTCTCAGCGCTGCTTTGGGCCGTTGGGGGTTCAAGCCAAGGGATTATTTGTCATGGAACAATGGCTGGGCCAAGATGTCAGAGTTGATTGAGTCGTACAAAGTACGAGATGGGGTTACCAATGGACCAGTTGACCTGGGTGTGCCCAAGACTGGAGGAACTCTGGAAGTTGTCAACAGCCGAACAGCTTTAGTGGTGAACAAACACTGGATCCTGATTCTGGGCCTTCTTGGTCGATATGGAGAACGCGTGGATAGAGGAATCTTACAGCGTAAAGGAGTCAGGAGGAACTTTGATGGGGAACGCGCTTCAATTCGCCACTTTACGCTACCAAGGAAATCTAAAAGGAAAGAATTTGAGAGGCCATTCGAATTGGTCCGCAAGAAACAAACGCGTTCAACATCGAGATCCAGATCAAGAGAGACTTCCAGCAGAAGTTCAGGCAGTACGAGGGTCTGGTCCGACAGCGGTTCCGAGTCAGAGGGGACCGTAATAGCTGTGCGACGCAGCACGTACGGAGCCATCACTCTCGAAACGACTCCTCAACCCACGCTATATGGAGTCACTGGCGAGATGCAGCAGCTTGGTCGAAATAAAGGCTCTTGGAGCTATCTGACTGCTGTGTCGTTTGTCCCACATATTGCAAAGGAAATTTTCAAAGACGGTATTGGGGAGAGAAGGGAAGACACGTCTTTGCAAACCTTGTTCTGGCTCGCCCACGGTTTCCTGCCCAGCGGGAGAACTGCAGATGGACGACAAACCGTCATATCTTTGGAAGCTCCTGAGCCTCATATCGAGATGATAGGGCGCAACATCGATCCTGTCCTGGTCTGCCCTGCGTACTCTCTGCAAGAGTCCGATGATATACCAATTACGATAGGTATTGCAATGCAGTGCCTCGGTATTCCAGAGCCACAAATTCTACAGTTTCTTCCCGTTGATAATGCAGTTCGGTCAAAACGAATGCTCGATGCACTGAAATTGGAGGAGAAAGAAGTTGATTTTCGCGGCCTCCAGTACGACACACAGACCGATAGCTTCGAAAGGCGTTCCCATTCGCCATCGAAAATCTCTGGTCTGAGTCTCGACGGTGATTGGGTTCGTTACTCGGATCCCTCAAGAGATTTCTTCTGTCAGTTCCAAAGACAAGACCTTGAGAAGACACTGAGACTCATAGTCTCTTTAGACTGGGAAACCTGGGGATTCTTAATATGGAAGGATACGTTCTGGGTGTCAATCTTAAGAGACGCCATCGATATCCTCAGTATAAAAGAAATCTGCGACTCGAGCTTTGGACAATCATCCGGCCTGCATTGTTACTCCCAAGTGTTTGAGTGGAAACATAATCGAACATTCTACACACAGAAACTGACCGACCAACTATCCTTGGACATGTTTCTCACTGACTATCTAAAGACATACGATCTTATACCTCTACGACTTTCCTTGGGTATTCTTTTTATAATGGATGACTTACTGCAAAGGAAGACTTTTAGATGCTGCACGAAATTGTCCCAGCTATATGACGAAGATATGCTGGACGGAGAAGAGGAGATTTTGGAGCTCGAGAGGGTTCTAAAAGAAGTCGAAGCGGAATACTGGAACCAGAAAGACATTCATGAGGATGATAAGATACCCTTTATGCGGCATAACACTGACTCTGATGGCAAGATCGTTACCCATTTGGTAATGGAATCCTTGGATACCAATACGATGGACACCTTCCATATACACTACGAAGAGGTAAACGCCCCAAAGACTACACGCACTGTTACTAACTCCAAAAGGCTGGCTCAGGTTATTATCGTATCTTCGGACACATTACCGTATGGCAGCAAGAACTCCTCTGGAAACACACGTCCATCAATCGTCGGCTTCACGCGACAAAACGGCGTGTTAGAAGTGGGGTTCTAGAGTATACCTACAAGACAAGACAACTCAGGTGGCACGAGGATAAGACTTCGATGCTGGATTATAGTACATGGTATTGCGCACTGCAAGATACAGTTATGAAAGATGGGAGGGAGTCTAGGTGGATTGAGGAGAGAGACATGGTTATGGTGGCCCTGTGGGTTGCCAACAGAACGGCAATTTGGACTGGTGCGCAGGAATCAAAGCCATTGTTGAACTTTGTATAAAGCTTAGATACATATCTCTATGTTTTATAACAAGTGGATTCGTTGAGCGACAGCGAACCATATGCTCTTGGGTAGGTAGCCAGTGTTACAAACACAATCTTCACGGGGATCGAGGCAATATTGATGTGGCCACAAACTTGCAGTGTCGTTTCGAGCGTGTGTGATTCAATTTCCCATATAGCTAACACTAATTCAACCAAGTAACGGCCTAAGCAACCTCTCGGGTCTGCACTTGAGTCTGTTGTTCCTCCTCCTTGGCGTCTCCGAAATGAATTTGCTTCTCGACAGCAGCGGTTGCCTTGTCCTTGAGCTCGTCGTCCTCGAAAACTATATCTGTTAGCTATTGAACGAATTGGGCGGATACAAAACGTACGGAAAGCAAGTTCCTCGAGGGTGCGGCCGCTGGTCTCGGGGTAGAGAAAGTAGATGATGAGAAACTCAAAGACAATCCAACCACAGTAGATAGCCAGGTATTTCCACTTGATAGCGTCGAGAGCAATAGAGTTGACGTTTGTGGAGAAGAAACCGGCAAGCTTTCCAAAGATTTGCTGAACACCAATACCACGAGATCGCATAGCATATGGCCAAAGTTCGACAAGGTAGGCTGGAGAATGTTAGCGGTTGCAAGTATTTTAAACTTGGTGACTTACTATATGTGAGGGCGTTGTTTCCGATGTTGTAGGTTGGCGAGTAGGCAAAGTAGAAGAACAGCGCAGCAATACCAGCAGAGTTGTTCTTTTCACCCTCGGGAAGCGCCTGAATCACCTGGAGGGAGACGGTAATAGCGATAAAGACGAGAAGCATCAGAGTGGCTGAAAGCATGTACATGTGTCTTCGCTTGAAGCGAGGGACTATGAGAGCAAGAATTGTGGCGTTCAGCAGACTCCAACAGGCGAAAGCAAGATTAATGCGAGTCTTTGTGTAGTCGCTCGTATATCCCATGAGCTCGAACAATTTACCAGAGTAGTAACTCATGAGAGTGTTGCCGGAAAGTTGAGTGAAAAGACCGATGAAGATGGTGACTAGGAATCGACGACGCATACCGGCGGTGCGGATGACTGAGAGCCAGGACTGCTTTGAAGCCTCCATCTCGGCTTTGATAGTCTCGCGAATTTGAACGATTTCGGCTTGGACGAGGGGAGATTCGGAATCGCCTTCGGCGTGGTACTTGACAAGGATAGCAGCGGCCTCTTCGGTGCGGTCCTTGGAGATGAGGAAACGGGGTGACTCGGGGAGGAGGCTGACGTCGTTAGTTTTGGACGAGATGGAGTGCCATTTCACTCACAAGACAGTGGCAATCTGGATAAGAGAAGGGCAGATTTGCAGAAGAGAAGGGATTCGCCAGGCCCAGTTCGTCGTGATGGGTGTGGTGGCTAGAGCAACAGCAGAGGCAGTGATTTGACCAAGAAAGTACGAAGAGTTGAAAAGTGAGGTCAAAGTAGCTCGCTCCTTGGGGTAACCCAGCTCTCCGATGAGGGCAGCACCCGAGATGATACAAAAGAGGATTCCAGCTCCGAGGATCATACGAGCGATGATATACATGCCGACTAGAGGATATCAGTATGCTGAAATAAATGCAGACCGGAGACCTTACCATGCTGGGCGAAACCTTGGATGATGGCACCGACAACCATGATGAGAGAACCCAACATGATCGACCATCTTCGACCAAACTTCTGAGCAAACCAGGGCGCAACAGGAACAGCAAAGATGGAGCCGAGCTGGTAACAGGAGTTGACAAAACCGAGCAGACCAGGTTCGATGGCATATTCGCCCTTGTCGTCCTTTCGTCCTTCACCAAGATCTAGGAATTGTTAGTCGATGAATAGGGTATGTGTTGCAGATAACCGTACACTGGTGAAAGGTTTTCGAGTATTGCAGAGTGTTGATGAGCTGAGAATCGAAACCAGAAGTCATCTCGACACCCATGCAACAGAAGAACAGCCAGACGTACATGATACGAAGATTAGGCTTCTTGTACCATGGTGTCTTGTCCTCCTCAACGAGGCGAGTGACGATGGGATCGGCAGCGGAACCAACGTTGACCATCGTGGCGGGTTGACTTTTGTTGAATACAATACAGTAGGTCGCTCTACCGGTAACAGTAGCAGTCGGACAGTCAGGGCTGGAGTAAAACTGGAAAACGAAATTTCGATGGGGTCACTGCAGATCATATTATATACCTGATGTTGGTGTTATCTCTCCAGGTTTCCCCGGTTAGATAAGATGGAGCTATAGCTCATAGCTACAAGCTACTGCTGCTTTAACGGTAGGATTTCCGAATTCTCCGCACTCAGCAGTCGTCTGGGGAAGAAACATGGAGTCTCCGCACCCAAAACTTGGTTTGACCGCATGTCCATGTTGCATCGTCATGTCGCATTTGTCGAGTCTCTGTCAGCAAAAGGCGCGACGAAGACGAGGCGATTCGTTCGGATAACGTCCCCGGTCGGTTGAGACTCGCCCGAAAACGGATTCTCGCGCCGAGAGTGAGGAGGTTTGGGCAAATTCAGCAGCGGTTAAACGGACCGGCTGATGGTGCGTTGTGGAGAGTTGGGGGTTGATTGGATTTAGCTTATGCTTAAAACCGCTGATCATCCCGTCTTTGGTGTGGTTCAAGTTGAGGATATGCCAGATCTAAAACTAGCACCTGACTCTACCGAAATTGCGGGGTTAGGCGGGCAGTCGCGACAGAAGCAGGCTGTAGGAACAAAGGAAAGTTTTGGTCCGACGACTTCTCAGGTGAATCCATTTGTACCCAGGACATAAACGGGACAAGGGTACGAAGCTTGGCTGTTCTATGGATTGACCAAATTTATTACCAAACTTTATCATTTATACGGCTGGACAACCGGCAATCAACTTAACCAGCCATTCAAACAACTTCTTTATGGCGGCATGTCAGCCAGTGATGCATGTTTCCATGAAACCTTTCTCGAAGCCAAGAATCCTTACAAGTGGCACGTCCAAGTCGGACTTTTATTTCTTCTTTCAGTGTCAACAGGTTGCATCATCCTCAAATCCCCTGTCTTCAGCTTGTCAACCGTTCACCTGGTATTCTTAGCTTAGCTTGGGTGCATAGTCTACCCGCTCTTCAGGCTAAATGAGGACAGAAACACCCGGACAAAGACACATCTTTATTTTTCCTTGGCAGTACCAGTCAATACCCTGGGAGGGTTCACTGTCAACCTTCCTAAGCTTTAAATGGACGTGGGATGAAGCAGCAATAGAACGGCTGTCAGACGGGTATACTGTCCACCGATAACATACCATTTCCGGATGAATCCTTTCACTTTTTCTATCCATATTAGGATACTTCCGTCGTTTGCACGATATATGTGAGACGCATTTTCATCTCTTGGCTCATTGTCCTTTTGATCGGACCGAAGAGGTCATTTTTGCGAAAAACCGTATCCAATGACAGTTGACTCGCTGGCACATTATACAAAACAAAGGGTCCTTTCTATCGAATGTGATGCATCTGGGGTAATTAGAATGAGGCGAATAACATTCCAGTTGGTGGTCGTCTGGGGACAAAGCTTGGCAGTTGATAATCCGGGGTAGATTGAGGTATGGGATCGTCATTATGGGGTCTTTTGGATAATATCGTATTTGTGCGACTTTTGTCTTATTGATGCCTGTTGAATGGTTGACCGTGTCTGGCCTCAGGGTGTCAGAAGAAATGGCCGTGTGAGATTTAGGTGATAAAATTAGTGGACTAGTTTATGCCATTCAGACGTAACCTTCGTTCATTTGTTTTTATATCCTAAAGCTTAGAGGTCATTTCTTCTACTACCCTCTAGGTTGGTGATGATTCAGATGACCCAGGGAATTATAGAGACTGTCAATTTTTGCCTTCGTAAAATTAGGGCGTGTGGTCTAGGGGTATGATGTTCGCTTCGCATGTTTGTTCTGTCGCATCAGGCAGTCGATACATCTTTGCGAAAGGCCGAGGGTTCAATTCCCTCCTCGTCCAATCTTTTGACTTTTTATTCAAAACGAATCAATCTGCTGAGTGAGTGGCGTTGACAACTCATCCCTTTTTGACTCTACTTTGCCACGGATCTACGCCTGTGTCAGACCTATTGATACCTGCATCTCACTTTTCCATTTTTATGTGCACGGTTTGTCGGCGGAAAACAATCGCTCATTGATGTAACAACTGGCTGGAATTTAATTCTCTTAGTCTTTTTCTTTCATCGTACTGTATACTCTCTAGGCTGCATTGTGCCTTTTAGAGTTGGGTTTCTAAACAAGCTTGCAGTCCCAACCATCCATCACCCTTGTTATCCCATATCCTGGAAACATCGGGCTTTCTTGATCCTAATTCGGTTTCCATACTCTCTTTCGTATACGTCGGAATAACGAGTCATCGTATCCGTAGTCTAATAATGTTAGATCTGGATAATCACAAAATCTGCATCTTTCAAGTGTGAACCGGATGTTGACGTACGTTATTGGCTAATGCATTGCTTTGAATCACTGAAACACTTCCGCGGTTGGTCTTTTGGCTAGACAGAAAACTGTCGAAACTCATAACTCAAGCGTGATGACCCTATCGGTCTCGGGGTGGATTTCTGGGCTGAAGTTGCGATAACAAAAATATCTCTAGCCGTTCGAGGTGGGCATATTGACCCCTCAACCTAGACATTTCTTGTTCGTTCTCGAATATCCGTACCCCAAGGGCCCGTAGCCGTTCCTCTCGCTCCAGCTGGTCTCGGATTATTTGCATTACTTCTTGGGCCAACTGCTGGCGCTGGTGCGGATCAGTGGCGCTACACCACATCGTGATCTTGTATCGTACATGTGCCGCTGAAGGAGGCGGTGGTAGTTCCCGCAGTGGCGTTCTCGGTCGTGCTGGACCTTTTCGGATTGGAAGTCGTGTATTTGTTCCTCGTTCCATCTTTGGCTGTTGGTTGGGTAGAAAATGAAAGACGTACAGGTGTTTGTGTCTTGTTTAAGAATCGATACACCGCGTTTATTTATGCACACATTTTTGTTTCGCTTGGTTACAAAGGTTAAATATCTACCTATGGATCACTCTAGAATCCAACAAGCTTTGGTTGTATTTCTGTATCATTTAACGTGATCAAGGGTTTAGGTAACCACACTAGGTTTACACAAGAACCTTCTTTCCTCCTTTCGACCTAATACATGAGTATCCTACCTGTGAGTTGATTGTACTTTGAGCCTCAATCAGGCTCCATAGATCATTGGACGATTATAGCAGAAAACATCGAGAATAATCGTTCCTTTTTAGTTTCTTTTCTGTAAGGATGGCTCAAGACATACTCATCAAGTTTCGTATCGCAGCAAAACCTACCATCGTAGGAAAGTGTTATCTTTAATATGCTTAGACGACAAATTAATGCTGTCTGTTAGCTGTTGGCAGTACCGACATGGCACATTAGATTCTGACATGATATATATATCTCTAACAGCCAGCGAACAGACTTATTTTGTTACCTGTTTGTGTTGAAACCCCCTTCCCCTATGGTATATCTAAAACCCGATAAACAAGGACATAGTACTCAATTAACAGTGGAAAACTTTCGATTTTCGTTCGGAGGGTTTATGAGCTCAGGAGTCTTCACTATTGGCTGTCGTTCATCAACCTGCATGTTCGCGGCTAGGAAGTGGAACTCCCATCGTATGTTTTCATCCTATTGGTATAGCTCATATCGATCAACAGAGTCACATCATTGATGCATAACTTGACCAACAATCACGGAGATTTACCAATCGGCATAATGACTTGAGGTCCCTGTGGATCTATGCGCAGAGTCCAATGTGGATAAAATTTGGCATAAATGATATTCCCGCTGTTTCTCTTTCTTCTTTTCTCTGTATAATTACAATCAAACTCCATCTGTCCCCCTAACCATGGTCTCTCCGAACCTCACCAAAGCCCTATTCCTCCTCGTCACTGGTGCCTGGCATCCACCGGCCTGCTACAATCATCTCAAGACCGATCTAGGCTTATTAGGACATGAATGCGTTATCCCACATTTGCCTTCTATGGGCAACAATACAAATGGTATAACCTGGGAAGCCGACCGGGATGAGGTTGTCTCAGCAGCTATGCCGTATTTTGAGCAGGGAAGAGAAGTTGTCTTGGTTGGCCATTCTTATGGTGGAGTGCCAGCTACCGTTGCGACTGAGGGCCACTGTGTTGGAGATAGGGCCGAGAAAGGACTTCCGGGAGGGTTCAGCAGTATCATCTTCCTTACAGCCTTTGCCGCACCAGCCAGAGGCATGGATTTGTTGAGCATGTTTGGTGGCGAGTGGCCAGAATGGCTTGACACAGGCAAGCCGTACGTCAAAGTAAGCTGATCCAGTCCGGATGAACCCATCCCCACTAACTCGTAAGAACCAAATCACTCGAGTCAACGAAAAGGGAATCCCACTTCTGTACAATGATGCCACCGAATATGAGGCCCAAAGGATCTTTGATATGCTGTTGCCACATTCTCAAGATGCTTTTGAGACACCACTCACTTGGTCAGCTTCGGATATCCCGATCCCGAAAACCTTTTTGATTTGTGAAGACGACATAGCTTTTCGAGCAGAGTTTCAAGAGCAACTGGTGAAATCTATTCCAGGAATGAGAGAAGCAAGGATTGCGGCAGGTCACAGCCCATTCGTGGGAAGGTCAATGGAACTTGCGAGAAAGCTTGTGGAAATTGCTGAAAACATAGTTTAGATCTGGTAGTTATGAATGATGTGCAGCCAACCTATAAATATGAATCAATTCACGTATCTCAAGATGTAATCAGGCTCCTTAGCTCATCATCTAATTCCACATTCATCGTTATAGCAAGCCTCTCACAAATCTCCCTGTCTCTGGACCAGCTGAGGAACCTCTTTTGTATGATCTCAGCAAATAGCTCCCGTGGCGACTTGCTATAATCCACATCGATATCCCGCCCCCCAAGTTTGTAGTCGTGAGAGATACCGAGGAGGCCATAGATTCTATCGTGCTCTCGTGAACACTGGAATCCATACTTTGAGCACAAGGCGATCCATCTCCCCATACTATTAATCTTGGGGTTGTTTTTATGTAGACGGCGAGTAAACATGTGATGATCGGCAGGGCTGAGCTTGCCTCTTCGCGAATCGGTCGCGGCGAGGAGAAGGAAGGTCTCGTCAAAGGTCTCGCCTGGGACGGACTTGGATCCGCAGTAGACGATGTAGCTGCGGGAGAGGAATAATTCCTGTATAATCCAGATCCTGAGCCAGTAGGATCGGTTGCAAAGTGAAACTAGCGCTTGGAACTCACGGGATTCTCTAGGATGAGACGAGACGCTATCTTGAATCGTGCCGGGTTCTGACAACCAGTCCATGGCGATGTCGCTATCGCTATGGGCAGTTCCGAGCCATATAATGACAGATGTTGCATTGGAAAAGGTTTCTCCCATCATGGCGACTTGATTGCTTTTTTCTGCAACGTCTGCTTGATTGATGCAGATAGCATCGACCCAAAGGTCAACATCCTCTGAGGATAATCTGATATTTCTCAGAGCGTGGCTGAGGTTCTGACGAACTCGAACGGACCGTTTTTCGATTATAATGCTTGGATCATTGTCGCTCTCTTCTCCCCACTCGTATGACAAGGCCTTGTACTCGCGTGCGCCTCGCGCGGCTCGATGAAGGGAACATGTGATGGGGTCGTTGTCAGAGCCCGAATGCAGGGTCAAAATACGTATGTCAAGGGATGGTCTTATGGCTTCATAATCGATGGAGAGAGCTTTTTCAGTCATTATGTAGCTTGGCGAAATGAACGAGATGGTGTTTGTGGAGTCGAAGTTTGTGCCGATTGAAATTCATAAGCGCCTAAGGCTTTAATGCCTCTGCATAAGCAGTTTTCTTATTCGCTCATGGTGAAGAGCTGAAGCTCGAACAGTTTGTAGACAGGTAATTCTTTAGATATCCAATCAAATTCTGTTCATAATCTGCCTAAATTGTCATTTCTTTTACCTACAACGGCCAAGTCATGGATCAACTACTCGAATTTGGCTAACGAATTTGCCCTCATCCTGACAGGTGCCGGGGCCTTTGGCTAGCTTTTGCTACATTTGTCGAGGTTTATGAATATATATGAGAAGTCGACAGGTATTCGTATCATCTTCGTTGTTGAACAAGAGTGCCATGCGAACATGATTGTCCTCTCTGGTATAGACATCGTGTCATACATAGTTCAGACTCTCGGCAGATATGGATCATTTTGGGAACCAATTGTAGTAAATAATTAAATTCTTTCGTTTCTGACACCTCCAGGCACTCTTCAAAATGCTTGCAATCTCTCAATCCACTCATCACTTGTCCTCATCTTTGATCTTGCTGGGACAATCATCTTTAGGGCAGTCTGAGGGTGAGTAGAACTCTTCGACAACGTGATCCATGGGTGGATTGTGAGAAGTCCATGCAAATGAAATGTTTGGTGGAGTTTTTCCAGTACTGCTGGTGGTTTTTGGTCTCTTCCTTGTAAGGATCGCAGTACTCCCATACGATGGTATCGGTCACAAGGCATATTGGACATTGCTTAGTCCTTTCGATACACATGATGTCTTCTGCAGTGAATAATTCGTGGTGTGTATGTGCGAGTATTTGGTAGAATGTGCCAAAGGTGGTTGTGAAGAAAGCTGATGGTTTCTCGGTCATGTATATAGTCATCCTTCAGTACCTATGAATCACATTGGTTCCTCCCGTGGAATATTTCATTGATTCACTCACCTTGCATGGAGCTGTCACTGATTAGGATGTTGCAACGCTGTGCGAGTCTTCTACCACGCCAGGTCTCTCCAGATATGGCCCATTTACTTGACATTGTCGTATTGCACGTATGATTAAATCACATCTTGCGGAAAACGTCGCTAGCTGCATGGATATAACAGTTGTTATGAAAAGACTTTTTACTGATTCAAGATGAGCAAATCAGACTAACATATTCTTTAGGGAAGAGGATGCTGTTGGCTTTCGTATATCTCCATGACTCGTTCATGGGGTATATTCAGCAGAGATGGCGCATTCTTGTTGAGACCGAGGTTGTCAAGGCCAAGTCCGTCAACAGAAGTTGGACAATCCCTCTTTCGTCACAAGCTGAGAGTTAATCTTTTTTGACTGACCTAGGACCAGAAGTCAGCTTCTTTCCATCAACATAGTGTTATGGATACTGCAGTGTGGCAATCAGATGCAGAGGTAGAAGCTGTATGAAAAATAATATGTGTACTGTAGTAACCTACCGACGCCTGAATAATATGTCGCCCGGCGCCTAGATTCATAAAGGGATTGTCGGGCTGAGTATCAGGTCAATGACACTACAGTTTTTCTTTCCTTTTAGCTTAAGTTATTGTATTTTGTTTCTAGAAGAAAGGGAACCCGGTCTCGGGGTCAGTGTCCGTAAGAAAAAAACAGGCCTTATGCTAGGATTAGCAGGTAGTTTTCGTGCAAAGTTACCTGATTGGAACTTCTCAGCTAGATCTGCATTCAACCTGGTCTCTTCTCTCTGTTAGATGTGTAAAGGCTTATAAAAACAATAGAGATAAGTCTTTTGCACCAGGGTACACTCTTGGGACCTTACTCTCATGCCATCCACCAGATCCACCGACGCTAAAGTTGACTTCAATACATTCAAAAGCGCATTTCCAGATTGCATTTCCTCAGTCTCCTTCTAATCTTGCTTTCCAATTCTTACATGAATTCTATTCGCTCAATGTATTTCTGCAATGCTAAAGCTTATTGAGAATTATTGCTTATCAGCTGCAGCCTGGGTTGTGGTCTAGGGTGTGTAAGACGCGTTTGTATACGTAGTGGGGCTACGTCATTTATCCTGTCAGCCACACGACACACCAATATCTAGAGTCAGACATGCAAGAACAAGGCAGCAATTTAGTGTACCTAGAAATGAACAAATCTTGCTACAAAATCCCGACAAGCTGTGGCGTCGCATACCAACACAGCCACATATTAGTCGCCTCCATTTCATTCTACTGCTTCCCAATATTCTGTTGAGTGTGGCGCAGCTGTCAGGATATGACGCTAACTGGCTGGGCATCACCTAGGTCGCCTCCAAACCCAAAAGACGCTTGGCGGCCGCGCAAACCGTAGCAGAGGCAGCCAAGAAAGAACGAATCAAAGCACAAGCGTCATAATGTATAAAATAACACATGACGAATGCCTTGGCTGAAACCATTCTCTTTTTTCTCTTTCATTTCTTGATTTAAACCTGTATCAGACACATACAACTACAGCACCACACGCACAGCTAACTACCACTGCTGTTACTATACTCTGCCTCGCTGCGAGAGAATGGGCTCTCTGTTCGTCATACCTCCAGACCAAGACGCCCAGCAAGCCGCTGACTCTCATTCTTCTGCTAGGCAAAACATGCGCCCTTCACTCGAATCTTCCCTAGGCGATCAGGGCCTTGCTACCGAGCAACGTAGCCTGCTAGATCTCATCGACAAGCTTCAATTTGCACAGCTCGACGATGTCAAACTTCCACAAATCGTCGTCGTCGGCGACCAGTCAGCTGGAAAGAGTTCGGTCCTAGAAGCGCTCACCGGCACACCCTTCCCTCGCGATGCCGGCGCCTGTACACGGTTCGCGACAGAGATTCGCATGCGACGAGCCAAAGAGACAAAACTAAAGGTTTCCATCATTCCCGACAAGTCCCGACCTCACAACGAACAAGTTCGTCTACTTCAATATGGCGGCGACGTCACCGGTGACACACCCTTTGACGCGATGATGCGAGATGCGACAGAATTGATCGCCCCGCGAAGTGTTCCAGGTCGCTTTGCCGCTCGCGACATTCTCGTTGTTGAGAAGAGCGGCCCCGACATGCCACTCTTGACTTTGGTCGATTTGCCTGGTCTTGTTCGAGTCGCCAACCGTGATCAATCCGAGAACGACATTCAGACCATTGAAGCTCTCTCCGAACGATACATGAAGAGCTCACGAACCATCATTCTTGCTGTCATTGGCGGCAACAACGATTATGTTCAAGCTCCCATTCTCAAAAAGGCCCGCCACTTTGATCCCAAGGGATCGCGCACCATCGGTGTTCTTACAAAGCCTGATATGACGGAGCGCATCGGTCTCGAGGACAAGTTTGTTGAACTCGTTACCAACAAGGACCAGGAGAACAACTTCAAGCTTGGCTGGTACGTCTTGCTGAACCCTGGCCCTGGTGAGCAATGGCAGACTCCCGAGGATCGCGCCGCAAGGGAAGCCGAGTTCTTTTCCCGTGGTAAATGGTCAACTCTTCCTCCTGAGATGTGGGGTATCGGTGCCCTCCGTGCCAAGTTGAGCACCCAACTCCAGCGCCATATCGGCAAGCACGTCAAGACTCTACGGCGCCAGATCCAGCAAGCCTTGGAAGGATGCGAAACTCAACTCAAGGCTATGGGCGTTGGCAAAGATACCCCAGAGGAGATGCGTTTCCAGATGGGCGAGCTTTTTACGGCATCCAACAATCTCGTTACCCCCGCGGTGAACGGTAACTACAAGAACCCCTTTGGTGAGCGATTCTTTGCCAGACAGTCAAGTCCCAAGGGTACGCCATCGCAGAAGCTTCGTGCTCGCATTCGCGACGAGAGCGAGCGTTTCGCAAAGCGGTTCCGACAGCAGGGTCGTAAGGTGACCTTCCAGAACAGCCCGCCTGCTGGTGCCAACGGAGCCAATGGCGCAGACGCAAACGGCACTCCTCTTCCCCCAGCTGTTGGTGATCGCAGCAAGAAGGACTTTGCCGAATACGAAGTTGAACCTCTGCTTCGGCAAATTCGGGGTAACGAACTTCCTCTTGACTCAAACCCTCGTGCGCCTTATATCCTTTTCCAGGATTACTCCAGGAACTGGCCTGTCCTGGCGCAAGAGTACAAGGACAATGTTGGCGTTATCTGCAACGAGTTTCTTGCAGATGTCATCGACCACATCTGGCCGATACGCATGCGTGATCCTCTTCGCATGCATTTCCTTGAACTAAGAATGAAGGAATTGTACGACAGTGCTGACACCGAGCTCGGTCATCTCACTGACGACATGGAGCTTGAGATTCAGCCTTTCGACCCCGAGTACGAGGAGCGTCTTCGCAAGTGGCGCGCTGAAGCTACCGAGAATGGTGGAACCTACACTGAAGCCGAGGAAGTCTTGGAGAAGATGCTTATCTATTACGATCTTACTGCGCGTATCTTTACCCGCAACGTCATCACCCAAGTCGTTGAGCGACACCTCTTGCTCGGTATGTTGCGTCTGTTCAATCCTATTGAGATTCTTCGCATGCATGACTCCACCATTGAGGCTATTGCTGCCGAGAACAAGGAGACCCGCGATCGTCGCAAGACCCTTCAAGCTCAGAAGAAGGCTATTGAAGAGGCCAGATCCATTTGTGCCAGTCTTGCTATGCGAAGCGAGTTGCGAGCATACGAGGACGACGGGGATGACGATACCCAAACGGACGATGATGAACAAACTACTCGTGGAGTAACCCGTCGTCAAGTTGGCGCCCCTCAGAATGGCACACCCCAGAATGGTGCGTCTCAAGGCGGTTTGCTCCAAGCACAACCCGCCCAACAGCCAACACGGACCTCTCAAGAGTCTGTCCGTAGATCAAACCGCGACAGCCGAGATGATCGACATGAGCGTGAGGAGCAGCGATCGAGCAGGCCTCCCGTCCCAACTCAGGACTCTTACCAAAACGGCTCTTACCGACAAGAGCCCAGCCGTGATTGGGAACCAGTGTACCATGCCCAGCAGGCCCAGCAGGCTCAGCAAGCCCAACCTGGACATGCTCCTCCTCCCCCACCACCCCGTCCATCAAAGGTCGGCCTAGGAGATGCTGATGGTTATTATGACAATACTCGCCGCCAGGACTCGTACAGTGAGAGCCCCGGACGAAGCGAGCGTCGAGAGGGTGCGCGACATAGACTTGCGAATGCCATGCGAATGGGAAATTAAGTGATTACAGATAAGAGACGGATTGGCGTTGGGAACGAATTACTGTGATATCCTTTGTAATGAAGCGATTATGATTGTTTCGGGCAGGACAATTATTTAAATAGAGTACAAGAGAATGATCTTTGTATACTGAAATTCTATTCCTGTGAATATGCAAATGCAAACATGATCCCATAGGACACATGCATGAATCGAAAGAAATAATTGACATTAAAGGGTATTGGCGTTGAAGAACATTAACAAATTAAAAACTGGATCTCATCACTCTAATATCGTGCCCCATCGGCCGCGTAGGACCCAGAACCCCCGGCAGCTTCGGGATCATTCTTGGCTTGTCTCTCCTTTTTCCACGAAGACTCATAATACACCCTGGTCTCATTCTTGACTTGAATGCCATATGGTGCTGCGTTGGAAGGATTGCTGCCCGGTCGGTCATCCGCACAGCTAGTGACAACGGTGTTGCTCTGACCACCACGCTCAGGATAGGTATGAAAGTCCATGTCGCCAGACGACCCATCTTCGAGTCCAGCCAGTTCTCTCTGTGAACTGTTGTCGTCGACTTCTTTTGTGCGGGTGATGTGGGTGAGCTTGATGCCCCTGCTGCTGGTCAAGCCGCTGATAGGGTTGGGAGCAGTTGAGTCGCCTTTGGAGCTGAGGATGGAGCCTGAAACAAGCTTGCGGAGGACGGGTCTAATGATGGGAAGGCAAGCTAAAAGGTTAGCAAAAGAATAAAGTGGTTTTCAAACGACTTACAAGAGACGATGGCGAAGTCAGATTCTACGCCTGCCCAAATGATGACTCCTCTAATGTCCCTTGCCATCTCGGTCGTCTTGGGGTTGAGAGTGAATGCTTCGTAAAGAACGATAATTGAAGCGATGCAGACACTAAAGAGGTCAGTGATGAATTGATAAACAGATAGGCAACTTACAAAATACCAAACATAAACATAGCAACGACAGCAATCTTCTGGCCCCTGCGAAGTTTGAGACTCTTGACTTGGAAAACAGGCAATGAGAGAACAGCAACTTCGAGCATGAGATGGACCAAAGTCGTGCCAAACATGAATTTGGCAGGATCAACTTTACACACGGCATTCTTGATGTTGTGGTTCCAGTAAGCTTCGACCGGAACACAATGAAAGATTGTCATAAAAGTACGAATGGTGAGCCAGATGACGGTGCTGCCCTGAAGGATGTAGATTCCAATTCTCATCTTGGCAACACTGCCAAACAAACGCCAGTAGAAGCCAAGGATGGCTAGTTTGGAGAATCCGAGTGATGTTGCGTACAGTAGCTCGGCCATGAACAGGCCGAATCGAGCGTATTCGTCGACCCTTTCCTCTGGTAGGGGTAAGTCCTCCTTGATGTGTCCAAGGCCCATGGCAACAGCCCCTAAGCAAGTAAGCATGTGAATGTGGTGCTGGGGCTTGGGTACGTACAGTAGATAGTAAAACTAAAATACAAAGCGGCAGCAACCTTGGACAGTAAGTAAAGCTCAAGATGTAAATATCAAAGCCACTCACCCAAGAAATCATGGCAAAGTAATCATCCCACCACAAGTTCACATGTGTAATCTTTCGAGATACTAGACGACAGATGATTAAAATTGTAGCGATAGAAAAGGTGATGAACTGGGAGCTCATAACACTAGCATCTGGGGTGAAAGTCTTTGCAGCCATGATGTGCAAAGTTGAAACAAGAGTAGCAAGAAAGAAAGATAGTCAATTGGCTTGTAATAAAGCCAAACAAAAGATGATACTCAAAATTCAGTATTGCTGACTTCACATATTAAGTGAGACAACCTTGAACAAAGACAACAGGTCCCACTGGGTCCCCTTGTCTATATAGCCTTTCGTGCAAGGTAGACAGGGTAAAGCCTGCAAGTTTGATAAACCTAGGATCGACGATGATTTACGTGCTACGGCAAGGAGACAGGGGATGAGGGAAATGCAACTGCCGCAGAACTGAATCAAGCTGAGCTGCAGCCATAGGAACTAAAGGCAGACGATGTAGTAGTGAGATGAAGATCCATAAGTCCGCGTCTGGGGAACCCCGGATTACAAGGTCGCCGTCAGGTCCCTGTATGACGGCGCTCGTATGTCATTGGTTGCATAACAAGTTCGTTGCGTCTCATCATTTCTTGTGTCATGCTGTAAATAGAGCGGTCTCCTTTTAGCAAGGCTTTCATGTGATGCGAGAATTCAGGCAGGCCCGTGATCTGTGCAGGGTCCTGATCCTCAGTGTCTTGGCTAATGCAGAACTGGAAGTGCCGTGTGTCAGGGTTATGACAATACTGTCAACGAAATTTGACAGGCATCTGGAAACAAGGCGACGTGAACGCTCATACCATAATGCCAAGAAGCCCAAGAAACGTTACGGCGAACAGGAAGCCTAATTCAGTCGGGCGGTCGAGTAATGTGGTCTAATTTAGACTGCTGCTGAAGAAGTCGTTCAAAGCTTAGCGCCACAACTTCATTCTCGAGTGACATGTTTGTCGAAATTGTGTACTCGAGTCATTTGCCAACGTTCAACCGGTCCGTGACCTGACAGCGCAGTATATTGAAACATCCAAGCTTATTAGCCGGTTCATTCTAGAAAAGATCTTCTATAGTCATCTGTACCAACATGTTAGCTACAAGGGCTCAGCGTCTGAAAACAGGTTGATTCAAAATAAAGTTTACCTGGACGAATTTGTTAGTCATGGAATATTCGCTGCCCTTGTTATATGCACTGCCTGGCGCTCTGTCACTGTCTTTGCCCTTGCAAGTAATGATGATCGCAAATGATGGGCTATGATCTTCGAGGGTTTGACTCACACAACCGACAACCCCGACTTCCCCGTTATGTACCAACTTGGTGGTATCACCGTTGCAAGCGAATATCAAGGTCCACATTGTAGCCGTCTCATCACTCCACCCGCTCGCATACTTGACAGCTTCTGGAGACCAAAAAACCCATCAAATAACCGCGTAATTGGTTTAGTGGTAAAATTCTCCGTTGCCATCAGTGTTTCTCTAGAAGCATAAGCTCGGGGAGCCCTGGGTTCGATTCCCAGATTACGCATTGCAAGGGCCATAAGGCCTGTCATCTCTTTTTGTTTATTGGCTATCCTGATTTGGTTGAGGCTTCCGAGCAGGGGAATTGCTGGGATATCGGAAGTCTGGATCCTATTGTTGACCCCATCGATAAGGCATAGCTCGTTGTCGTTCAATCTAGTGCAAGCCGCGTCTCTGGAGCTAACACGATCGACAGTCAGGGGTCCCTGGCAGTTGGTGTAGAACTGCGAGGGGTGGTGCTTGCGCCTTCTTCCATGTCTCCTTTCTCACAAAATGTGGTTAGGTGCAAAGGTTCCTTGGTGAATGGATGCCCAACCTTTCTGTTTTGACAGATAAGAAGTCAGGGATGGGACAAGCTATAGCGTCACATTGAACGGAAGCGCCATCCGGAGAATTGTTCTTTAATCAATTGGCGTCGCAGGGGCATCTGCGGTAGATAGAATGCGATACATCGTTCTGAATCGTGCTTAGACACTAGAGGAATCACAGCTGATGGGATTTAAATACAAGGGATAAGATGAGACGGGAGATAGATGAGGCGGACGTTGGATGCAACTGCCGACTCACGTGATTTACACACTCTCAGCATTCAAGACGCGTCAAGTTCTTGCAGGCTACCAGGCGGGTCGCAAAAAATAGGGATTTGATATAGATCAGACGAAAATATTAGCACACTCTTAGGTTATATCCTTACGAAAGCTGATCTAACATTTCTATCAGCCACTAAATCAGTACCGGTTTTTATGCGATGCACCTGGGCTACAAAGGTGCCTCAGTTGAGTGGGTAATAGAAGTTGGCCTAGACTTTAGTGTGCAAATGAATCACTGACAAAGTTTCGTCTGAATAGCGTGGATGAACCTACTAATTTCATCTCTTGTTCATCCTCATCCAGCAGCCGGATTTTCTGATACC
The DNA here is from genome assembly GCA_014899045.1 of Fusarium palustre. Taxonomy (NCBI): domain Eukaryota; kingdom Fungi; phylum Ascomycota; class Sordariomycetes; order Hypocreales; family Nectriaceae; genus Fusarium; species Fusarium palustre. The sequence continues at coordinate 100,597 of JAAVUH010000106.1, forward strand.
TGAGTTGAGTAACACACCTTTTCTTAAAGAAATTTTCTTAAAGAAAAGACATCCAAAACCTACTGCAATGCAACTTGGATTTTGAAAATTACGCAGAACTACAGGGTACCTAATTAGTCAATACAACAAAGGCCCGAGCCGATTATTAAACTATAAACTTCCGGTAGCCCTCCGGTTGAGATCCATCTCATGTCGTAGAAGGCTGACCGATGACGACGAGATTCGAAATATCGGCTTTCGGCACGCCAAGCATGCGTACGTGTTTCATTTCTTCAAAAGAAACAAGTCGAGGAAGTAAATATAGTAGGAGATGCCACTATTTCCTTGATATTTTCCCGATTCAGTGGAGCTGAACTCGTTCCTGAACCTGTCGCGTGTTGCATCAGCACTGTCAACCCCGGATTTACGTCACATACGTCATTTCCGGCTACACCTATACAAGGGGATGCAACGGCACTGACGGGAGCAAACACCTCTTGCTGACATTCTTTCTTGCTCAACTGCAATTCTTCTGTCCTAGCAATACTCATCGCAATGGTGGGAAAACGACAATGGAATGCCAATCAAGGTCCTCGTCATCGAGGCCAGCATGTTGGTGAAGAAGCACGCCCTCAACATGACGACGGTCCTCGCGATCTCGAAACCGGCCGGTACTCTTACAATGGAGCCAGCAAAGATTCACGACCTAAACCTCGTATTGCAAAGTTCCAGGATGCTGCTCGCACAGCTCTCGAAGATGCTCGTCGCGGTGAGATCAAGCGCGCCCTCTTGCACGGTATCGATCGATCGGGTCTAGAAAAGTATCGCAAGACGGACGAGGAGCTAAAAGCGATAAAGAATAAAAAGCTCCGCCATTTTTACGAACAGCAAAATGAGCGGTTGAATGATTGGTTGGAGGTGGACGCTGTGGTAATGGCCATCGCGGATGACGTTCTCGAGTCGATGAACCCCGACCCCGATCATGACGGTGATCAAGAACGTTGTGGAGGAATTCAACGTGTCGAAGGAAATATCGGACAATTACTTCCTGACGAGGAACAAGAAAAGAGACGAAAGGCGGCCAAAAAGGCAAACTGGGCCATCAACATTAATGTGATGGCCAACATTCTTCTTCTGGCTGGTAAGGCATTTGCTGTGTTCACCACGGGATCTCTCTCGCTGGTGGCATCACTTGTAGACTCCGCTCTGGACCTCCTCTGCACGCTGATTGTCTGGTCCACAAGTCGACTCGTTCTCTGGAGGTTGCATGCCATGCAGCGCCGATTTCCAGTTGGTAAAAGACGTCTAGAGCCGCTGGGTATCCTGGTGTTTTCCATCATCATGGTCATCTCCTTCCTGCAAATCCTCCAAGAGTCTGTTTCGCGTTTGATGCCTCCACATGCTGAGGCCGAGGTTCTTAGCTGGGCCGCTATCGCTTCTCTTCTGTCGACCATCGTCCTCAAAGGGGTTATCGGCCTTGGTTGTCGACCTATCAAGTCCACACAAGTGCAAGCGCTCGTACAAGATTGCAAAACAGACGTCATCTTCAACACTCTCTCGCTATTGTTCCCTTTTATCGGATACCGTGCCAATATCTGGTGGCTCGATGCAGTAGGCGCCGGTCTATTGTCTCTTTTCATCATTTACGACTGGGGCCATACCTGCTTCGAAAATGTGGTGCGCCTCTCTGGCGAAGCAGCAAACGACCACACTCTCAAGAAACTCATCTACCTCGCATACCGCTTTGCGCCTGTTGTAGCGGGGTTCAAGAACGTAACGGCATACCACGCAGGCGATGGCGTTTGGGTCGAATTTGACTTGTTGCTCGATGAAAAGACTCCATTGAACAGATCGCACGATATCGCAGAGACTTTGCAATACTGTGCTGAGGGTTTGGGCGAAGTGGACAGAGCGTTTGTGACGACAGATTATTCTGTGTCAGGACCGTTGGGCCATGCAACAGATTCGGAGTGGAATCACTAAGCAAAAGATGTAGGAGAGGGCTGTGTGTTATATATAAGACTGGCCCCTGGTTCCTTGGTTGGTTATGTCATAGGTCGCTCATAAAATGTTCATAGGTTGTGAAGGTGGTGTGGCTAAAATGCCAAGTGGGCCAAGTCTGAATAGCTTCATCGTACAACGGTCACAAGACCATGTTGAATGTAAATAAATTATACTTGGTGTATCTTGTATGTCTATATCATTCAAACTTTTCTTCTTATTTTTCTATCTAGTCTTGTCTTCAATTGTTGCCGGAAGTTTCGATATCCGCCAAGTTGTATACGCCAAGTACCTACCTGTCTAGGCACATTCTTGGTATCGCATCAAGCCTATTATCCCATCCAGCTCTCGACTAACTTAGTAATCATGATTATCTTATCAAAGAAAGCACTTCCTTTAGGGTTGTCATGATGACAGTGGACCCTGAATTATACCGACACCTTGATGTCCTCATGATGCAAATGTCCATCAAGGTACAGGGCGATTCACCAACGCCATAGCTCAATGGAAGCCATCAACAATGGAATGATCTCAAGATGTCCACAAGGGTTCTCATGGCTGTGTGTTTATAGTTGAGGGCACTCCGTCAAATGCCGTCGATGGCATGCTTTATAACCCGCATCCCCCAGATTCCCATCTTGTCCTTGTTCAATACCACCATCAAAATGAACTCGGTACAAACCGAAGACGAAATCTATGATGTTCTCATCGTCGGTGCAGGCCCCTGCGGTCTCGCCATTTCAGCTCGTCTCCACGAACACACACCAGCCGCACTCTTCACGGACGAGGAACACCGTCGCTTCCACTGGATCTCCAAGTATGGCAACAAAATGCCCCTAAAGCACGTCCGAAGCGGTAAAATCACAGCTGGCAAACCTCCAGCCCAAAAGCCGCAGTACAAAATGCTCGTGCTGGACGCTGATAGTGATACCTGGATGGGACGCTGGAACAGACTCTTCAAGATGTATGACATCTCACATTTGAGGAGTCCAATGCTTTGGCATGTTGATCCTCTTGACCGCGATGCTCTTCTTGCGCATGCATATGCGAATGATAGAGAAAATGAACTCATTGAGATTCGGAACTGCGTGGGTAAAGAGGTCAGCAAGCATGGGAGGAAGAAGAATGGTCAACGAGCCTGCGGAAGAAGGTTAGTCATTCAGGTCGAATATCTTATAGATACTAACAAGATATAGACAAGAAGCTCGTGTTGACATCAATGTGAGAGAACGCAACGATTATTACAACCCTTCTACAGCTCTCTTCTGTGATCATTGCGAAAAGGTCGCTGCTCGATATAGACTTGGCCCAGACATGATCCGCAAAGAAGCTCTCGAGCATCTTGACTATAGTGAAGTCAAGGGCGTCTCCATCGATGGGGAAAAGCTCTTTACTGTGACATCCAACAAAGTCCGTCGCTACGCTCGTACAGTGGTGTTAGCTGTCGGTCCAGCCAACGTGGCCAAAATCCCTCGCATCCCCTCCATGCCCAACACTGAGAAGCTCCCTCAGGCGTGTCACAGCATGCACATCACAGAGTTTCCCGATCCTCTCGTCAAACAGAAAATTGCTGCGCGTCGACAAACGAATATTCTCGTCGTGGGCGGCGGTCTTACATCTGCGCAGTTGACAGATCTGGCTATTCGCAAAGGCGTAACCAAAGTGTGGCACGTCATGCGTGGACCTATGCGCGTCAAGCACTTTGACGTCTCGCTCGATTGGATGGGAAAGTTCAAGAACGCAAAACAAGCACAGTTCTACTATGCGGATTCTGACGATGAGCGAATTGAGATGATCAAGGAGGCTAGAGGTGGAGGAAGCATTACTCCCGTGTTCCACAAACGTCTCAAGAAGCATCTTGCCGCCAAGAAGCTTGAGCTATTGACAGAAACAAACCTCGTTGATGCATCTTTCGATGAGGGGACTGGTTCATGGACTGTTCAGACGAACCCGCCTGTCGAGATGCCAGCCATGGATTACATGTACTTTGCAACAGGCATCCAAACAGACTTCTCTTCTCTACCGTATTTGCAGACAATCTTGCAGAAACATCCTATCGAAGGACGAGGTGGATTTCCTTGCATCAACAACGACCTCATGTGGAATGACGAGGTTCCGCTGTTCATGATGGGAAGACTCGCGGCACTGCGCCTCGGGCCCGCGGCCCCGAATCTTGGAGGTGCGCAAATCGGCGCAGAGAGAGTTGCGTGGGCGATAGAGGACCGATTTCCAAGACCTGGCGAGGTTGAAGTGGAGGAGGATCACAGGAAGGGATATCTATCAGGTCACGGCAACATGTACAGTTCTTTAGCTTGCGAGTGATGATGTCTTCTTAAAACAAAAGTAAGCATGAACAATATCCCTGCTTGACATTTACATAAAAGGATCGGACAGGGGATATTTTACGCATTTGATAGGCCAAGTAGGTTCGTAGGATTTATTCCCAGTTATTTAGCACTCCACTTCCCCATAAATAGTTCGTTGTACCGGCTGTTGAAAGGCTAGATGACAATAGAGTTTTACTCAGAGCTGGATAGCAAAATAATTGGATCATATATCGTACTCTAAACGAGTGATGGATGATGCTCTATATTTTATGTACTCCAAGTCGGGAGATCTTGCCTCGATCGATAAACCGGCTTTTGTTGTTTCCACTCATGGGTACATCTTTGACAGCTTGTAGGCAAGGATTAAAACGACACCCCTGGACGTCTTGGCTGAACAAAGCTCCCCAGTCCCCCCGCTTTGCAAGTTCTCTCCATCTCTCACTCGATGCTCGGAAAACGATACCCTCAATTTTCCTTAGGAAACTTTATCGTCAGCCTTCAACTCCTAGCCTATCATGCCTCGAGAGGGAACCCAAAGAGTAAAGACGGGCTGTAAAACATGCAAGTCAGTATTCTAGAAAAAAGAAACGGGAAATAATTGCTTTTTTGGCTTGTTTCGCTAATTCGTGCCCACTTTATAGAACGCGAAAGATCAAATGTGACGAAACATGGCCCAAATGCAAACGCTGTACAACGGCGAGACGTGTCTGCGATGGCTATGATGCTCCTCCTGTTGGCTCTTTATCGTGGGATCTTCTTCTTCGCGCACCGTCGCTTCGTTTGGTCCCTGTAACGAATGCGCGCGAAGTCCGCAGCCTATCCTACTTCCATCATGTCGTGGCACCAGCTCTATCGGGACCATTTGATGGATCCTTCTGGACGTATTTCGTCGCTAGGATGACACATGCTGAACCTGCGGCGCGACATAGTGTGCTTGCCATCAGTCAGCTCTTTGAAGACTTTGAGTATTCGAGGCCGTCTACTGACAAATTCGCCATTGTGCATTACAATACAGCTATTAATCTACTCGTGCATGGAACCCCGCCATCGACAGACACCGTCTTACTGGTGTGTGTGTTGTTTATATGCGTCGAATTCCTACGAGGGAATCGTGCAGCGGCTATCACACATGCAGCACATGGCTTGCAGCTTCTAAACGCGGCTGGTCACAACTCTCGAATTGCAGGCACATATAACCAAATAAGCGTCTTTCCAACATTTTTCGTTGAAGATAATATGGGGCGCCCTGCAAATAAAACTGGCGAATGCCCCGTGTATTCCAGCACGAGCGAGGCTCAGTACGCGTTGGACAACTTGATTCTAAGATCATTGGGCGTCATTCGACCTGGAAATCCATATCGCCTAGAAAAGATGCCTCAGAAACCGCCCCAGGAACTTTTTGATAAACAGCGCGAGATACAAAAGGATATGGGCGCGTGGGAAAAGGCGTTCAACAGGCTTCAATCCACACGGCCCGTGGTTGACCGTGAAGACACGGCATCTTTGGCACTCATGACGCGAAGCCGTCTCATCAATATATGGCTTTTGGAATGTCTGAAGCAAGATGAGATGTGTTTCGACGACTATAAAGATGAATATGTTCAGATGCTGGCATGGATGCGAAAAGCAGCAGACATCCTTGAAACCCGAGGCAAGAAGCCAACGAGGTTTACTTTTGAAACGGGGTTCAGTCCGATGCTTCATTTTATGATCTATAAATGCCGTTACTTGTCGCTGCGTTTGGAAGCGCTGTCCCTTTTAGAGAGGCTCTCGAGCGAGAGGGAATCTTTATGGGATGGATCGCTGGTATACACCTTGTCGCGACTCATTATCGAGGTTGAGCATGATATCGACCTTTCGGAGTACTTTGTTGTTGACGACGATGAATTAACATTACCGCCTGACTCAAAGAGAATAAGAGGGTTTCTATTTGCAGGGCGTCAAGAAGCGTTGATATGGGATACATCACCAGCGGATGTGGTGTATTTTCGAATGTGGAGTCCAGAAAGTGGGTGTACATATCGGAGGGAATATTTAACAAGGCAGACTCCAAAGTTGAATTGTCAAGAAACAGCGATATATGGAACAGACAGAGAGGGTAGTTATTTATCTTATCAGTCTTAGTTAGTAGTTAGTGGCATACTGTATGCAATCTATTATTACATGCTTATGTTCCATGATCAACTATTGGACGACTCTTCCATTTAAGGCAATTGTGGTGGCTGTACCTAAATCTACAGGGGTCTAGTTTCAAATCAAAATACATGATTGGGCAGCTCGCAATTGAATGCGCACTGCTTTGGCGAGCACAGCATCCCTCGCTTTTGAAGTTCGGACTAATGAGGCATTGCAAAGACATTCGTTCATCGACTACATATAAGATGTAGAACAATCCAGATAAATGAATAACAACTAAATAAATCATTCTAATCGCAATCAACATGCATTCCAACATTAGAGCCCTCATTCTCTACCTGTTGACTTCCGCTGTTACTGCATCTCCAGCACCCACCCAAACTAGACCCCATCAAATCACTATCGCAGCTCGCCAACCCAGCACAACAGAAGCACCACCACAAGGCTGGTTCACCACCACTAAGAATATCGCTACTATCGGCGGTACAACAGACAAATACTACACCATCCCCGCCCAAACAATCCAGATCGTCGTTCCGACATGTGTCCAAACATACGAACCCGACGAGAATGGTTACCTTCCTCCAGGAACATGTAACGCCCACTGGAACTATTACCCAAACTTCTCTGCGGCTACAGTCTTTGCGGTGCTATTTGCTATCCTCACGGGTGTGCATATCTGGCAGGCTACTAGACACAAGAAGGTTTGTGCCTGTATTCTATCCTAGTGAAGCTCGCGACTAATGACATGGCAGTCTTGGTGTTGGGTTATCATCATGGCAGGCATCTGGGAAACAACAGCTTTTACGTTTCGCGCGATAAGCACTAAGCACCAACAAAGTATCGGCGTTCTTCTTGTGTTCCAGATATTCATCCTTCTTGCTCCCATTTGTAAGTTGTCGCCCCAACTCTTCTCGACAGGCCACTAACAAGACCAGGGGTTAATGCATATGCGTACATGACACTCGGCCGAATGGTCTACTACTTTATCCCTAACCATTCCCTCCTGGGCATGCCAGCCGTCAGTTTGGCCGCCGTCTTTGTCGGTCTCGACATCGTGTCCTTCATCATCCAACTCATTGGTGGTAGCTTGGCCAGTCCTGGTTCACCTCCGGATGAGCAATTGAAGGCCATTCACATTTACATGGGTGGCATTGGTCTTCAAGAGTTCTTTATCGTCATTTTCGTCATCCTCTGCATTGTCTTCCAAAGAAAAATGCACGAGATTCGAGCTGAGAAGAGTATTAAAGCATTTTTCGCGTCAGACTGGGGCAAGCTCATTTGCGCGCTTTACTTTTCCCTCGCCATGATCTCTATACGCATCATTTATCGTCTCATTGAGTTCTCTGGTGGTGAGGGTCAGGACAATCCCCTTGTAACGCACGAGGTCTACTTTTATATCTTGGAAGCGGTGCCTATGATTTTGGCTTTATTGACATTCAATATTGTTCATCCGGGCAAAATCATGCAAGGTCCTCTGTCGGATATGCCTGGGCTGTTCTCATTTATCAAGGATAAGATACGGGGACGAAAGGGAAAGCAGTTGCTGGATGATCAGAGCGACAGTAGTGTTGAGATGGGACATCGCTATGAACCAACTAGAACAACTGAATCGTATGTCAACGAGCCGTCGCGGTATGGTTGAGGTTGCGGGGATGGGTGATTGTGGTTGTGTATTTTATAGGAATTATCGCTACTTGTTCGGTATCAACAGCTTGGAGTTTTGGTGTGCAATTAGTAGAAAGCTGTGGCATAGGACAATATACAAAATAGATTAATAGACGCATAATTAATCGTTATCTATTTAATCAATCAACAGTGCCCGTAGATAGATCAAAGCCTATGTCGTTATATACTAATGACTAGAACAGCTTCAGGGTAATACTCCAGGATCTGAGCCTCAGATGGTCTAAATTCTGGGGCATGTGGAGCTTAGCTTCGATTAACCATAATGCGACGTCGATCCGACTTATATGCTTCCGTCATTAATAGTATCGATTGTCTTAAACCATCAAAGATCATCCTCCTTCTTGATGAACATCTCGGCTCAAAGCGGCTTGTGTTTCGCTCTTTCCCGCATATTGCGTGCTTGATATTTGTGATGTCATTTTCTTGACGTCACCATCACATTATGATGAGGAAGCTTAACTTGAGCTCAACTACCTGCCTCCAAGCTTCAGACTCAACTTACCACAAACAAACAATTCAAAAACGAGTAATTGTATTTTCACGAACAAGATCAATATAACCAAAAAGTTCAATATCGCTGCCATAAAAGCTGTGACAATGCGCTTCCTCATTCCCCTCCGCCCAACAGCCCGCATCGCGCCGCGCCTCACAACCCTTCGTCCCTTCCACCAGGCTCGCACCCTTCGCAAGGAAGAAGTCAAGGATAGCAACGGCAGTTTTGTCGATGGACTCGCAGAAGGAGACGCAAAGGGCCGCACAGGTGGTGGTGAACCTCTTGACGCATCCTCCCAAAACGCACCCCCTCAGCCCAAGGTGTCGAATCAGAGCATCCCCGGTAACCAGACGGATACCTTGACAGAGGAACAGAAGCGTGAGGTGGAGGAGCACAACAGAGACTTTGACGCGAAGCATGATCGAGGGAACACAGCGCCAGGGGACAAGGTTGATAAGAAGTTTTGGGGAGGGGCGCAGCATGGCGAGAAGGATAAGGGGAATGTGAAGCCAGATGAGGAAAAGTGATGATAAGGCGACGTTGTCATCTGAACATGTCGGAAATTAGACAAGTGTACCCTGGGCGAGGCTGACGGAGACTTTGTTAGTTAGGTTAATTATTCCTTCTTCCGCCGACTATATCTGTGAGCGGGTAAACGAAACAGCCAATGAAGCAAGCTATGAAGTCGAAAGATCAACGATGTGTGTCGGACCGGCGTGGGTAGTTGAGCCGCATTGTCGGCTTCGTTGTTCTCAGGCACTGGTAGATCATCTGCGTCCGAAATTTATTCCTCCTAAATTGCTAAGGTAGATGACGCGGATAAGGCAGCCGCACAAGTCAAGCACCATGCAGGAGGCATGACACAATTGTTTCCTCGTGTCTTCAAGAGATGTCCCATGTCGAAAAAGGTGTCCAAGTCATAATAGAAGGCGCCCACACTGGACCGCTGTATGATCTGGCACCCCTTTTTTGACATTTTTCCAGGAACAAGAACGTAGGTAGACAAGTGCATCCAAATGAGGGAATAAGGCGCCCGCATACAGCACTTAGACGAGCTGAGACTCACTGGGACCGAATGCATGATTGGTGAGAAACCATGTATCTCTGACGGACGAGGATCTCGATAAGCTCCGGAACTCTTTCGAGGTTGCAGTCGGTTGGGTGGCGTTGGATCACATTGCATCGCTGCTCCGCCCGTTCTGGAGTCTCTAAAGTATTGTAAAGAATCTAATCAATTGTCGGGTAACAACAAGCCGCTTTCGCAGATACAATCTTTTCTAACAGATTGAGGCTTACCTACGCTGAGTATTGAGGTAACTGCGAGACATACGTAACCTAATGGGAGCGCTTCAGAATAGGTACGTACGTAATGCAAAGTATGGTCGATAAATACAAGAAGGGCTACATGTAAATTCATTGCTCATATCGTACCAAATGCATTATTCTTTCTTAGTTCATAGTCGGTTTCCAGAAGCTATTGTCTTTTGCCAAAAACATGGGCGGCACCTCATTTTGAGTCAACATGTGATCCAAGTCGCGAGTACGAGAGAAGAGTGCAAAATAAGCATAAAGCTTTCGCCTTAGATGAGGAAAACGTTGATAAGCTCGAGATTCTTATTTCCGACACATGAGCCGTAAAGCTGGGTGGCAAAGAGCGAACCACCATCACAGCGATGATTGCGAACCATGTTATACAGATAAAATGCAAATGCAATTATTTCTGAGGCAGGATTGAGTGGCATATATGCAGGGAGGGGAGGGGGATCAGCATGACATGCCGAGCAGCTTCGGGACAAGAATTGCGAACCATCCGCCATGCCCGCGGCCCGGTAGGCTAAGGTAGTGCCGGTTGAAAATACATACCTAGGCCGCCTAGGTATTTCCATGTCGGTACCCTAGAGTCTAGGGTCTCCTAAAACGAGCCCGGTCTTATAATGAATTTACTATTGCGGTCTCTGTGGAAAAGCATATTCCTAATAATACAAATCTTGCGTACTGCTCAAAACCACCAATGTCGAGAATGATGAGTATAAAATCTTTCTTTACCCCGAGGATTTTAGTGACTTGCTTCACATTCATAAGCAAGCACTTGACAGTCCACCAACCCCTTCATCGTCATACCCTTCACTATGTCCGACTCAAACGAGACTCAAGTCCCCCAAGGACAAGACCCTGTACGACAAAACACTTCATTGTCACCGCAGATGGAGAGATGGTTGCAGGAGACCAAAAGGGAAATGCCATGGCATCTCCCTGATTCAATTGTTGTATCTAGCACGCAGACGCAGGCCACTTCCAATACCAACACCTATGTTTCTTCTCAAAACCCTGCTTCTCAGGGGAGTGTCAAGTAGGCTTGCTTCAGAGTCCTTGGAGGTAAAGTTATTCATGGATGTTGGCTTCAGCATGTACAGCACTGATAACATGATACATAGTGAGACGCTACCGTCGCTTCGATGGGACAGCCTTTGTACATTTCCAGCAAACAGGGACGCTGGAACCTGTTGTCATTCCTGAAACGAAACGATGCGACGATACGAACGATATCATGGCATATACCACTGGAACAATACTTTCTGCAAATCGGTATTGATGCGACTATCATGACTAGAAACATGTACAAAGCTCTCGTTGGAGCGATCTTTGGACTATATATGGTCAGCGACTTGAAAAATCAAGATACCAGAGCATAGTGTGTGTGTAAGAGGATATCAGGAAACTTATAATGGAATCATACAATTTTGTCAAATACAATCTAGCGTGAAGTTTTTAAGTCATCATGTGGGAGGGGTAGTGAAAAAGAAATATAAAATGGCTTACCCAATACTTCATTGTCGACGTAAATCAGACGAACATTTCGGCTCGTCCAGCCTGTATTGTGATGCTGTTTCAATTCACACTGCCAACCTTTACGGTCGAGCAAGTCCAGGCGACGAATTGGACCCAAACACTTGACCAATCGCCCCACGAATCTGATCAACAAGAGCCTTGATCATACCCTGAGGTTTGCCCCTTCCATCGAGTCCATGAACAGGCTCAGTTCCCATCGTGGGAAGGACATTATCGCCCGCAGACAGACTGACAAACAGCGCAAAAGGCACGAGCCAAACGCAAAGCCCAAAGTACGATGCGATCTGTGAGAAACCGGGAACGTCGGCCTTGTCGTAGAACGAGGTACGCTGGTAGGCTCGGGACTGGGCATCGGAAAAGTGTCGGAACCATACGTAGTGGTTAACCAGGACAAGAACTGCAGCTTGTTAGACAAACTCTGGCTGATCTTCAAGTCAACATACCACATGAAGCCAGGAAAAGAGGGTCTGTCAGCTTCACAAAAGGAAAGCGTCGCATGTTCCCTAGATAGACGACATGCGAGACAATCGTCAAGACTGAAGCAAAGAAAGGGAACCCATCGACCAGCCACAGAACCGACTGAATCCCAATGACGCTGTAGATGAGTCGCGTCAGGAAGCGCTTTGCGATGACGCTATGCTCTTCGACGAGCTCCGACAGGTAATAAAGACCAGAGGCAATAGCGAGAGTCAGAAAAGCAAAACCCAAAAGGGTTCCCACGTAACCGACAAGAGGTAAAATCCACATGTTTGCGTTGCTTTGCGTTTACTTTGTTTGGTGTAGATGCGCAAGCAAAGCGTTGAGACAAGAGGCTCACATGTTGGGAAAGAGAGGTAGAATTCCCAGGGAGGGGAGAATACGTAAGTATTTTCTGCAGGTTTCAGAGAATGGAAAGGAGGCAGGCAGACGAAAAGGGACACGTTTTTGCCAATCGGTCTAATTTTCTTTTTGTTAGGTGCCTTGCGTCGGAGGCTAGAGAAGTTCCTGCTCCGGGGCGTTTACCCCACTATCAAATGAGCTTATCGATAGCCACGAAAAAAGTGTTTCTGTCAAACACCAGGAAATCGGCGACAAGGTGTAGTTCCAGGCTTCGTGACCCATTCATTTTGCTGGATCGTTCTCCAATTCGGCCTTTTTACAGTCAAAGTCTTGCGACTTTTCATATACATCATGTCTCGTCCTGAGGATACGCTGTATGTTGCTACAACCCCGCCATGATGCCCCCCAAGCTCACAGAAACAGTGCGGCCGACGTCCACTATGACGATACCGAGGCGCGAAAGTACACGACGAGTTCTCGAATCCAAAACATTCAAGCCTCTATGACAAGAAGAGCACTAGAACTTCTCAATCTCAAGTCACCATCTCTGATTCTCGACATCGGATGCGGTAGTGGTCTCTCTGGCGAAATTTTATCCTCTGTTGAACCTGAAGACGGTGGCCCTCACACTTGGATCGGAATGGACGTTTCACCATCCATGCTGGATATTGCGCTCCAAAGAGACGTCGAAGGCGATTTGATGTTGGCGGATATCGGTCAGGGCGTTCCTTTCCGAGCAGGTACCTTTGACGCAGCCATCAGTATCTCTGCCATTCAATGGCTCTGCAGTGCCGAAACAAGCGACACATCCCCCGTCGGCCGTCTTACTCGCTTCTTCAACGGTCTCTACGCTTCTCTCAGACGTGGTGGTCGAGCTGTTTGCCAGTTCTACCCGAAGAACGACGACCAGCGCACCATGATCACCCAAGCCGCTGTCAAGGCCGGTTTCGGCGCTGGTATGCTTGAAGACGACCCTGGCACCAAGAATCAAAAACTGTACCTCGTCCTCACCGTCGGTGGCGGTGATCTCCAGAAGAAGGGAGGTGACATTACCGGTGTTGTTGATGGTATGGACGGCGTTGATGTTGAAGACGCCAGACGGTCGATCAAGGCGCATGCTCCGAATATGTCCAAGGGCAGCAAGCAATGGATCGTCAAGAAGAAGGAGCAGATGGAGCGCAAGGGAAAGATTGTCAAGGCGACGTCCAAGTACACTGGACGAAAGCGACGAATCCAGTTTTAAGCTGGGATGGTATGGATGTGTTTGCATTGTACGGCGTTGGTGGTGGAAAAATGTTCTTCTAGACCTTTCAATTTGACACGGATACCCTTTAGTTTTGCGTATGTGTTGTTCATTGGGTGTGACATCAGGTTGAGTGAACTCGCAGTGGCTTATGGATCAGTTGGATTAGTATTCTGCTAAACAGCTGGCCAGAAAGCCTCTTCTGCCTTCAAAACATCCTGCCACTTCCCTTGAACTCGTTTGAACAGCTGCTCCTTTGCATCATCGCCCTTGTCCTTGACGACATTTGCAACAGCATCATCGATAATCTTTCCCAAATCATCAACAAAGTCGACAAACTCTTTGCATGTCCAATTGTTGATAAACTCCTTCCTCACAGCACCTCCATCGGCATCATCACTTCCATCATTCTCAGAAAGCTGCACCTTTGCCCACGACCAAGCATCCAGATAACACTTCTCCGTCCCCCAGTATATCACTGCTGCTTCAAGCCAAGGGAGGACATCCTTCTGGTTAGGAGATACGGAAGCGTATAGTTCTTCCCATCGACGAAGACCTTCGAGTTTAGAGCTCGACTCAACTCGTCCATTTTTGGTCTCGAGGTTGATGTTGATACCGTACTCGAAAGCCGTGTTGATAAAGAACTTTTCCTCTCGTCGGATGTTCACAAGAGCAGCGACAATCCAGTCAAGGAGTTGTGTTGTGGCTCCAGGGTCTACACTGCGCTGCACGGTATCGGGATACTCCAAAAAGCTGAGCAGCCGACCAAGACCGCGACAATAGCTGTGAATGTAGAGACGATCATTTGCAAGCCAGAGACCTAAAAGGTCCTTTGAAGCTTTGCCATGGCCTGCAAGCCGTAGAAATTCAGACTGAGTGGCTCGTTTGTAGCCTTGCTCGTCTGAGGAGAGGAGCTGCTGAGTCAAAGAGTATGACATGATGATGAGTGAGTTATTCCCTCAATCCACCAAAGCGGAGATGCCTTCAAGGTTGATGAACTGAGAGCTTGGCGAATGAATTATGTCATGATCGGTCTAAAGTTGTTCCATTGCAGATAATTGCACGTTGCACAGTTGAATGATATCAATTGGGTGCATCATTGAGGTATCATGATGTTTATGTCAGGTTGTGGATTAACTTGGATGGCTGTGGATTCAACAATGTCGCGAATGGCATCGTACTAGTCAACATGATCTCCAGAGGAAGAAGACATGGAATGAAACAATTGTAGTTATCGATTCACCAATAAATACGTTGATGCAATTGAAGCTTTCACTAGAAAAAGCCAGTCAGCACTCCTCAGCATTTGTTGACGTTGCTCTCCTCTCGCTTGCGGATATAACTTCGGCATAGCTTATTCATGCCAAAGACTGAACTGAGGTCCATATCCGTATCGATCACATCCACGCGATACTACGTAGCAATCCGCCCTTGGCGCCATGTAATTTCCTTTTTGTCTTTATCCATGCCAACCACGCGACTCCCTTCCTCTGGTCTGGATCGAACCTCGGCCCTAAGCTTGGCAACGTTGAATGATGCGATGCCTCAACTCTTGGCTCTCCCGCTAATCGCTCCCAAGTTAGCCAAGCACGCGAGAAGTTGGTCATGTTTTGCTTTTCCATCAATTCAGCCAACAATGATCGTCATTATCCTGGTCCCCATTGAACCATAACAAATCCCTTTTAATCTGGGGGAGAACCAGACTCATGCTCGCGATTCGGAACATGACCCGGACAGGGGGCGATTTGTCCACTTTTAATTACTGACTGAATAAATGTCTCCCCACAAAATCAGGGGGAACAGATGGCTAGAGGGAAAGCTATTTTGGTAGATTGCGATTGTTTGAGAGTTGGAATGGTTAGTTTCAGTTTGACCAGTTGTTCTTGGTCCTTCTTGGTCCATTCTCTCGTTGATATTTCGTCCTGCTGAAGCATCGTGAGATTCGGAAATGTCTTGACAGCAAGTCCCTGGGAGCATCAAACTTTCAGAGTAAGATGCAGGAACGCGTAACATGATGCGACAAGGACCCAGTTCTAGAATCTAGAACTCGTATCACGGCTTCTTCGGACCCGGATTCAATTTTAATAGGACCCCTGGTTTATTGATTCGGGGGATCCATGAGCCGTCACGAGGGAGCCAAGGTAGGTAAGCTTTGACAGAGATGAGATCAAAGGGGGGCTGAGCTTCTGAAACATGGAGTTTGGTCTGGGCTTAAGCAAAAGCAAGCAAATAGAGCAAAGGAAATGGTATGTTGTTGAAGGTTGCATGTCATTCATTCATTATCGATGGTGGCTTTTTATTAATCAATGCTCTTTCCCTTGCGATTGTCGCTGACAATTCCTTCCTTCCCTTTTTCCTCCTTCCCAAGTTTTGCTTCATTCTTTTGCAGACTTGGTCACATAATCAATGCGCAAAACAACACCAACTGAATACTTAATTACCATCAATTCTATTCTATTGTCGCTACGTCGTCACTCCCAAACATGATCATCGACCCAAGCATTGGCGCCGAGAAATGGCAGGGCACTCGAATCCTCCCCCGCGAAGCCAAGGAAACATGCCGCAATGACATGCAGTCGAATACCTGCGAGAAACCTGGCATGTCAACAGGCGAGATTTTAATCATTCTTCTCATAGCTAGGTAATTCCGCTTCTCCCCATGCCCTGACATGGCTAACCTTTTAGTCTGATTGCTGTCTGCTGTCTTGTAGCCCTCTTATGCGTCTTCCACCGTCGCAAACAACGCCTCGATAAACTCGAAGACATCAAAGACGTTCAAGAGCTCGACGACTATGGCCTCGCCCCCATCAAGCCAAGGCCCGTGAAGCTACCCCAAGCACCACCACCAACCTATGACAAAACGCATGAAGGAAAGCCCAATAATGTGACAGACGAAAATTGGGATCGAACAAATCGAAACTCGACAGACTCGTTAACACCGTCACTTCGCCAAGCCATGGGCGTCACGCCCCGCGACACACTGGCCAATAGCTAGAAGCTACAGCGCATGAAATTGGACGTATGGCGCTGATAGTCGAGCTACTGCAGCCTGCCGATCACTTATGCATAGTAGCTAAAAATCCGAAACGCATCAAGAAGCTGGTCGTTTTGAGACAGGCGCTACGGATACTTTGCGGTCATTGCACCCGCAATTCGAGCAATTGGACGGTGATTTACAAGAGTTGGGATAGGATCTGGCATGTGTTTACAATGGCGTTAAAGAGACCTATTGGTTCTTGGTAGGCGTACTTGGGGGAAAAGGATGAGCGATTCTGCCGGTTGGTTTGGGCGGCTTTCTATTACTTTTACAGACGTAGCGACAGTCACCTTGGAAATAAAAGAATACTTTTGATGCATGGATCTGTGATGTTGGCAATGCTGGAAGTTTGTTTATGCACATGAACCTTGACGTTTAGCGCTTTTGATGGCATACTTGTGATATCGATACAGGTTTATCTTAGTCTAGACCATTGCGTTCTTTATACTCTTAGCTTGGGTCTCAAGTTCTGCAGGGTACAGCTTTTGTATCGAGGGAATTAGTATCTTACCTGCTTGGGTAACACGTGCTGTGCCATCTATCCAGAGCGGCCCTTAGTGACCCAGGCTTCGAAAGCTTCACAAAGCGATGATATCTCCTACGAGTTGTCAAGTCTCCGTTCCAAGTAGTTGCGGCATCGTCTTTACAATCAAGTTCCCGCACCCAAGGCAAACAGAATGTCAATCTTTCATGGCTCGCAAAGAACCATTTACCACCAGCTGGTCTGATCGTCTGCGACAACATCTCTTCAGGTTGGTGCCATTTCGACAACAAAATCGAAGCGTAGTTGTTAACAGACTACCTCCAAGGTTTGGATTGAGTGTAGATTTTCCTAGGAACGAAGCCAATCAACGAGTCAATAGCAAACTTTCGTGTTATTTGACCTTTGAATTGAACTATATCGTAAATAAACTCTTTTCGTCCTAATATAAAGGCGAAAGGCTCTGATACCGAGTTTTGCTTATGCTCTTAATTACATGTAATGCAGTAACGCAGGTTTGCACGACAACTAAGAACTGAGCTTTGTCAGCTGAAGCAAACATATTCTGAACTCTGTGTCTGTCACCAACCAACAGCGAATCCTGATAACCAGTTACTACTTGCCCGCCTAACGGCACTCAACCACCAGCATGGCATGCCCAGATACATCACCTGCTTCCCAACGTTACCTACAAATCTACAACCCTGCCCCTCAGGCTTGTACCGACTTCCACCAGTTTGCTCGATTCCCACCAGAAATCAGACGTCTCATATGGGAACAAGCACTGAGTCACGAACGATGGATTCGCATCTACCTGTCCAAGTACAACGGGAGCACTGACCCAGATACAAACTTGTGCAGGTATGAAATTTTCATCAAGAGCCGACGGACTATCAGCAAACTATTTCGGACGACGCATGAGTCACGACGTGCTGCGTTGGAGTTTTATCGGGTCCAACTCCTTTGTTTATGGTTCGACGAACTCACATCGGAGCTAAAGAGAACTACTCTGTACATTTGCCCGGAGTTGGATACCTTTGAAATTGTGGATCTGGGGGCCTTTGAGTGTTTTGCCCATGATGTATGGACCCGAGATCGTCTTCATGTTGGCGTCGTCAACATTGCAACATATGGACTGAATAACCAACGTTACTTGACATGGGTTCTCGGCCACTGCAGAGAAAACGCTCTTGCCAGGCAGGCCCTGCTTAGGATTGAGCGCTATACATTGTTAAATCGATATTCAAAACAAGGATGGCTGGGTAGCGGTCGGAAAGATATAACACCCTTGTTAAGCAGCCCGGTATACCGTACTTGTCCTGTCTTTGGCGGTACCATGGGCTTTGAACGAATACCGTATGATCCCCGACTATGCGAAGAGCACCTAAAGCAGATATAAACAGGACCAATGGATCCGAGAAGGCAATTCTGCGCCTGGTTTACGGTACTCGAGTTCTTGGGAATCAAGCATGATCACAAAGTCGACTATCGATATGGCATGTGCTACGAAGCGTATCCAAGAGAGGATGGATTCGGACAAGACCGCAACGTCACTGCTGAATGGATCCGAAAGGACGAGGAGCGATTTCAATCCAGGCTGCAAAGGGTGTGTAAGATAGACGGTCTACATTATCCTCCCCCTGAGAATCAAGGCCTCGAAATATTACCTCAGCAGGCAGTAGGATTCTGGCTATTCCCCTTGGAAAGCCTCGAGCCACTGGATGACCCTACGCTATGGATTAGAGACCACCCTGGGTTCAGCAGGCATTTCAATTCCAATATATTCTTGGACATGACAAAACACAAGCCAGAGTTATGTTTGTCAATTATGTATTGATTGCGTGTTTGGGAGAGGCGGTGGAACAAGACAAAATGCTATGAATCACAACCAAGCATTGTATTGACTTTGGTTTACAAAATGCAAAAAGCCCAATGGTCTAAGCTGCCACAAGTTGGTCGAGTCATTTCGTCTCTTTAAGGTGATAGAATGAAACACTTCATAATTAAATCCATACTGTCAACCCTTGGCCGACTACATCTAGTAAGCATAGAATAGAGTAGCCTCGGAGTCTGTCTGTCTAATCTTCCTGTTTGCCCTGACCAACATCCATCTCATGAGCCACACTCCAGCAATACATGCGACAGCGAAACCGGCACTGCTGGAAAGAGGTAGCACATATCGAGGGGCTTCCGATTTGGGCCAAAGGTACTGCAGTAGTCAATTAGTTATTGCAATGTATGCCCGGGAATGTAAACTTACAGGAGTCCAGATTAGACTGAGCGTGGCACTGACGTTGGCCAAAGCCAGAGCAGAAGCCTTCTTCTCCTTTGTTTGGCCACAGGTATTTCCAACCCAAGCAAGAAGAATAGAGTTGACACCATATGTTCCAATAGTAAAAACACACATTGCAAAGTATCGGGCGCCGGTGTTCAATGTAGCACAGCCAAGGACGAAACCAAAGGTAGCCACAATCTTGGAAATAGTGATATGCCATGTACTCTCGTTGAAGTGACCCGAAGACTTGGCCCAGAGAATCGAGAGGGCTCCAGCGATCAAGAAAGGGGGGCAGGTCAAGACGAGAGTGATGGTGGTATTGAAACCAAGCGTGTCGACAATAGTAGGGAAAAAGTTCTTGAAGCCGTTGGTGGCAAGGTGAAGATGTTGAAGGATGACAAAGACCCAGACCTTGGGGTCAGCGACAGCTTCGCGGAGGCCATTCCAGGGGTTGCCATTACCCTTTTCGCCGACTGTATCTCGAAGAACGCGATCATGGGCGAGTTGTCGCTGCTCAGGGGTGAGCCATCGGGTCGTCAACGGGGTGTCTGGGAGAGTGAAGCACGCCACAATAGCAACAACAAATGTTACTGCGCCTTGTAGGATAAAGAGCCATTTCCAGCCGCTAATACCTGCCATGCCGTCCATCTTAAAAACACCCGCAGCAATGAGTCCAGCAAAGGCGGAAGCAAGGACATTACCAGAGTAGAGGATACTAATTCTAGTAGCCAGTTCTTTTCGTGTGTAAAAGGTCGACAGCATGTACAGAGCACCGGGGTAATAGGGAGCTTCGACAACACCGAGGAAGAAGCGTGTGAGAAGAGCACCCTTGTAGTCCTTTGCCACAGCGGTAAGAGAACTGACAATAGCCCATGCCATCATGAAGCCTCCCATGTACCATGAGGGTCGCACACGAGTGATGATCATGTTACTGGGAATCTGGCCCAAGATGTAACCGACAAAGAGGATTGAAACGCAGGTGCTGTACTCGGTTCCTTTGAGGCCAAGGTCTTCCTCGAAGTCGTTGAGACGGGCAAGAGTGATGGCGTTGCGGTCGAGGTAGTTGAGCCAATACATTGACCAAAGGGTTGGCTGGACATGTTAGAGATGTTGATGCAGTAGGTTTTGCGACTCACCATGATCCATCGATCCAGCTTCTTGACCAGCTTGATCTCCTCAGGGTCAGACTTTGCTGTCGCACCAGAATAATCTCCATCGCCCTTCTTGTCAAGGACTTCGACAGAGAACTCCTGATGTGCCGAGTTTTGCTTCTTAGCGTCCAGAGTCTCCATCTCAGCCATGGTCTTTCTGTCTTGTGCTGCCATAGTGACTCAAACTCAAAGTATCAAGAGAAGAAAGCTGATGTTGAGATGAAAAGGATCAAAGCAGGGGGATTCGGCGGTATTTGACTTGATTTCTTTTCCATGGTCATTTCCCCGCAGAGTTTGACTTACCCCAGATTTCTAGTGTACCAAGATCCGGGGATATTGCCGTATGCCAAACAAAAGGGCGGGGAATCAACGTTGAGGGGATCACCATGTGGCTGCATCCTTGCTTCGACGACGGGGCCGCAGACCGAATTGAGCGCCAAGACGCCATTGAGATGAACTAAGATGGTGGTTGGGGAAATATTGATCAAGAATGACTTGGAGGTGAAGGGTAAAGATATCCGAGACTGTCGCATGAGGACTACCAATAGATAGTTAAACTCTACTGCAGTCTAGTCATTAGACTTTCTCAATTGGCCGGCGTAGTGATGGTATAGACGGATGGAAACATCGTGACTGTCTAGTCTATCTAGTCTAGTATGGAGGATGGTAAGTTGCAATCCCGAGTCAGGATTAGAGTAATTAAGCTTAGTCGCAATGCCCCATATCCCCAGGTGGGGGTGATTGCGGTTGCCCCATCTCCATCTTTTCCCCTCCTGCTATTCTTCATATCTCGGCCTCTACCACCGAGACGGTCTCCATCGCCGACAAACCCAAATGTGATGCCTTCAAACGCATGCGACAGATGTCACCGTCGCAAGGTCCGCTGCGACAAAATCCAGCCGCAATGCGGTCCCTGCAAGAGAGCAGACGTGGCTTGCGAATACGCCGTTAGCGAACATCAACTAAGAAGAAGGAACATCCAAAAGTTAGAGCGCAGGATTCGAGATTTGCAAGCTAATAATGAGACGTTGAGCGAGCAGCTGAGACGGTCTGAGGGACCAATCCAAGAGAGACATGGATCAGAAAGAGATACGACGGGCAGCAACACCCAAAGTCCTGTTGGAGATGGTGAGGTTGCTGAAGAGGTCATTCAGATGAGCCTCATTGCAGGTGGTGGACATCACTTTGTCGGTTCAACAAGCGGACTTTTGCTTGCCAATTTACTCCAGTCAAGATCTCAACCCTCATCGTCTCTACACGCATCAGGATGGAAGCCTAATGCGATATCAGACCTTACTCCCCAAGGAGGATCAGGGCTACCACCAAAGACTCTCGCATCAGAACTCCTCAAAGCATACTGCAGCCACGACCACCTTTGCTATCCTTTCCTGTCTACAAAATCCCTCTACCGCTCCTTGGACGCAGTTTACGAAGAAGGGCGCGACAAAGACCCTGTGGATGCCTTTTTTATCGACATGACCCTTGCGATAGGCACAGCACAAGTCCACAAGTTCAACTGGAATGGCGTTTACGATGCTGAGACCTACTACAATCGAGCCATGACAAGATTAGCTGATGTTCTTGCAAGAGATGGCATCGAGAGATTACAGGCTCTGTTACTGGTGTGTCAGTACAGGATGGGAACGACATCGAGCAACACTACAACAAGTGTGTGGCATCTTATTGGTGTAGCTGCTCGGACATGTCTGGAGATGGGGCTCCATAGAGCAGCTACATATGCACTACCGCCAGCAAACGAACACGACGAGAGTCGCAAAGCAAAAGAGGAAGAGATGGAGACCAAGCGACGATGTTTCTGGAGTCTTGTCGCATTGGATCGCGTAACAAGTCTCGCACTGGGTCGTCCTCTGGCTCTCCAACTAGAAGATATCGACGTCGATCTACCGCCCTCATCAACACCCGACCAACTGCCCGAAGACAGCAGTCCTCTCTCTTCCGCGCCCTACGGAACACCGCAATACCGTGCCGCAACGTCTGTGTTTGTGCACATTGTTCGATATCGTCTCATCTGCGGCAAAATCATCAACGCACTACACCGAAGCACCAAGCATGTTTCGTTTGCGAGTACAAGCTACGAGGAGATGCGCACGGCACTGGCGAGGGAATTGCAGGAGTGGCATACAGAAACTGCCAATCTTCCTCTTGTAAAGAGCGATGCGACAGCTGCCTCACCTGCTAGCGGGTCGAGTTTTCGTTGCGAAGAGTGGTACCGTCTTTTATACCATAATGGTGTGCTTATGCTTTTTCGTCCATCGCCTTGTTTAAACGATGCGTCTGTGAATAGTTTGGCGCTACAGAATATCTTTGATTCGGCGCGGGAGGCTATTTTATTATACGCCAGTCTACACCGATCTCGAAAGATGAACTATTCGTGGATAACCATGCATACTGTGTTTCTGGCTGGTCTGTCGTATATTTTCGCTCTGCGTCATCATTTTCAGGCCCTTCAGTTACCAACTTCTGAACCCCGGCGAGCGAGATTGCAGACAACTCCTACCATAAACCAAGTCGTCAATGATACACGCGCGTGCTCAAAGGTGTTGGTTGCTGTGTCGGAGAGGTGGGATCTGGCGAGAAATTGCTCCGATTTGTTCGATAGACTGAGCGATGCGGTGGTGGCGGATGTAGTCGAGGCCTCAACCCCAAGCAATCACGGGCTGAGTGTTGCTGCGGCAGTACCTTTTTCTGCAGACTTGGCGAACATGACGGTCGATAGTACATTCAGGGACTGCTTTGGGGATTTACAGAGCCTCGGGTTGGACGAGTTTCATAATGATGCGATTTCGCAGCTGTCACAGGAGTGGTTCTTTGGGTTGGGCGATGAGACACATCAGTATTATTGAGTACATACAAGAATACTGCACGCAGCATGCCTGACAAAGAGTCTATAGCCTGTTAATGGTCCCCAGCTATTCAGTTCGCCGAAAGAATCCTGGTTCATGAGTAATTTACCGATCATGACATCCACTAACCCTTGTCATGTAACTCTTAGGCGAGAGGAGATGGACTCGGTCGCCGAGACCGAAAGCCACGACCCGTGTAAGTGGATCGCCACTCGGCGCCGAGTCCGTTAATCCACAAAACATTAACTTGACTTGTCATGATAATCAACTAATGAGACGAATGCAACATTCCAAATACGGGAATCACTCAAAAGTAATACTCTCAATTTAAATTCAGCAAGTTGAGCAAGTACTCGTCAACAAAGCAACTCGTTCTCGCTCTCATTCTCACTAATACACAACCACAAAATGCTCGACAGACCACCTATCCGTATAGGAAATGTATCCGGCGCAACGGGTGACCACCCGCACGCAATGTCCCGGATGGTCCGTACAGGCAACGTCAATGTCATAACGGGCGACTGGCTGTCCGAGATGAACATTGCCTGGAACGCAATCACCAAACAAGAAGTCGACCCGAACCTGGGCTATGAGAATGGCTTCTTTGAGCAGCTTGATGAGTGTCTTGACGATATTATGCAGCGCGATATCCGCGTTGTCACAAATGCCGGTGCGTTGAACACCGACGCTCTATACGACAAAGTCAGAGCGCTTTGTGAGAAGCGTGGATATGGAGACACCGTCGTTGCCAAAATTCTTGGTGATGATGTCTCGGATGTGGTTATGAAAGGCGACGTTAGAGTGACGCATCTGGATCATCCTGAGCAGACCCTCGAGACCTGGGGTTTTACGCCTTGTTGCGCGACTGCTTATATCGGATGCTGGGGTATAGTCCAGGCTTTGCGTGCAGGTGCTCGGATCGTCATCTGTGGACGATGTACAGATGCGTCTCCTGTGATGGGTGCCGCGGCGTGGTATCACGGCTGGAGAGAAGATCAATACGAAGAGTTGGCCGGTTCACTCCTGGGAGCTCATCTTATCGAGTGTGGACCATATGTCGTCGGTGCCAATTTCTCCGGTTTCAAGGATTTTCTCCCTGAACTGGTTGATATTGCTTTCCCAATCGCCGAGATTGACCCAAGAGGGCGTTGCATCATCGGTCGAACGGGTGAAGGTGGTGGTCGCGTCACGAAAGAAACCGTCACTGCGCAATTACTCTACGAGCTTCAGGGCCATTTGTACCTTAACCCAGACGTCGTGGCTGATCTCTCAGGGGTCCGGGTCGAGCAAGAATCACCAAACCGAGTATCTGTCTCTTGCGTAAAGGGTCTTCCTCCACCACCTACAGCAAAGGTCATGGTCGCTGCAAAAGGCGGTTTCCAAGCTGAAGCTACTTTTTACATCAACGGCCTCGACGTAGCTGAGAAAGCAGCCATGATGAAGGCTCAACTAGCGCACATGTTTAAAGACGCCAACTTTAGCCGTCTCAGCATCGAACTCTACGGAACACCAGCTGACAATCCAACATCGCAGCAAGCAGGTACTGTGTCACTGCGTGTTTTTGCCCAGGCTCGTCGAAAGGAAGACATTGAAGCATCCAAGTTCAAAGTCCCAATTTATGCACTCCGCATGCAGAGCTATCCCGGATACCACATGAACCTTGATTTCAGGACCATGGTGCCCAAACCCTTTATGGAGATGTTTCCTGCTCTGATGCCCGTTTCCGCGATTGATCACCGTGTTGTCATGAGCACGGGTACTACGCATCGCGTTGAGCCTCCTACACATACAGCAAAGTACCCCATAGTGCGTCCATCTACTGAGACGCATGGGCCGGTGGACATGCTTACCTTTGGACCAACCGAGTGGGCGCCGCTAGGTAGTGTTGTGCACGCGAGGTCAGGCGACAAGGGTGATAACTCCAACGTTGGGTTCTTTGTGCGAAACGATGACGAATACGCCTGGCTAAGGAACTTGTTGACTGTTTCGAAGTTGAAGCAGCTGTTTGGAGACGACTGGTTCAAGATGAATCCTGATAGGAGAGTTGAGAGAGTCGAGTTTCCAGGCATCAACGCCGTCCATTTGTAAGTTGATCCTGTCTGTGGCAATAAGATGCTAACTATGATACAGTCGGGTTTTGGATAATTTGAACGGAGGTATTGCTTCATCTGATCGAATTGATGGGTTGGGCAAGGGGATTGGAGAGTATTTGAGGAGTCGATACGTCGACGTACCAAAGGCGTTTTTGGACAGAGGGCGGATCTAATCTGCATGTATAGATGGAAATTGGATTCACCAGTCACTCAGGATTCTATAGTCATCAAGTTCAAAGACTAGAGCTTAGTTCGTTCTTGATCACCAGAGCTTTTCAGCTGCACGCTGGACTGGTAACTCCTCGACAACTCTGACCAACAAACACTTGAGAATATCATCGTACTATCAAACAGATACCCTCAATTACACGCCGCCAATACCTATGTGCCCGGGGTTGTAGCACTATCTGACCTGAGCCCACATACTCAAACCTCATTCGTCAATTAACTTGAACCGTTCTTCGGTGCAGTTTCAACCGAGGTTGGAGTAGCTCGGTCTCCGCGATGAAAGTGCTTGCCAAGCCCCGAGCGATATATCAAACAGTCTAAATCAATCATAGAACATACGCATCATGATTATCCCGAGCTGTCTTACAAGATGCGAACATTCTGGCACACATTCACACTCAGTAACAAACAGGCATGGACTTTACAATATATTCAAGACTGCGCAAGTTCATGTTACACGTACAATCTCCTTCACTCTTCCACTATATCGTCTTCCTCTGCTTTTCTTCGACGTCGCCGCCAACCCCTTCCTCTCGTAACGCCTAAATCCGCAGACTCCCTAGTCGTCACAGGTATATATTCGATCGAGGTAATGGTGGTGTGGGTTCAAAGTGATGTGCGTATATGTCCAAATCGTCCCGCTATCACACAGGACAAGACAAACGAAAATGAAATGGGATTACGCATGGTTTGTTTTGTTTTGGGGGGATATCACAAAAGATGCTGCATTTAAACGGTCTCGAGCTTGTCGAGGATGGCACGGGTGAACTCGTGGGTGGTGGACTTGCCGCCCATGTCGGGAGTGCGGACCTTGCTGTGTGGTTGTTAGTAGATGCTTTCTGACGGTATAACGATAAACTTACCCCTCGGCAATAACGGCGTAGGTGGCCTTGGAGATGCGGTTAGCATGCTCATCGAGACCAAGGTGTCGCAGCAGCATGCTACCGGACAAAAGCATGGCAGTGGGGTTGGCCTGGTCCTTGCCCTTGATGTCAAGACCGACGTGACGGCAACCAGGCTCGAAAACAGCAACCTCACGACCCATGTTGCAACCAGGAACAATACCGGGACCACCAACAAGGGCAGCACCAATGTTGGACAGGATACCACCGTAAAGGTTAGGCATGACCATAACGTCGAACTGCTGAGGACGAGAGACAGCCTGCATGGAGGCGTTGTCGACAATCATGTCGTTGGTCTCGAGGGTGGGGTAGTCCTTGGCGACCTGGTGGAAGGTGCTGCGGAAAAGACCGTCGGCAAGCTTCATGATGTTGGCCTTGTGGATGCAAGTAACCTTGGATCGGCCGTTGGCGAGAGCGAAAGAGAAGGCGAACTTGGCGATACGCTCAGACTTGGCGCGGGTGATGATCTTGAGGGACTCAACGACACCCTCGACGCTCTGGTGCTCAAGACCAGAGTACTCACCCTCGGTGTTCTCTCGGATGATGCACAGGTCGACGTCCTTGTGGCGGGTCTCGTAGCCGGGGATGTTCTTGATCAAGCTGATGCTGGCGTAGATGTCGAGCTCCTGTCGCATGGCGACATTGAAGCTCTGGTGGCCGGATCGGCTGATGGGAGTGTGGAGGATACCCTTGAGACCGAGCTTGTTGCGCTTGAGAGAAGCGACAGACTCGCGGAAGGCATCCTCAGTTCGGCCGGCGCCCTCGAGACCGGAGACCTCGATCTGCTCCCACTCAACGGGGACGTTGTCGGCCTTGAAGACGGTCTTGACAGACTCGGCAACCTCGGTACCGATACCATCACCGGGGATGAGGGTGACGGTGTACTTGCCGCCGTACTTGGCAGGCTTGAAGATGTCGGACTGGACGGTGGCGAAGGATCGGGCGAGCTGGGGTTGTTGCTTGGCGACGCCGCGCAGCAGCTGGACAAAAGTTAGCGACATGATCAATTGAATTATGAGGTGTTTGTCAAATCAATCTGAGCCATTTGTGTACTGTGTGTGGTTGTGTCCTCCAATTCTCGCTTCGTCGCAATGATGATCATGACATGATGCATATCGTCACCCACAATTGATTCACTGCGGACGTTCAAGACCAGAAAAACACCACAGCAACACACAAAAAAGCTCATCATGATAGCGACAGACAAAACGTACCTGGGCCGATCGAAGAGATCCTCGAGACAACATGATGACGGGTGGGGGTATCTTAAAAAAGTAGAGAGGAGCTTTCTTAGGAGGGGAAGGATAAAAAGCTAACTGCACCGCGCACTAGGAGAGAGAGGGGAGAAAGAAAGAGGGGAGGAAGATGAAGATTGAAGAGGAAGAGATGTTTTCAAAAGTAAGAGTTTAGTTTAGGTAACATAAGTTATCTACCTAGTTACGGGAAGGAAAGAGAGAGCAAATCGCGCATGGCCCCTTCCGCTCGTTGCCCAGTTCCAGTTCTTGTTCCCGTTTCCAGGGCCTATTTTTCTTGGATTTGCTCTATTGGTGTCGCATTGGCCGAGCTTGACATATTTTTCTCTCTCTTTTCTTTCGGCTGCCGCTCGGAAAACGCGATTGTTCCGAGCTGTCACTGGTTCAAGTGGAGTTGAGAGCCCGGAGGCTTAGTCTGTAACTGGTAGCTTGTGGGGTTGAACCTCTCTGTACAGCCGGCTCCGTCGCTAAATTTTAGTGTTCAAGGGCTGGGATGGACGCAAACGACGTACGTCACAAAAATAATGTCGAGCATAAACCGAACGGGACAGTTGGATAATGGATTAATGAGTCCATATTTATATCCATTCAATCGTTCCCATATCCATCATAACCATGATATACACATGTAAACCAAACAACCCTTTCTCGGCACGACTCAAACATATCATGACGACCATATATCGAGCTTTATTCTCCATGTGGAGCTTTTCAAGCGGGCCAAGCAAACCTTGGCGCGTCAGGTCGCAAGCATTGGGTTTACTCGGACGTCGTAGTTACGAAAGTATTACAAGACGATATTCCGAAGCAACTGAGATACCCTCATCAAGGAGTCCTTTGCGACCAACACATCGTTGATAAACGAATGGACTTGGCCATCAATATTCTCTTCACATACGCTATACCAGCTATTTGTAGCCATGCCTATATCCTTTATACGTTCATCCAGGCTACTAATCCATCCTTTTCATTCATCACAGCCCGCCTCATAATACTCATAACATGCCATGCAACGTAAAACCAAAACGCCAGAAACCCCCATTGCGCTTCTCAAACACGTGGGTCATCACTCGGGACAAGATACTAACCCTGCACATCGTCATCTTCATCCAGAGGTTCAACTCGTACCAAGATCTCTTCGAGAAGTCCCTCCAGGAAACTACCAACTTCTCGACCCATTCCAACAGGTTCAGCCTTGTCGTAATGATCAATCTCTTTGCAAACATGTGCAAGCTTATAGACCAACTTTCTCAACTTTTCATGCGCAGCTTCTGCCCGTTGCTGTTGAGGTGGGATCTGAGCTGGGTTCTGTCCGGGCTTATACAAATGCTGAAGATTGATCTGCCGCCGCTTAAGCGCCTCTTCAAGCGCTGGGAATATGACATCGTTAAGCGCATCCAGCTCGCCGTTCGGGTTGGCTGGCGAAGGCGTGGGGAACGCCGAAGGAGCAGTAAACTCGGATGGGCTAGGTGAGTTCTTTGGAGGAAGCGGTCGAGGACCTTGGGCTCCTCCAGGAAGAGGTACAATAACCTGAGGTGTAGAAGCGTGCTGTAATGACGGCATTCTTTGCTGCGAAACAGCCTGGTTCGGTCTGTACGGAGGTATCTCCGGTAGACTCATTTGTTTGGTGGTTGTTGGTCGTGTTAGATGCGCAGGCGGAGCAGGTGGTCTTTGTAGCGGTTGAGGTTGAGGTTGAGGGCTCCTACTCTCCTTTGGCTCATAGCCCAAGTTGAGCATACCAATGTCACGCTGCAGTTCATTTTGAAGCTCGCGATCATACTCCGGGGACTCGGGTACTGGTGCCTGTACTGGTCTCACTGGACGAGGAGTGTCTGCGCTATCTCTGGTGGGCAACTTTAACGGGGTTTGAGGCAACGCTCTCGCAGGTGACAGTGGCGGTTGGTATTGTGACTGAGGGACAGCCTTTCGTTGCGGACTTGACTGTCGTGAATTGGGTGCCTTGACAGTTTCAAGGGGCTGAAGTGCAAAATCTCGCTTCATTGGACTGGCTTCGCGTCGTTGCTCACCATAATTCTCTTCACTTTCCAGAGGTCTAGAGGCACGAGCGTTTGTCGCATTTTCGTCCAAAGTGTTGAGGCCTGGTCGGTTGACAATACCCCCTCTATCACCAACAAGTCTGACAGTGCCGAAATCCCACATATCCTCGTCAACTCGCTCGCGTTCTGCGGGAGGTCGGCCACCGTGGACGGATTCCCAGTTATCATCGTCCTCGCCTTTGTGCGTAGCTGCCCAACGGGAGTGTCTCTCAATGAGCTCAGTCAGGTAGGTTGTCCGCTTTGCCCGTCTAATAAACGGGTGACGCAGCATATCCTTCGCTGTCGGTCGGTCTTTGGGATCTCGTTGTAGACATGACTCGATGAAATCTTTAAAGGCTTTGGTGAAGTTGCCTTCGAGCCGCGGTGGAGGGTTCTTGGGGATGAGGAAGAGGACCTTCATGGGGTGAATATCAGCATAAGGGGGCTCCCCATTTGCCAATTCGAGTGCGGTGATACCAAGAGACCAAATATCGGCCTTGTGGTCGTACCCAGATTGCTTAATGACTTCTGGGGCCATCCAGAAAGGGGTTCCGACAAAAGTGTTCTTCTTGGTCATGG
The DNA here is from genome assembly GCA_014899045.1 of Fusarium palustre. Taxonomy (NCBI): domain Eukaryota; kingdom Fungi; phylum Ascomycota; class Sordariomycetes; order Hypocreales; family Nectriaceae; genus Fusarium; species Fusarium palustre. The sequence continues at coordinate 131,033 of JAAVUH010000106.1, forward strand.
TTGCTGAGAGCTGACCTGAGACGCCAAAATCGGCCAGTTTTACCTGGCCGTTGCTGCTGAGGAGTACATTGGCAGCTATAGACAGTTAGTAGTGTTTTAACGGTCAGTGATGTTTTGACAGTTGGCGCTCTTCTTACCCTTGACATCCCGATGTAGCTTCTTGTCCGTATGGAGGTAATCCAATCCCATAAGCAACTCTCGCACAATAATGGCAATGTAATCCTCGCTGATCAATCCTGGCTTCATGAGGTCGGCGCAACTTCCACCCGAACAAAATTCCATAACAATCCACAACTCGGCGCCTTTTGCATAAGATCCATAGTACTTGGTAACATATGGGGATTGTAGCTCGGACAGGATAGCGATTTCCTGTATAATATCCTCGACCTCGTCTTCGGCGCTCTCAATGTCGATGACTTTGATCGCAACAGATTGACCTGTTCGTTTGTCGACTCTATCATCTTATTAGCTGGAACTTGCAGGCGCAGGAGAGTGTACGTACCCTTTGTAGACTTTGCCAAAGCTGCCGCCACCTATGTAAAGTTAATTAGATTCTCACGACATGTCGCGCGACACACGCTGTGCTAATACTAACCGATGCAGTATTCCTTGGAGTACAGAAGCTCCGGGTCCAGAGCTTCGTTTCCCTCCTCAATGTCATGCTCGCGGTCTGCCATTGTGTTATCGTTGCGAGGTCGTGCTTTTCGAGTCGCAGAGGCTCTGCCCCACGTCTGAATGTTGGTTCTCAAAGTTCTTGGCTGCGGAAAATATCAATGACGGGTCGGTCGATGGATACTCTAGAGCTTCCTCGTGTCAAGCAGCGCGTGCGGTCGACTGGAGACAATTTAGAGTGGGATATCGCAGTTTGGCGGTGTCGCTAACCCCACCACTGGCAAAGAGTCTCGTCTAATATCGAACCGGGCTCGTGGTAACTTCTGTCTCGGGTGTTGAGAATTGTCGAAAAATAAGAGTAAGAAAACAAAAGGGAGAAATAGAAAACAGGGAAATAATGGTGTGCCCAAATGAAAAAGGGAGCCCAGTCAATGAGAAAAGAAACGAGATATGCTGTCGCACAGCGCAGCCAATCCCCGAGTACGCAAGGGAAAGAGACAACATGCAACCAAAACAAGCAGGCGCGAGCTAATGGAAGGAGCAACAGCTAACGTTAGTGCTTTTTTCACTATAATAATAACGGCTGGTTCTTGTCCAGGTTCTGGTTCAGGCGTTGCTGTTTTGTATTCGTTGCTATTTACCTGCCAGGTGGGGGTTGTTGAGGAGCAACCAGTCGAGTACCTGATTGCCAATCATCCAATTGAACGCATCGATCCTGAATCGATCTGCTCATGGCTCTTCTGTTTTTGGTGTGACCATGACCTTGCTGACCCCTGTAAGTGCCAGTCCATAGGAGCCACCTCCTCCCCGCACCCGACATGAGCGCGGGCAAGATCTCCAGCTAGGGCCTGGCTTTGCTCGACCTTGTCTGGAGGCCTATTCTATTGCTTGCATCAAGGCCCATCTGTTGACTATGAAATTAGGCAACTGCATAGAGGACAGAAGGTTTTGTTTTCTCAAGCTGTGAGGTTTATTGGCTCATGTTCTCTGGTGAAACATACAGGAATGCATTACCTGTACCTGATCGACGTGGACCAAGCGCGCCATTAAATGCCATGGCCATAATTCTGAGGAAATTACCATGGTTCCTTGCATAGGAAATTATGTTTGTCGTACATAGACTTTCCCGTGCATCCACTGATTGGATATCCCGAATCATGTATCATTTCTCATCTTGGTTGTGGGCCTAATTGAGATGTCTAATAAAGATAGTGTCCTTCCTCTTGGTGCTTCTCAGTAATCCATACCGGCACATCCACTAGCCGCAGCCAGTCCAATACGCTCCAATGGCTCCAATAACTATCTATTTGCAAATGCCTGCTATAGTCCGCATAAAGGGAAACTCATCCGTCATTTCAGTCATCACTGCTCAGTCCTCAATAAACTCAATCATGACTGTGCCCTGCTTCAGACCTGTGTCTGCAATAGTCGCGTCCAAACTCTCCATGAGGTCCTGTCCAGCTGGCATCTTCTTGAGTTCAAACTCGACGCCCTCTTTGCCTTCCAGAGGCTCTGCCTTGAGCCATTCGTAAATTATTCGCACTTGATCATCCAGGTTGAATCGGCGAATGACACGACCAGTAGGATGTCGGAACTGGATTCGTGTTGTGGTTGTTGGATTGGCCTCTGGCTCAGTGTGTGGGTTGGTACCAGAGATCTTTGCCCAAGGGCTCTGCTCGACAGGGGCCTCGGGTTCCTTGCCTTTGCCCATCTCCTCTGGTGCAGGTGACTTTGTCAGAGCATCGGGATCATGAAGGTTAGGCGTTGAAGAACCTCCACTTCCAGAAGCACCCTCTAAGCTGTTCTTCAGAGCCATCTCCAGCATCTCATCCTCGGTCATGCGCTCGACGTCAACTCTTTGTGGTTTGCGAGCTGTGGCTTTGGCAACAGGGTTCTTGCTGTTGGCTGCGAGGCTATAGCGGTCGAGGAACTCGGCAAGCTCGGCATGGAAGTCCTCAGCAGAGGGGAAAGGCCTGCCTGTCCATACCTTGACCTGCTCACCAGTTCGCGGGTCGATGATGGAGACGTGGGGGTAGTTGTCGGGGTTCTGGTGGGATTCGTTTGGGAAATAGAATGTGAGGAATTCCTGAGCGTCAGGAAAGTCCTTGTCGTACTGAAGAAAGATGAAATTCTCTCCAACAAGTTCCTTCACGGCCTTGTCCTTCCAAATGTCGCGGTTCAGGGCCTGGCAGTTAAAGTCGTTCATATCCTGGAGGTTAACCATGATCCACTTCTTGTCCTCCTTGCCTAGAGTACGCGCGTCATCCCATCCCATTCGTGCCATCAAATCATAAGGTGGACGGAATAGATCTTCCAGTCGTCTCGCATGAGCACCGTTCTCGTTGGACGTTGATGGAGCGGAACGTCGTTCGGGATCGGCCCATATTTGCTGAGAGAATGGTCCTCCTGCACGATTGGCTATACAGAGTCAGTACAAAACCGAAACATACTCAGTGATACTCACGTGGATTTTGCCGCCGCCGTTGTCTCAGTTCTTCGAGAAATGCTGCCTCCATTCCATCATCATGCTCGCCGCCACCCCAACCAGGTGCCACCAATGTCTCGGTAGTTCGCGCAATCGGTGCCCGCACATCATCCGGGTTTCCTCCTGATCCAGGCCCTTGGTATAGTTCTTCTTGGAGGCGCTTGGCCATGGCTGCATCCTCCTCTTCTTGCGCCAGAGCTGCCGCTTGGGCTGCAGCCGCTCGATCGTTGTCGTCATTGTCACTAAAGTCATCGAGTTGCATATCTTGGTCATCGTCGCTGTCGATGTGAATAACGCCCGCCGAGTCTTGTCTACCAACGTTGCTTCTTCCTGGTTGTGCAGCTGACCCAGCTGGCTGGTTTGTTGAAGAAAGACCAGCTCCTACACCAGAAACCAAGTCGGGGTTTTCGTAGAATAGTTCGATGGCACGCTCAAAGTTACCAGCAGTCATCTCAAGGAAGCTGCGGGCAACATCGGTGCTTGCGCCAGTAATGGCCATAAAGGTGGAAATATTGTCGTCCATGGTTGCGGCGATTCCGGCTGCGTCGTCGGGCTGCTAAGTATTTCGATATGCAAGTTGTCGTCCGTGTTCAAGATGCGAATCAATAATCGAGTGCGAAGACGTCGTCGATTGATATGATCTCGCAGGGTTCGGTGTAGCTCTTGAGTAGAAGCAGAGTCAATGCCCCGCTGTTATCATAGCGGGGAGGGTGTCGGGTTAAATAATCGCTCGCTCTCTTAAGTTTCGAGTGAAATCAAACAAGGTCGATACAATGTTTTTGCTCTTTCAGCTCGCCAATATAGTAGTTATGTATGAAAAGCAGTTCTGCCGTGATTTGTGAGCTTTCAATGCAGGTGAAAGTTGAAGTGGAAGTGAAGCACAGACATCAAAAGACAGGCACCCAACCACAGTGACGCAACCAGATCAGTGGAGCTAAAGATGTTTCTTTGGAGGGGCAAGTGACAGGGGCAGAACGGTGGCGGAAAATCGATGACGCGACTTTTATGATTAATCTACCCTGGAGTTTATCTGGCAGCTATTCTGACGCTCAGAAATTGTGATTTGTGATTTCCAATAACTTCTGATAGTTGTTTAACTGAAATTTAGTTATTTTTTTCTTAATATCAGTTTTGAGTAGGTCTTGGGCATCGGGGTTGAATTGACTGACGACGTATTCAGTAAGGAGCTCTCCTTCCATGAAACTCGCAGAAGTGCTTCAACAAGGAAAATCCTACGACAGGCATATTGGACATGTACGTTTTGTTTCAAATTGAAGAAGGTACATCCCTGAACTCAAGGAACTTGGAACTCATCAGTTCAGGCTGGTTCGGTCTACAGTTGACTTGCAAAGAAGACATAGTAATGCATCGCAATCAACCAAACTCCCGATACGATCAGGAATATGTTTAAAAGAACCTGACGTCGGTATTAGAAAGTTGGCCGCTAGAAACATAAGAGACGAAACTGATGCTTGGATGCCATCTTGATCTTGTTTAATGTTGTTGAACTCTGACACGTGACAGCCTGTCAGCTTAGTCATGATTATAGTCGTCACGATGGTTGACTGAGGACTGCCTCAAAGACACCTACCAGTCAAGCGCCTCGTCATTTGAGCTGCCTAGTGCCCCAAATAAAGCGCTTACCTACCTGAATTCCGCGTAGACTTCTGTCGCAACTTCCCCCAAGGCCAAGTACCCAAAAACGAGGGCCTCCGTAAATAAGGGACAAGGGTACAAGGGACCATATCTGCTTGCCGACGACAGCTTCCACCTACACTTGCTTTTCGTCTGCACTTAATTTTCTTGCACTTGTTTTAGAAATTTGTTCCATCATTCACAATCATGGCGACACCGTCGTCTAAAGAAAGGGAGCTCCAGCTGCTAGATAGTGTGGAGCTCAAGATCCTCAACGTTGCTAATAAGGAAAAGAAGCTTCATGAGTTGTTGCAACGATACCTTCCACCCGTCCTTGTCAAGGCTGCCAGTGAACATGCTCAAGTTAGAGCCAAGGTAATGATTGTGAGGTACGACTATGGACAGACGCTAACATTATGATAGGTGGTCCAAATCTTCTCCAGGCTAAAGACCTTCATTCAACCTCCCGAGGTAATTCTACCTGTGGGCGCTCTTCTTGACCAGTACAAGTCAAATGAATCCCCACTAGTCAAACAGCTTGACATCTCTGGAATACAGCATAGTATAGAGCGCTTGGATGATTACGAGAGAAGAGAGCTTATTCCCAAGGCTTTGGCTGGATTCTCCAAGGACGAGGGCGCTGCTCGATCTGGGCCCTTCTTCAACATCATTCTTCGTCTTCTCCTTGATGCCCGTATACCCCCAAGGGGTAGTAAAGATGACACCGACTATCGACAGGCAATTGGATTATCAGATGAGGCTGATGCGAAATATCTCGCCAGCCGTATCAGCATCTTCCTGCGACTACGTCACCCTACGCAAAGCCAGAACTGGTCTACGGCAAACCCGACCCTAACAAAATCCGAGCTTGAGTCCCTCGCCGTGGAGAGCCCAGAGTCCCAAAAGGTCTTTGAGAGAATGGCGGAACTGAAGCTCAAGCTCGTTGCGTTGCTTGCAAGCGGTGCTTTCACAGACGAAGAAAAGTTCCTACCTGCGCTTTATGCCGCCTCAAGTTTCGACAACAGGCTAGTGTCGGCAGCTGAGGAGGTCTTGAAGAGAAGTTCCGTTTCTATGGAGGACGAAGCTCTTGTCAAGCGTCTCTTTCATGCACACTCGATACTACCGCCTACTTACCGAACTCGTATCCTCAACATGCTTTCTAAATCCACAATCTCAGCAACCATGTCGGACGACATCATGGCTGTCGTTAAGCTCAACTTCTCAACCCAAGATCCTACCGATGCTCTGGCATTAAGCTTACTTCCGAAAAGCGCTTTGGAACAAACCAAGCTCCACACTGCCACGTTCCAATACCTTGCTTGGGTAGCCCGTGTTGGTCCTTCGCAAGAAGGCTTCGATATTGCCGTTCCTCTCATTGATACGATGGGCGGTTTTATCGAGAATCATGGCTGGCCTACACCGGAACGGACATCACACGACGATATTGCGCTACGGTCTAAAGCGTACGAGACGATCGGAGTGCTAGCAAGGAGCGCCAAAATGCCCATTGAAAGGCGGCTACAACTTGCTGGGTGGCTCTTCAAGTCTTTGTCCGAAGACCCCACCAATGACGCCGTTGTCAACATCGACGGGGCTCTTTCCAGCTTGACGACCAATATTCCAGCTACTTCAGGTAGTGAATCTGAAGAGTTAAAGACAATGTTACTTACATACATGTCTCTTCCCGATGAGCCCCCCGTTATCAGAAGTACTCGCCATGCCGTTGTCAAGTGGGCGAACCAGTGCCTCACCTTTGCCGATGTACTTGGCCGTTGGATCGACATCTTGGCAATTGGAGCTCACCAAGACGAAAGGAGTGATGTTGTCGAGCAAGGCCACAAAGGTCTCGATCCTTGGACTTATCATGCGCATGCCGAGGCCGACCCTGCGTTGCCAGACTGGAAGGAAATGGTGGCTACCTTTTTTGGCTCTAAAATTAAGCCTGAATCACACACAGAAACAGCAGCTCTACCCGGGCTAGAAAACGCTCATTCAGTGTTTGAGAATTTCGAAGGAGCCCGAGTGGCTGCTTTCCCAGTTGCTCTACGCTACTGCAAGCACATCATGTTTCTGACAGCCCTCAAGGATTTCGAAGTGCAGCCTGACTGGATGCAGACACTTGACGCCAGAGTCAAGACGGATATTAAGACCCGACAGAAGATCCTCGAATACCTGCACACTGTCGATAGCGCATTTGTAGTCTTCTATCTGAAGGCTTGTCTGGATGGTGCTTATCTGAAAGACTCACCAATCACGGAAGAATGTCTTCGTTGCTTTGTCGACGTGGCCTCCCTAAGCCCAGGTGGTGCATTGGGATACTTGACCGAGTTCAGTGATGGCCTCTTCCAGCTGGTCAAGTCAAACAACAAGGAGATCCGATCACTAACAGCGCGAGCTCTGGGAATACTTGTGTCTCATTTGGCAAATGACACTAATACGATAAACAACTGTCGCCAAACCTTGGGTGCGCTCTTTGAGAATGCTGAAAAGCTGGTTGGACCTGAGCTTAATGCAGCAGAGGGAGGACTGCTAGCATACAGCTATGTGTGCTCGCGCAGCGTTTACTATGGTCAGCCTGTGCCTGAAGACATTCAATACCCCCTCCACCTTCTTACAGGAGAGAACGTTGCATCCTCTCTTTATGACACTGCATTGGAGGCTTTCGCCCAGCTCTGGACTGCCGGTCTTGCTATTCCACAGCGTGAAGGAGACTACCCTCTCGAGACAGTTGTCAGCAAGCTCGTCACCCCTGCGAAGAAGGGCAACGAGAAGGCCATTCTTGCTCTTGGAAGGTTGGCAGCGAGCCTGGATCAGAACGAAGAAACGGCAGAAGATGGTTGGTCACATGGCATCATCGGTAACATCCTCAAGGAACTATTCGCTTTGCACGAGATCAAGCAAGTCGAGGTTCAGTTTACTGTAGGAGATGCAATCACTGCAACACTAGCACGGTGGGAGTCCGACTATGTCAAGCTGACTCTTGATGTCGAACCTCGCAGCTGTCTCCAGAAGCGTAACGGTTCACGGGGTCCACTTCTTACTGCTGTTCTCAACAAGATTTTCGCAGATTGCAAAGCTACGAAGCCATCTTTACTCAAGGCCTCTGGCATCTGGCTATTCTGCATCGTTCAGTACTGCTCTCACTTGGAAGAGGTGCAGTCAAGACTGCGTGAGACTCAGGCTTCCTTCATGAGGCTTCTCAGCGCACGCGACGAGCTCGTGCAAGAGACTGCTTCTCGTGGTTTGTCTTTGGTCTACGAACGTGGTGATGCAGATCTCAAGAGTGCTCTTGTCAAGGATCTCGTGTCTGCATTCACAGGCACAAGCACTCAGCTCAAGGTTGACCAAGAGACAGAATTGTTCGAACCTGGTGCACTGCCAACTGGCGAGGGCAGTTCTATAACCTCTTACAAGGATATCGTTAACCTCGCCAATGAAGTTGGAGATCAGAGACTGGTTTACAAGTTCATGTCACTTGCTGCAAATGCTGCAACTTGGTCAACCCGTTCTGCGTTTGGTCGTTTCGGACTCAGTAACATCCTATCAGAATCAGAAGTTGACCCGAAGCTATACCCCAAGCTCTACCGATACCGGTTCGACCCTAATCAAAATGTCCAAAAGTCCATGGATGATATCTGGAAGGCACTTGTAAAGGATTCAGGCGCTGTTCTTAGCACTCACTTTGACGACATTCTAGACGATCTACTTAAGAGCATTCTGGGACGTGAATGGCGTATGCGAGAAGCAAGTTGTGCGGCCATCTCCGAACTGATCCAAGGACAGCCGTTCATCAAATACGAAAAGCGATATCGAGACATCTGGACATCAGCCTTGAAGGTGCTTGATGATGTCAAAGGCTCTGTTCGAGAGGCTGCATTCAAACTGTGCCGAACACTATCCAATACTCTTGTTCGCCAACTCGAGGAGGGAACCAATGGATCATCTGCTCAATCCATGATGAAGGAGGCTCTTCCGTTCCTTCTTTCCGACAAGGGTATTGAAAGCTCAGTCAAAGAAGTTCAAGCCTTCGCAGCTATTACCGTTATCGAGCTCACCAAGAAAGGTGGCAAGGCCCTTCAACCTTTTATTCCAGACATGGTACCTCAACTGCTTGGCTTGTTGAGTTCCATCGAACCTGAGCAGATCAATTGGCATTACCAACGAGCTGGAGAAGATAGCCGAGACCAGATCGATAAGATCCGATCACAAATGGTGAACAGGTCTCCAATCTCTGAAGCCATTGAGAACTCACTTCGCTTTGTTGATGCGCATGTCATGGCGGAACTGGCACCTCGATTGGAGGCTACTATCAAGACTGCGATCGGGATGCCAACCAAGATCGGATGTAGCAGGGTTCTGACAACACTATTCACACGCCATACAAACGATGTCAAAGGCGTTGGCAACAAATTCCTACAAATAATGGAGAAGCAGACTATGGACAAGAACGACGAAGTCAGCCAGGCATACGCTCGTGCTACTGCATACATGTTGAGGGCTGCATCAGACTCGGCCAAGAACCGATTCTGCAAAAAGTTTATTGACATGTACTTTGAAGCAGAGGAAGAGTCACGTCGCCAAAAGACTGCAGACGTGATAGTAGCGTTGGCCAAGGTTTCGCCTGATCATTTCACCGCACTCGAGACACAGCTGCTCCCTTTCGCTTATCTAGGCTCTCACGATACTGATGAGTATACGAGCAAGGTGTTCAAGGAAGTGTGGGAACAGCACGCTGGAAGCAGCCGTACTGTTGTGCGGTACGTTCCGGAGATTGTGTCCTTGGTGGAGAGATGCTTGGACACCGCACAATGGGCTCTTCGACATGGAGGTGCTTTCACAGTAGCTGCCATGGTTTCTGATGTCGCAAGCGCAAGCGACGCCAGCGGTCAAATCGGCGATGCCAACTTGACCAAAATCTGGCCCGTATTTGATAAAACACTGGCTTTAAAGACCTTTGCCGGCAAAGAGAAGCTCCTCGAGTCTTACCCGCAATTTGTCGAAAAGGGGCGCAGCCTGTGGACGTCAGACCCCAAGATCGCCGCTCAAATGGAAAAGATCGCTATCCGAGAGGCGAAGCGTAACAACGACGAGTATCGTGTTCATGCATTCAGTTGTCTGTGGAAGTTCGCCAAGGCTCGCGATGATCTTGACATGCTCGATAAAATTACAGAAGTTGTTACACCCTATCTTGACGAGCTAAAGGGCGAGGATGAGAACGAAGACAAGATGGACATTGATTCAAAGGACCAGGTTAAAAAGGAGCAACTTGCTGAAAAGACTGCATCCAATGGTTTTGAAGCTATTGCTCAAGGATACAACCGCACAACCGTCAAGCAGGACTCCCTTTCAGTCCTGGTCAAGATCATCAACATTCTCAAACCTTATCTCGAGAGCCCCAACTTCACTTCAATCAAGCGTCACGTTTGGTACGAGTGCGTTCGCGATCTCATGGACGACGCTGTGTCCCCGTCAGAGAAGCAAACCGACGAAGAAGCGGTGGCGTTGACCTACCTGTTGAGTCTTGACATTGACTTGGTTGATACTGGTACTGAACCACAGCGAGTCATGAGAGCAAAGGCAGTAGGTGCGCTATTCAAAGCAAAGGCAAGGGGAGTCTTTGGTCAGAGTGGTCCTGATGGATCCCAGTTGAAAGCTATGGTGAGCAAGGCATTAGAAGTTGAGAGGTCATTGGACGTGCAGAGAGTGTTGCGGGATGTCCTTGTTGAAATGGAATGAGGTTTGTATCAGACCTCTGAATTTAGGGGACAAGAACAAACAGCCCTGACCTAAGTAGCATAAGCTGACCTACTTATTCCGTCTCTTATTATAGCAGCTCATTTTTCTGATACCCTAATGAATGGCCATACAAGCATTAGACAGTATATCCCGGTTCTCTTAAACTAACGACATTTGTTTTTATGCTCTTTGTTGCCGATTCTCTTATTGTCTTGGGACTTTAGTATGTATATCATTATCGTGTCTTGTTTGTAATGGCTAGCTGTACTGTGTTCCACACCTACCCTTACCTCAACAAACCGGGCAATCACTCAAGCCTAAACAATGTAAATGCTGTATAACCAGACAATCCATCTGCCCGACGTTACATATCTCAATCAGGCCTAATGAGAGCCCAATCCGTCTTGAGCAGGGCTTTTTCTCGTTAAACTGAAACAAATTCAGACAATTCAAGCGACACAAAAAGTCTGGCTTTCGCCTTGTTTTGCATGCGTGTGGGCTGATGATTAGAAAGAATTTGGAATAAGACGCCGGATCGGACGTTGAGAACGACGATAGCGTTCGGCCGGAAACGTCGGTGTCTTTGTGATCCACTACCGAAAATTGCCATGATGTGTGACGGGGTAAAGTCGCCGAGAGCGATGTTTCTTCTGTGTATGCTCTGCAAGACAGGATCGTCGGCGGCCTACCTTGGCTCACGAATATCGAATTGATGCCTGAAGTAAATCATTCAAGCATCACCATGTCACGGCAGATCTGTCCCGTTCTGGTGGGTGGCATAAAAGATGACCTCTGACCTTTAGGGTACAAAAATAAATGAACCAAACTCATGGTCTAAATGGCATAAACTGACCTACCGATTTCATCATCCACATCTTGAGTCCCGATACCCTGAGCTGTTCTACTTATCTGACCCAAATTGTCAAGTTGAAAAACAAACACCATTGGTAGAAAATTGTGACCAATGTTTGGCAACAAATGTGGAAAGACAAGGATGGCAGCGTGGTTGATGCCCCACCAATATTGGCACGCCGAGCACTTTTGAGATCGCAGTGTTGCTACCAGAGAGGAGACCAGTAGGAAAGGCATGATGATGCCAGTGTTGTGTCATGAATAACAGATGCTCCCTTTCGTCCCGAGCTACTGATCAAGAACCAGTTAAATCTCGTAATGCTAACGGCTCACGATTCAGTGTTTCTTGAGTCGCAGGCTCGCAGCACACAGTGGGGGAATCAAGAGCATCGGTTTCTAAGCCGCAACTTGCGTCACCAGTCTGCTGCTGGGTTTTCCACGAGGGTTGCAAGGTGGGATGGGCGATCTGCAAGTAGCAACCAGGCCCCCGGTCCCAACCTGATGAATGCGGTTAAAGGGGAAGCACCAGAAGCATTAGAATTCGCGAGTCGATGGGGCAAAGATATCGTGAGTTAATCAGGTCTTCGTTCTCATCCCAGCAACTGACAAAAGTAGATCCAAGAATAAAGGCCAGATTGTCAAACGACAAGATGCACTGTCTTTGCAGGTGAACTTTTCAGTCTTATTGGACATGCTAGCCTCGGAAGCTCACCAGTCATCATCAAGGTTAAAGATGGTTTGTCTTGCAGAACGATGTCGTATGGTGGATGTCAGAAATAATCTTGGTGTGCAAAGTGATCCACCAGCACGATGCCCGGAGGTCTGGAAAAACCTCCCATTTGTTGATGGTCCAATTGAAAATAGCGACGGCGTGCTGCAGTGGCACGGTCCAGTCCAGATGGTTCCAGTTCCCATGTGGTGATGGTGACCAGTACAAAGTCGGTTTGATACAGTATTTGATGTGACGATGCTCAACCCAAGTGAAGTGAACAAGAATCAATTATCCTGGGATCGTTGACAAAGTGAGGGAAACTGATGCACTAACACGATCTTGGTTCAACCCTGGTGCATTTTCGATAGGGTTTCCTGTCTTGGCGCGGCAGGAGACCGAGATCTTGTTGGAATAGGGCACTTCTGCATGGGCTTTTGTAGCGCCACGTTCTAATTTGAGTTAACACTTCTCACAGTAGGGTTTACCACCAGGAGCTATGCGGTCGACCCAAAATAGGTCGTGTAGATGAGTTGCCAAGCGTCGTTGTTCCTCTCTGTTTACTGGAAGAACAGTATTAAATGACACTTGGCTGTTACGGGTAATCCTAACCTACCAATTGCCCAGAGCTGGCCTGTAAACATGGGTCGAGGTTCTTGCATCTCCAACGAGTTTTGATACGCCAGGAATGGGCAATCAAAAGGGCGTTCCGTAGATGATCCCTTAATCGAAAATGGGCCGAATTATGGTCAAGCTTGTAACAAAAAGTTGTCAGTGTTCTCCGTCTCCGAGACCATGTCGCAACGCTTCGGCATTGCTATTCTGAGCTCGCTTGTGGCACATCGCTATGACAGGCATTCGATGCCATGAGGCATGCCACTGAAGCAAGGGATTCCGGGGTTGACTGTGATGGTAATCTTAAGGCTGGCGAGTATTTCCATATCGAGTTGATTGGCGTCCGCTTTACAAGGCCGGAGATATTCAGATAAATGAGAGGTTGAAACATTGTTGTCCCTGGGTGCGCCGTGCGTTTGTGATATGCTCGCGCTTCGTTCGGTTAACATCAATAGACTTGAACGGGTTGCTGCTCGTCCGGTGAAACCAGCAAGCGAAGCAAGGAACGCTCCCTTCATTCCATATCAGGGTCAACATTGACCGAAAACGAGGTGCATTGACTCAAAGTCATGCCAAACTTTGCTTTTCATTGCCATGTTGTCCTCCCGACAACGCAAAGCCCTTGTTATCAACAGCGGCCATTCACCTCCCCCTACTCAGCTCTCCTTCACCAGTGTTTATCTTTAAAGTGCCGCACTTAGATCGGGTTGCTTTCCAGGCCATCGACCCTCCGGATGCCCTATGATTTCATGATCCACCATCGACAGGGCTGTTCCACAGGGGTGGTGTTGCTGGTTCGTCTCGTCAAACCTGACCTGCTTTCAGCGCTCAGCACCATTGTTCACTGTCCAGCTTCCAGTTCAAACGGTGCCCAGCTGCAAACTTGGGCACTAGGCCTGAGATAGCGGCACGCCCGCCGTCAAGGATAGCCCTGGTTGCGGAGAGCCACAGAACCTTTTTTTTTATCACACCAGGTACTCAAGCATGGCTGAACTTGGTCAGACAACGGTACTTGTGATAACAAACCTTTTCGTAGTCAAGACGAATCAATCGACAAAGCCATTGTAGCTAGGTAGCCTCGAGTCCAAAGGCTCGAGCTTTGGTCATGTTTCGTAGAGCACTCGGACCATCGCTATCGCCGTAACAAGTCCGTTAATTGTGTGCAGCACGATGATCATGAAATGCCGATACTGTGCGGAAGAGTTGAGCGCAGCTAGGGCAAGGCCCACAGCTTTTTGTCATTGTCGTTCTTGTTCTCCTCCTTTCCATTCACTCCACATAGCGACACACACTGTCCTCAAGCCACGCCCATTCTCACTGGCGCCCACCATCTCGTAGTGAGCCTCTTCTGGCTATTGACTTCCAATAGAAAAGTATTTCGATGTTGTGCGTTGCTTCTCCAAAAGCCCTCTTGCCCCTTCCCCCTCTTGTTAAGAAGGTGTAGAGAACTTCCCCTCCCAGATCTTTGCCGTGAATTTTTGCTTCCGTAACAACCACATCGTGATCATTGTCGTCCTTGGTCCTTTCTTGAACGATTTGCTGTGTTACGGAGTGTCCGTTGCTGCGCCTTGCTTGCCCAGGTCCACGCTACCGTTACCATCATCTCATCTGGATTCCGTGCACCTGCAGCCGCTCCGTCACTCGTCAGCGACTTGACAGCGTCATTCGTCCATTGAGGTGTTTCAGTACCACCCTTAGCAAGCCCACACCAAGATCCAAGATCCCCTTGTCAGCGGATACGGCAGCCCACACCCCCTTGTCGACAATTTTCCCCTACCGGTACCCTCGTCCCCGCGCGCCCCCGATTGTTCCCAAGAGCAAGGCCTAAACAAGGCAAGGTTAAGAAAAAAAAGCTCGTCTTTTTTCTCTACCCTCCTCCCGCATTACGACTCATCCCACGACTCTCTTTCTGTTTCCCCTCATCCATCTTTGTCCTCATCACGGTTTTCACGGCTCTTCCCTTGCGCGTGTTTCGGAAATTTGGCTGTGACAGTTACTGTTGTTTTTGTTGGCGCCTAAAAGTGAGTTTGCTTTCTTTTGAGTTCGTTTGTCGATTCCATGTTTCCCTTGGTACTTGTGGTTGGTGGAGGTTTGTGGGATCTTGAGCCGGATATCAGCTTCACTCGACGTTGCGCGCGCACACCATCGACATTAATGAACTTCGAACAACGACCGGCATTCTGGGAGTAAAAGTCTGCTTCCAATTGAGATTCGAAGGATGTTTTTATAAAATGAGTACATCCTGGTACTGCCGGTCGCATCTGTTCGTCCGTCCATCCCGAAAATTCGCACAACGACGAATCTCGATAAGAACAGCCGATAACACTGATGGCGTTATGGCTCTGTCAGTTGCTGAAGTAAATTTCGCCCTAAACGTCTATGAGAAATTGCTCGCTATTCGCCAACCCGTCACCCGATCAGTATGCTCTTCAGCTTCGCACATCGAGAGTCAATTCAAATTCTATGTCGATATTGGCCCGCATGGAACAATTGCCCAGGGAACGGATGGGATAATCGAATGGATTGTTGGAAATGTCGAACAACCGATTACCGGATAAAGAGCTCTGGGAAGCGATGCCATTGAACGGCTCGACCAAGTCAGGAACTATCGGCCATTGAAACGCAAACCTTTCGGGCCGATTCATCTTGATGGGCAACAATTGAATGTGCAACGAAGCGATGTCTAGCTTGGATACTGGAGTGAAAGCAAGTCCGATGCTGGACCTCGAACCTTGACACCAAACTGGCCGACGGGATGATGCCCAGGGCGGGCTTTTGGACCGACACGGACTTACTGGAGACCTCGAGTAGCTTGCTAACATAAGCTCAGGTTAAGCTCATTTCGGGAACGTTTGTAGCTATCTTACCACATTCCTTTGGAATTCTTGGTAAAGCACCTTGCCCCGTGTGAGAACGACAATTCGGCGTTTCGCATCCCCTATCACTATCCTCTAAAGCATTTCATTGCTTGTATCGGCGTGACGGCGTCCTAGAGATTTGATTCGCATCTGTACGGATACTTTTCGAAGTGTTTGTCGTTTCCAATTCTCGTTCGTATCTTTTTAAGGATTAGACTCGGTGTGAAGGTACGATGCGCATCGGTTTTGGATGTATCCTGGTACTAACGTCAATCCTCCAGGTCTTACGATCCAAATATAGCGACTTACTTCGTTGTGCTTTCGGTACTCGATTCTCTTGACAGTAAGTTTTAAAACCGGCCGCCAATACCGTACCCCTCTTTGCCCCTCCGCCGACTGCTGGAATTGCAGCACATTTTGCGATATAGTCAAATCAGACCAAGTATTGCAAGATGTGGCTGTTTTGCCAAAGCTTGAGAGAGATGTTGTTTTTGTTGGGTGAATTTCGGCTCAAGTTTCTGGAGCTCTTGCCCTCCTTGACCAGGCGTCGACAAAGGTGCAAGTGCACTCGTCCCCCTCCAAATTCCTGACACCTCAAATCCTTCTCCTTTACACCCTCGAACCACCAGCGCTTTGGTTTGGCACTGACATATCATCTATAGCGCTTCTACGACTTGTTTACGACGTGTACGAGTTACTACTCACGGTAAGTTGCTTCGTCACATGATTTATCAAATCGCCCGCCCTAGACAAGGAGCCGCTCGTATAAGGGATTTCGGGATTCACGTGCCACCAACGGACGAATCACTCTGGACCTTGCGATATCGAGGTTTCCATGGATTGAGGATTTCTGGCCTTTGATTCACTATCGACACAACTCTGGATACTGGTCCAAGCAACACAGAGTTCGAAGGCATCGTGCTTGCGCAAGCTGCTTTTAACTCTGATTATGTGCTGATTGTCCACTCTATTGCCACATCCTAGTGCCAACCCCTACCCTAAAAGCTTGATTCTTTCCACCTCTACTATTGTTTCCCTAGAAGCTTCATTTTCTCCTCTGCTATTGTTTCCCACCCCTTTTGCTCAGATCAATGCCCAATTCAAGTTGCTAATTGTTTCTTGCAGTCTTTTTTGTTGCTCCGCTCAAGCTCTGCAGCATCTTTCGCATTTTGAACATTTAAGCTCTTGCTTCGTTCCTATCGGTTCGTTACCCCAACACCAACCATCGCACGGCGATTCTCCGACTCGACATCCTTGCACGGCGCTGACTCTTGCAAAGCCCATCATGGATATGAACTCTGGTTTCTCTGGTGTCCCCGCCAACAACGGTGCCCCTTCTGGCCCTATGGCCTACTCTAACGGCACTCCCCCCGCCCCTGATATGGGTGGCGTTGCCCCTCCTCCTGGATCTGGCCCTGACTCTCCCAAGACCACCCTTTGGTGAGTGAAGATATCTACCCACACCTGCAGCGATACTAATTATCATAGGATGGGTGAGCTCGAACCTTGGATGGATGAGAACTTCATCAAGGGCGTCTTCTTGTCTTCGGCTCATGAAAATGTGAACGTTAAGGTCATCCGCGACAAGAACTCTGGTAACGCCGGCTACTGTTTCGTGGAGTTCCAGAGCCCCGAGTCTGCTACCAAGGCCCTCGGCATGAACGGCTCCGCAGTCCCTAACAGCACTCGCTCTTTCAAGCTCAACTGGGCTTCCGGTGGTGGTCTCGTCGACCGACGGTATGTCAAACACCTTCACTATTAATATCGGCTATTAACATGCGCAGCGATGACCGCGGCCCCGAGTACAGCATTTTCGTAGGCGACCTTGGCCCTGAAGTCAACGAGTATGTCCTGGTCTCTCTCTTCCAGGCTCGTTTCCCCTCTTGCAAGTCTGCCAAGATCATGACCGATGCCATGAGCGGCCAGAGCCGCGGCTACGGCTTCGTTCGCTTCTCTGACGAGAACGATCAGCAGCGCGCTCTTGTTGAGATGCAGGGAGTCTACTGCGGTAACCGACCCATGCGAATCTCTACTGCTACCCCCAAGAACCGTGGCAACCACGGCTTCGGCGGCCAAGGACACCAGCATGGCGGTCCTATGATGCCCGGCATGCCTCAGCAGCAGATGTGGAACGGCGGTGGTATGCAGGGCTTCCCTTACGGAGGTTTCAACCCTGCTACCCAGATGAACCAGTTCACTGACCCCAACAACACCACCGTCTTTGTTGGTGGTCTTTCCGGCTACGTCACCGAGGACGAGCTTCGATCATTCTTCCAGGGCTTCGGCGAAATCACCTATGTCAAGATACCACCCGGCAAGGGCTGCGGTTTCGTCCAGTTTGTCCACCGCCACGCTGCTGAGATGGCCATCAACCAGATGCAGGGATATCCTATCGGCAACTCCCGCGTCCGTCTTAGCTGGGGTCGATCTCAGAACAACTCTGGCGTTGGCACTCCCTACCGCCCTGCTCCCCCTCCTCCTCACTACATGGGCATGCCCAGCCACGGCGGACCTGGTAACTACGGCCCTCAGCACTTTGGTGGCCCTGCTCCTGGTCCCCAGGGACCTCCCGGACCTCCCGGCCCTGGCCCCAACGGCCCTCCTCAGGTAAGCATCTTGCCTCATACGAACCGTTGATGTACTGACAAATTAGGAGTATTAAACAAAGCTGCACGCAGTAATATGACCACGATAACTCGTTGACCAAGGGGCTTTTATACGAACGATCCCCCGGCACTTCTATTTCCTTGGACTCAATTATCTTGCCTTCTCGTGGGCTATCATGTTGAGCAGAATCTATCTGCTTTCCGTGGCAGTTTATGAGCGATACCCAACCTTGATTGCGATCTGGGTTATGACTTTAAGTTTTATGGCAGCTCAGGATTTCTATACGACACCACGCACACTCCATTTCCTTGGGTCTGAATCATGATTGGCGTTGGAGATCTTCGGTCCCCCCGGTGGATTGTCATCAATTCAATTCATTTAAGCTACTTGTCTGTACCCTCTGTGTTTACTTTAGTCACTCACTGCTTTTTCCTTTATTTTTGACTGCCTTTTAACTGTTGATTTGCGTGATGTGTCACGCCTTTTTGCGAACTGCTGCTGTTTTTTGAACCGTTCCTCGTAGTCATTTGGAGCCTGGTATTTTGGCTTTGGCTTCGCGCGGATTCCGTCAGCTCTTATATGAGGATCAGTTGCAAGACGCTGCAATTGGCGTCGTGGATAAGGTTTGTTCGGCGTGGCGGTTGGATCGTGGTTAGCTGCATTCCTGGTGCGTTTGGGGATCGATCTTTTGCAAAAGAGTGGCTAGGAAAAGAATGATCTTTGCTATGGTTGAGTGCTGTTTCCGATGAGGCGATAGGGAGTTTTGGGCTGTGGATTTAGGGAGTCTATTATCCAGTTCCAAGACAGACCGATATTTGAACAGCGAAGCTTTTAACTGACTCGTCGTGATCGCGTGACAAGATTCGACACGTATGAATCCCCCTCTTCTGACAGCTCAAGGTACAGCAGCTAGCTCAGCACCTCCGCATCCTAGACCTCCACATAATGGAGAGCTGACGTAATTTGCTCCTCCGCGATAGCCCAGACAATAGGGTTTCGAGGCTGATGGGGATAGCGATTGGGTGTAAGACGCCGTCAGGGTATCTAGTGCTTGCTGTTATGCATGCAGCATGATACCTTCATGACCCTGAGTGGAACTTTAATTCAGAGTACTTTAAAGCTGCTCCGCCTCCTCTTCTTTCTCGAAACTTTGCAACCCCTCAATTAGGATTTCTCATACAAACCATGTCGTCCACTGTTGATCTAAGTGCTTTCCCCACAGTTGCTCCCGCTGCTCCATCGGCTGAGATTCGCTATGCGGATGTAAGTGTGTTGTCCAGTACAGTAGTCAGTTGACTGACAGTTTACAGGTCGCTGTCACGGCAACTGCAAAAGAGTTCAAAGGCGTGTACCGCGATGATAAACAATACCACGAACCAGACTTTATCAACACTCTCGACCGAGCCAAGGATGCAGGTGTTAGCAAGGTTATGTTGACGGGCATGTCGCTTTCAGACGTTTCGTACAATGACAGCATCACCAAGCAGCGTCCTGCACAGGCTTACTATACCATTGGCGTGCACCCGTACCATGCTTCTGAGCTGGACAAGGGTGGGAAGACGTACCTTGCTGAGCTGGAACAGAAAGTTAAAAACGCCCTGGCTCAAGATTCGCCGCATATTGCCGCCTTTGGAGAGCTCGGTCTCGACTACGATAAGGAGGAGCATGCGTCCAAGGATGTACAGAAGAAGGCTTTCGTGGCACAGCTGGACCTCTTTGTCAAGAACCAGTGGGACCTCCCTCTGTTTTTGCACTGTCGCAATGCATTTGATGATTTCGTCGAGACAATGACCCCATACATGGAGAAGCTACCCCGCGGCGGATTAGTACACAGCTTTGTTGGAAGCGCATCACAGATGGAAAAGCTTGTATCCATGGGTTTAGGTGTGAGCGTCAATGGATTCAGTTTCCAAACCACGGAAAGTCTGGAGATGGTATCCAAGGTTCCCCTTGATGCGCTTCAGCTCGAGACGGATTCACCATGGGGTGAACTCAAGAGCACATCTGAAGTAGTCAAGCAATACTGCGCCAACGCAAGACCCCTACCGGCGTCGAAGAAGAGGGACAAGTGGGATGCCAAGTGTATGGTTAAGGAGAGGAATGAGAGTTGTACTATGGAGAGAGTCGCTTTGATTGTAGCGGGGTTGAAGGGTCTCGCTGTTGATGAAGTTGCCGAAGCGGCCTGGAAGAATAGTGTGAAAATGTTTGGACTTGGACGGCGATAGATTTAAGAGTAAATAACAGTCTTATGAATGAAGCCATTCAGTCACCAATTCTGTTGAGATGGCTATTGAGGTGCCAATTGGTGGGTCGTTATACTGGGATGCCAGCAGCTTCAAGGCTATCGTGGTATCTGGTATCTTTGACGAAGACGAAACATGGTGGGTCTTTTCCGAGTACGATATACGAGATGCCCAAAGAGTGCGAATAGTTTCATGATACAACCCGAAGCGGTTAATCCATCTCCAGGCGCCAGTAAAGCAGGGGTTTGTCCAGGCAGACGACAAATACCCTGCACTTGGCGGTATCTATAAATTAGACACAATGTCCGAGTTCTGACCACAATCATCACCCTCAGCTTTATCATCTTCTTCAAAATGACAGTTGATCTAACCTCTGTGCCAGATTACGATGATCTCCCTCAGGTTGAAGGCATGCCAAACGGTTGTGCCTGGGGAGTGTTTGACCAAGATGGTGAAAAGGACATGGTTGGAACACTCAATTTCTTGACACCAGAAATTGTTCGCAATGCCGCTCGAGAAGTCAAAGATGGCGTCTCGATATCTCTGAAGTAGGTCCCTGGAATCCAACCGAATGAACAACACTGACACTCGCAAGCTGGCCATTAAACGCGATGACCAAACTCAACGTGCCAGGTCGAGCAGGGCCTGAGCACAAAGTCTTGTACATACCTGAAAGCATGGCAGCGCTTCCCTTTGAACAGGGAAAGTCATGGGATGATGAAATCAGCTTCAACACCCAATGCAGTTCCCAATGGGATAGTCTGTGCCACTTCCAGCATCAAGACTCAGGTTTAGCCTACAATGGCGCCAACCCAGACAAGCAGGCTTTATCTGTTGACTCAACCGAGGCCAATACCATGCCCACGCTAGATCATTGGCATTCGCGCGGTTGCATCGCAGGTCGGGGTGTATTGATCGACTACGCCGCCTACGCCGAAGAAAGAAACATCGAGTTCCATCCATTCGACGGGAATCGCATCACTGTTCAAGATTTGGAAGCTTGCGCGGCTTACCAAAACGTCGAGTTCCAACCCGGAGATATTCTCCTTGTCCGCACAGGCGCTACGGAAGTAGTTGACAAGATGGACCCTGTCGGGTTAAGCAAGATGATGAATATGAAGCTTAGCGGTCTGGATGGAAGCGAAGAAACAGCGAGATGGATGTGGAACAAGCGGTTCGCTGCAGCTGCATCAGACTCGAGTGCTTTCGAAGCGTTTCCTCCGCTGAAGCCTGACGGATCGATCGGCGGAATGAAGGATCTTGGTATGTCGTGTCGAGTTTGTCTTGTATGATTGCTAACCTTCTGATAGTGCTTCATGTGTATTGTTTGAGCCTTTTTGGTATGCCGATTGGTGAATTGTGGGATTTGAGTAGGCTGGCTGCGTACTGTAAGAAGACGAATAAGTACTCGTTTATGATCACTTCAACGCCTCTTAACCAGCCTGGATTGATTGGATCGCCTCCGAATGCGCTGGCTATATTTTGAGGCCGGGGTGCAGATGGTGACGGACGGATTGTTAAGGGGAGCCTGGAAGGAGGGACTACAGAAGGACGCCATAGTGGCTCAAACATCCAAGAAGTATATTTACCTTGCATAGTTTTGTAGCAAGTTCGTGTGAAATATCTTGCAGCAAACTCCTGGTGATCAGGGTAGTGCCGACCCTTTCCGTGATCGTGAATGCGCCGTCTCAATCGGCTGTCACTCGACAATACTGAGACTACCATTTGGACAAAATAAGTAATGACTGTTGTATCCGAATTTGGTGCCTTTAGATGCAAAGTCAGAGTAGGCGGTGTTGGATCTGAAAAGCCATTGCGATACGACAAACCCGCACGAACTGATGGTGGTTAATGAGGTGTCCTTACCTGGTCCTATACTGGAGCATAGTATTTCTCCAGAGGTCGATGTCAGTAGATACGTCGGTTAGATCCTTCTGTTCTCAATAAAGCAGGACGTCATGTATTCGAGGGCACGCTTTTTCCCAATTGAACGACTTGGATTGCGAAGCGAATACGAACACCTCAAACTCGACCACAAACCGAATCAATGATTAGCTTGGCTCCTAGCTTCTAGGACAGTTAAAGTCACCTCTTGAATCGTTTAATGACATAACGAAGGCTTCGTCTACCGCGAATAGTTGACTTCCTAAACGGTTCTACGTTAGCAACAGGGACACCCGAAACTCAGTCTCGGATCGAGATAAACGGGGTGTCGTCAACGATCCGATTGGGCGATTAATCGATATCTATCTTATAAATCAGATCAGATCCTAGGCGATTACTCCGACCGTAATAAACCGGGTCATTAACGAGAACTTGAGAGTTGACAACTCTCGCATTCGGGTATGCCTCGTATTCGTACTCCGTTTTAAAGTGCCAAACATTCAGAAATCCTTCCACAGTTGGAACAGCTTCTTGAATAATCTCTTGTTCGTTTTCGCAACTATCATTTATCGTAATTGCGATGTAAGCGTTGATAGATGAACAAGATGCAGATGGCAACGGTGGTGGTTCAAGGGGCTGAATTTCAATGTCCTAGGTAGTTTACATATCAGACTCACAGTTTCCTATATAAACAAAGGTGATCCTTTTCAAGTACCATAATCATTAACTCACCAATCTTCTTCTCATCTCTTAATACCTCCTCTCGCTTCTACATATCAACCCCCAAGATGCCAACCACGGAACTGATCTCCTACGACGAGACCCAGAACTCGGCATTTGACAATGTCCTTCATGGAAAATCAAAAGAATCAAGAGGTGGCATGCGTGCTATGATGAACAAAGACAACAAAGCTCATGCTGCCGCCGTTGACGAATACTTTCAATTTTTTGACAACAAAAAGGCCGAGGATGAAGTAGAAGCTGTCCGACAGGAGCGAACCGATAACTATGCCAGTTTGACAAGACAGTAAGTGATCTAGTGTTAATATCAGCTTTTACTGACTTTCAAGATATTACAATCTTGCCACAGATCTCTACGAGTACGGATGGTCTCAGAGTTTTCATTTCTGCCGCTTTGCCTACGGAGAGTCCTTTGACCGTGCTATTGCTCGACACGAACACTACCTCGCTCACAACATCGGCATAAAACCTGGTATGAAGGTCCTCGACGTTGGGTGTGGTGTTGGTGGACCGGCTCGAGAGATCGTCAAGTTCACAGGAGCTCATGTAACTGGTCTGAATATCAATGAGTATCAAGTCGGACGCGCAGGAATTTATGCCGAGAAGGAAGGCCTCTCTGATAAACTCAAGTTTGTTCAAGGTGACTTTATGGTTAGTTGTCTATACCTTGTCAGGTTTGGTTGCTAATTATGATAGAAAATGCCCTTCCCCGACAACTCATTCGACGCCGTCTATGCCATCGAAGCAACTGTTCACGCACCCTCTTTGGAAGGTGTATATAGCGAGATCCGCCGTGTCCTAAAGCCAGGTGGTATTTTCGGTGTCTACGAGTGGCTCATGACAGACATATACGACAATGACGACCTGGAACAACGTCGTATCCGCCTCGATATCGAATTAGGCGATGGCATCGCGCAGATGTTCAAGATCGATCACGGTTTATCAGCTATCAAAGCAGCTGGTTTCGAGCTGCTTCACCATGAGGATCTCGCAGTCACGGATGACGGGACAGCTCCATGGTATTGGCCATTGGACAGCGACATGCGATGTGCGCAGAATCTGAGTGATCTGTTGACGGTGTTTAGAATGAACAAATGGGGGAGATTGGTGATGCATAATTTGATTGGGGTATTGGAGGCATGTTCCATTGCACCCAAGGGAACGAGAAAGACTGCTGATGGATTGGCCAAGGGAGCAGATGCTTTGGTAGAGGGTGGCAAGAGGAAACTGTTTACGCCCATGTATTTGATGGTTGGGAAGAAGCCTGAGGAAGAAATCTGAGGGGTACAGACCCATGTCGAGACAGATCCATAGGGCTGACTCCATTAAACCCATGTGGGTTGTATAAAACGGATGCATTTAGTGATTGATGGGAAAATTAAATAGGTCTGTTTTAGCGTATAGATAGCCTGAGAGCTTGCTAATAACTTCGTCTGGTCTGCTCCGAGTCTCTCTGCCATTACGACCCGCTTGCTATGGAAGCTGAAAAAGAGCGGACAGCAACTATGGCGCAGCACGTAAGCGGGAATCCACTACAGAAGAAGATCCCTGATCATTTCTGACAGGACTAGGATCGTCTGCTCAGCTGTAGACAGAGTTTTCTAATTAATCAATATTGAAGTAGATCAAGATCAAGGATCCCAAGCTGTCGGCTTATCGATAAGATAGACCCTCATGTCGCAATCTTTACGGAGCTATAACCTCACCAAGCCTCAGTGTCCACGCGTCAAGGACCAATTGCCAAGCAGCAGATTATCCTGTGGTTCTGTGAATAGAAAATATACAGGCGCAGTTTTCTCTTTCTCCCGGATCAAGAGATTTCCGTGCTGATTTGATTATCCTCTGGTCTAATTCATTGTAAACCACATATTAGAGATCTCGACCAGATTTTGGCTACTGGGTCATCGTGGGGACAGGGCTGAAGCGAGATCCCAAGGATAAAGGTACCGATATCTAGGTAGGTATAAAGACATGCAAAATACTATTAAGATCACCTTGTTAAGATAGTGCATTTGCTATACCCATTACGACATGACTTTTTCATCGCCAGGTTGCGACTTCTTTGGCGAAATGATCTTCAAGGCCCAGCAAATGGAAATGCCCGTCTCACGTCATCATCATTGTCATTTCGTGGCGGTTTTTAATACACAACCCAACGATAACCCAGTCCAGCCCAGTCCAAGCCCAAGGGATGGGATGGATTCAATCTGTCGCACACTCATATCCTAGTCGGTCTCGTCTCAGTCAGTGGCTGGCCTAGACTAGATCCCTGCCCGCCTTGAACTGCCGCATTTTTTAATCACCGTGGGCCCCCTCGACTTTTTACATCTTTCCTTTCCCCCCTCCTCTTCGAGCTCAGCTTAGCTTAGACAAGCTCTTCGTCAATCAATCCACACGATAAAACGAATCGCCGAGTGATTTACCTCTAAAAATACTGTACAAAAGCGACGACTTGACACGATTGATACGACTTTTATTTAATGCGACAGGTGCATGTTTGCGCCGACACCGACTGTTGGAAAGCCTTGTCAATATCGTGGCTGCAGACCTGTACCTTGCAGCTGAAACACGCTCCGATATACTGCACAGCACAGCACATAACAAACCATAGAAAACTGCCGAAATGTTGAAAAAGAAGGAAACTCTCACAATTATCACGCCTATCCCAGGCTTCATCCCGAGACAACTCGCCATCGATCTCCTTCACTCTCACGGTGAAATCATCACCCTCAATCCACTAGTTCTCAGCCACAAACCCATCCCCGCTCCTCGCAATGCCGCTGCCGACGAGTATTACAGCACCTGGTACGAAATCACGGAGCGCATTCAGTACATCCCCGGCCTGGGAAAGATAGGATCTGGAAAGCTTACATTCAATGGTTGCTTCCACGATATGCCATGGGGCATGCAGTCGCATATCTACATTCCCCTCGGTATCGATATGAGGAACAAGTACCGCATCATGGGCAACCAGCCCGGCCTTGAACCTCCGGAGCAGCCCGAACTTGGTCTTGAACAGCTTGGCGCACCAAAGGAGGGCCTTTATTTGCGTACGGATGTCGAACTCAAAGCGAATATCACTCTGATGGGTTTTGTCAAGGCTGAGTCGAGGAAAGCTAGTGTTGATATGGTCAACCGCATGGTCAAAAAGGCAGAGCTTCTCGATGCTGGTCTATTAAAGGCCATGTTCCAAGATGGGAAGCTCAAGACCTACAACCCCAATGATCGATCCGAGAGTAGTCAAGCTCGACAGCAGGCTCTGCAAAATCCCTCTGCCGGTCTACCAGACTCTCAGCAGGCTGTTCACCATCCCGGTCCGGGACCTATGAGCCCAGGTCCTTCGTACCAGCAGCCCTATGGATATCAGCAGCAGATGCAACCTCAGCGCTCACCTACATACCCATACGCAACTCCCGACAATGCTGGATCTCAATACCCCCAAAGCCATTATGTCTATCAAGCTCAGACACCCCCACTTGGTAGTCAATACCCAGGTCACACACCTCCACCCGGGGCGCAGTACCAGCAGCAACAACCACCGCCAGTCCCTCCCAAGACCAACATCCAGAGCTTTCCCATGGAACTCCCCGGGGATTACTACCACCCCCAACAGTCCCCAGGTCTTCAACCCAGTCCTGGTCACCCTCCCAGCAACTACCGCAACTCAACAGGGTCCTACGACCCGAGATGGTCACAGTCAACCACCGAATCGCACCGCAACAGTGCGTACTCACAATCATCGGGTGGCTATCAATCGCCCGCGCCGGGACATCAGAGTTTCGCAGCGGAACTGCCCTCTCATAACGAGACGAAGGAGGAACATAGACATTAATGGCGACAGATGGTATTTAATGAATCGAGATGAGGTGTTTCTTTGGGCAAAAAGCGATGCCAGTCCTTTAAATTTTGCAAAGATTCTTTTTGGGGAAATACGGCTGTTCTGGGGTGGAAATGGTACACGGAACAGGCGTTTTTGTCGGGGTGGATATATATACCTTTTGTTAAAATGTCATGCACACTTGAAGGAGTTACATTTTATTAGTTCACGACTACGCTTCCAGTCGCTGTTTCTGGCCATCGTCTTTTTTGTCCGCAATCACGTCTGTAGCAAACCCATCTGAGAGTGCCCTTTTCATCCAGGCATATAATTCCAAGCCGTTGGACCTGACCTGTTCCATCCTGAAGTTGCCCATATGTACCAGTAGGTACCTATGCTTGCTTCACTTCCCTGCCAAGGTATGAGTACAATAGGACCCTGCCCACCTGCTGTATTACCACGAACCACAAGCGTATATTCCTCGTCTTCAGTCCTTGACGGATCCAGCAACCCATCAGAAAAGGTTGCATCCTTTATCCCTTATCACCAATATCCTCACCAAGACACTTCCCATGCTCTCAGCACAATGACGCTAAACATGGTCAATAAGCTTTTAGTCATGAAAGCAAGTTAATACTTACAAAAGTACCATGTTTAGCGATGCGTAACCCTCCGAGCCCCCTTGGGCGGGCATCGTGAACATAACTGGTCATAGACGGACTTGTCCACACCAGATATTCTGCCGCAGCCACCAAAAAGACCTTTTTCCAAGGGCCCTTTTGCTTCGTGGCAGACGATGTCTTCTTTGATAGAATTCCAGCGGTCGTTACACCAGGCACAGGTGAAGTGTGTCATTCTTGCTTGGCACATTGTTGCTGTCGGAGCCGGAGTTCGGATGCAGTTGTAGATGTTATTTCTGTTCTGGGCCGTAAAGTGACGATGAGTTGAGTTTGGCTTTTTGTAGTCTGGCTGAGGGAACTTTCTTGAAGGAGTTGAGTGCAATAACATAAATGTCTTATGTCATGAGGCCATTGCCGTAAAGCTTATAAATTATGAATTTAGATACCTGCGCTCATAAACTACTTGCATCAATAGGCTGCCTGCCTACTGCCATTTGCATCATCTCCTAATATCAGAGGAGAATCGCCCAGTGGTGTGCTGTCATTCACAGATCTGTGGAGTTTTACGGTTGGGCATGTGCCTTGTTTTCTATATGAATCCAGTCACCTTATAGCTTCAACACGCAGTTGATATTCTCATGTTCAAAAACTGGGTGTCAGATGAGGCTATCGTGAGTGGAAAGATATACTGTAAACTTGGAATTCATGGGAGCTTCATCACCTATAAGTTAGTTTTTATAGTACATAGCTCATATATAAAGAGAAAGGATTGGAAGTAGAAATTACCGAGAATAAACTGTATAAATAAACAATTATTGATGTTATCAACCATGATGATATCAAATAACGATCTGACGTAAGCATAATATGCTTAATCAGATGTCAACTACAAGGCGCAAGTAGGTAGAAAGCCACTCTTTTCATCATCCACTAACCAAGTCCTTTCTCAAATCATCAGTCTTGTTCAAAAAGACCAAAAAATGTACAAAACAATCAAGACTCGTACCCTTGAAGTAGGATACTACGACCATGGCCCACCGTCAGGCTGGCCAGTTCTTCTCTACCACGGCTTCCCCTACGACACACACGCATATGACCAAGTAGTTCCCAAGCTTGTATCAAACGGGGCTCGTGTCGTGGTCCCTTACCTCCGCGGCTACGGCCCGACGCGTTTCCTTTCGTCACAGACAATGAGAAGCGGTCAGCAGGCAGCTCTCGGCACGGATGTCATCGAGCTCATGGATGCGTTGAATATCGAGAAAGCAATACTAGGGGGCTTTGACTGGGGAGGGATGTCTTGTTGTGTTGCATCTGCGCTCTGGCCAGAGCGTGTTGTCGGACTTGTCTCATATGCGTCATATGATATTGCCGATATATCAACTTATCAGATCCCTTTCGAGCCGAGTCTGGAATGTACAGTTTGGTATCAGCATTTATTCCAACAAGAGCGAGGGATGAAGTGTTTAGCAGAGAACAGACGAGATCTCTGTCGGATACTCTGGGAGCAGTGGTCGCCTTCTTTTTCCTTCACCGATTCCTTTTACCAGCGCACAGCAGAATCGTTTGATAATCCTGATTTCGTGGATGTTGTTATACACGCCTACAGGTTTTGCTTCGGCAACGCAAAGGGAGATCCAGCGCTGCAGAAACTGGAGGATGTTCTGGCTACTAAACCCAAGATAAATGTGCCGACTATTGCGCTTGATGGGGAACGTGATCCTTTGAAAAAGGGTGGTACAGCTGCGCATAAACAGCACTTTGCAGGACAGTTTGAGAGGAGAGTCGCTGATGTTGGGCATGCATTTCCCATGGAGGCGCCGGACGAGTTTGCGAATGCTGTTTTGACTGTTCATGGGTGGCAGAGTGGTTGATTGCGGTTTTGCAGATAGGAGACATGGCGAGATGCTTGTTTGTGTTTGTGTGATCTACATTTCCTTTCGCATTCGAATAGCAGTATGATCACATCTCAGCAACTGATATATGAGTAACCTGTCTATCATGCGTATTTAGTTGAAGTGAATTCTTGCAAATCGATAAAGGCTCTGAAAGACAAAGCCCCGTGAACCTAAGACGCATGCGACTACTCAATCAAATCTCTTGATATGTGAAGACGATCCTTTGAATTCGTCATTCCTTTAAATTGAGGTTGTGTGAACTCCTCATCTCACGATACCGTCACTTTCTAAAGTCTCAAAATAGAAAAACATGAAACTTCCATTCTGTTCTCAGGGAACTAATTCTCGTATCAAATATAGAATTCATCCCAAGGTTACACGTAGGGGAAGCTATACTGAAACGGGAATAAGGCAGCTTCATGTTTCAATTAAATTAGCCCTCTACGCCCGTCGTACCTTGACCAATCCCTACCCCAATGAGGCTCCTATCAAGGAAAATTATCCCATGTCAGCAGCTGATCCCCAGTGCCGAGAAATAACTAAATCAACACCTCAAGATGCTCACAAGATCATGAAGAGGAATGTCGTCAGCCAAGATCTGAATAGTTACATTTCTTGGGCGGCAAAGTTTATCTCCATTCCCTTTTGACAGTCATTTCCTTCCCCCAATATCGATCTAACTTTGATTTCGATAGCGTTATGCGCCGTTCAATTACGCGTGGCACTGGCGCATCGCCAAGGCCTAGACCGGAACGAAAATCACCGGTACTACTCGTAAGCATGCAGGTACCTTTAATCCCTGTCCTGGTTGGTCCAGACGTCAGCCAAGAATCAAAGATCTAGCCAAGGGAATTGGCAGACGTTGGTATCATGAGATTCGCAGCTACCAAGAGAAATAGTCACTACAAAAACAAGACAGCAATCACAACGTACTCAAGCCAAGAAAATAGTCGTAATAAACGTGAATAAGTTTACATTGGTAATATCTGTTCTTTATCTTGTCTTGTCTTGTCTGATGTCGTTCGTGAATGGTTCAAAAAAATACACGCTATGAATTAAACTCCAACCCGAATGAGTCCTTGTCCAAACACATCTCTATAGTAAACCTTTTCCATCTCGGAACACTTCGTCATACCAACGTGTCTCAGCTTCATCCGCATCGTTACTTGATTTACAGACAGTATTCCAGTCTGTCGCTCGTAGTTGCCAAGCCTTGGACTCTTTATTCTTGCCAAACAAAAGTGACGCGCTTCCCTTTTCCTTTGCGCCATAAGACCACACGTCTAGGTTGCCATCGTCTGCCGCGATGCTTGCTAGTGGCGCAGTCGTGTTTGCTGCCATGTGCGCCTCCAAAAGGTTGCGCAGGTGGGGAAAGTACCACGTCTTATCCCACCATGTTGTTCGACGGCTCTTGAGACCATCTCTCCAGGCGTTGTGGTGGATCGCAACAGGAACCGACGTTGTCCAAAAGTCAACGTAAAGCGAAACGTCACCCCATGAGCCACCTTGGTTGCTGCCGTCGTCCAATTGGGCCAAGGGGCCTTCCGCGACG
The DNA here is from genome assembly GCA_014899045.1 of Fusarium palustre. Classification (NCBI taxonomy): domain Eukaryota; kingdom Fungi; phylum Ascomycota; class Sordariomycetes; order Hypocreales; family Nectriaceae; genus Fusarium; species Fusarium palustre. Next base: position 161,894 of record JAAVUH010000106.1, read on the forward strand.
GAAATGTCGTTGGGAACACCTCCAATACGTGGCGGTGAGACACCGGCTTTGCTCGACTGTTTGGCGATGGAAGAAGGGTCGTCGAGGGACACGAAATATCCTCCTGTTTCAGAATAACAAGTCGGGTAGAAGAGTTCTTGCGCATAGTCTAGACCGACGTGGTATTCGAATTCGTCTCGTGCTGATAATGCTGCCTCCTTGCCGGGGTTGTCGTAGGCAAAGTCATCCTCGTGAGTGTGTTGGCGCCAAAGTTCTTGCTCGCCAAACACCTCGGCAAAGATACCCTGATCACCAGCAAGATCCTCGTTGGACCTCACCTCGAGAAGATCTTTATCCATGCGGTCTTTAACGCGTTGGAAATATCGGCGCATATCGCCTGCAGGGCCCATGAAACTTCCGCTGTTGACATACTTGGGTCGTACATGTTTGTATCGTCCGACATTGTAATCGGTCCAGAAACCAAACACATTTTCGGGGAGTGTGCTGTCGGGGACATCTCGGCAGTAGAGTTTTGAGATCTTGTCGCGGGGAGCGATGCAGCCCTTTTGCGCAGCAGCGATGATGGTTTGCTGCATGAGGTCCTTGTCGAAGAAGCCGTACTCTTGCGCAATTCGCTTGTTCGCTCTCTCGTTGCTGCTGTAGTATCGGTTCAACATGACGCTGGGTGGTAGTTGTAGCCAAATATCGTGGGCGTCGAGCATCAGCACCAGATCGTTCTCCCCTAGCCTTTCGTCCTCAGAGGCCTCATCTCCAGTAGCCCATTGTAGGTAGTTGAGTGTACCGGTGATCTTGCCCAGCTGAGAAGGTCCAATGCCATCTGCGTCGGTATGGAAGTCATCCTTCCAATTTACAATAACAGGAGCTGGGTAGCCGAGAGCAACGGCACTGCTGACAACTTTGCATAGATCGGGACTCGAGTTGTCGACGGGCAGAACAATAACGAACTTTCTGTCTCCAGAAGAGATATTCGCGGGGGTGATTGTGGTGTCTCCTAATATCGGTCCTGAGGGTCGCCAAATACTATCATTAACGATCTTTGCGTGGTCAGCTTTGAAACTTGGGAGTAAAGGGTCAACATACTAAGCGGTAGAGTAAAAACGTAGCAATAAAAAATGCAAACAATAAATTGAATCCCTTCTTAACCCATCGCCAATTAGACCCATTCACACGAAACCTTTGACGAGGACGCGCAGCGCCAGGTAGGGCAATGCGTGAAGGCATGTGTCATGGGCAGAAGGTAAGGTATGTAGAGAATCGAAGAGACCGTCGGTCAGTCTTGAATCGAGCCGAGCTGAGGAATAGGTATCAAGACACAAGGGAGGAACAAAGGGAAGAAGGAAAGTAAAAGGACAAAAAGTGGCGCCTTCCAAGCAATATACAGGACGATGCTTCAGCAGATAGAGTTGAAAACAGGAATATCGTATAAATGGGCTAGGACGGGGAACCCAAGGAGCGACGATCAAGGAGTGAAAGGATTGTATAGTTACAAAAAGGAAAAGGATGATGAAAGTTGACTTGACAGTCAAAGTGGAAGCTTGACGAGACGAGACAAGGCAGACAGGAGGTCAACTCTGGTGCATCGGTAGTTTCCCACTTTGAACCCAGCCAGCCGTAGATTGAATACGGGTCGGGTCACTAATCTAACTGATTTAGTGCAAGTACCAATTACCTGCGGCGGCGCCTAAAAGGTACTTTCATTTCAGCTCCACGAGTTTGGCAATGCAACGCGTGTTGATCAACCCTTGCGCCCCAGGGGATACTTTGGGGCGAAGGAGCTAATTCCAGGCTGATCATCCCGAGCTTGGGAGATTTGATTGGATGGATGTACGCCTAGGGTTGTGATCTGGAGACTTGGACGCTTAGCCGAAGTTAGCCCTGGGCTAAAATGTCATGTCCAGGCGGAAACTTCACCCATTAAACTGCGCCAAAAGTTCCCCTTGAGAAGCGATTTCGGCATCAGCGATATTGGCGATATTTTCGATCGCATGATTATACTTTTGGCTAATCGAGTATGCGTTGTAAATTCCAAGATTGGGGGCCAGGCATGTTGTACTTTTTACCATCTGCATAGGACTTGGTGGGTCAATTACATACAGCGCCCAGTCAGCCCAAAAATTGGAATGGACAATACTGCAACCCCCCTCACACAAATTTGACGTACCACCTGCGATGAAACATTCCTCCTCATGAAGCACGACCCTGTTACTAATAAGTTACAAGTCTGAGCATCCGTTAACCGATATTCAGGAGATTTTCTTATCGATAAGTACTAGAGGAGAAGCTATTGTTTAGTGCTTAGCAAACTAAATTGGCATTATGGATGGATATCTTTAGCTTTGTTATCCACGAAACCATTTTATCCTGTAGCCTCTGATGTCCGAAAGTATTTTATTCTGTAGTCTTGAGATACGTAATCTTGCCTGCAGGCATCTAATCTGGTCCAGATGGAAAGCCATGCCCCTGAAATCACAGCCATCAGCCATTTTTTGATCTAGAACCTGCGCCTGCGCCTAACATGCAACCGCTTGCATCAGCAGCCAAAATGAGAGAAAGCCGACAGACGCAAAATAGCTGACTGGCTAGAAACGACACTAACGGTTGCTGGTCTTACAGGGGGTCAGCCTGTCACACGGGCATACAAACAACCGCAATGCTTGATTTTCCCCCCCTGTCACACTCCCTTGGTGAGGAAGACGTACTGAAGGATTACGAGTATTCAGTTACAACTTCGTTTTAGCTTGACTGACTTGGCTACGGTTGTCACTACAATCCTTTGATGCAACACAATATTAGGCGCAGCTGTGCAGATCAACAGCAGCGAAAAAAGAGATGACGACAATGTACATAGGACAGGGGTAGTCGGGCGGCCTGACAGCCAGAGTCGCAGCGGCAGTGACAGACAGACAACCAGCCAGACGTACGGATACCACCCCAACAGAAACGGCTACAAATCGGACATTTCCTCTTTTGAAATGGCTTTGGTCTTGAGACCCCAAGACTGTCAACCGCTTACTGTGGGGCTGGCGTCCGGGGCTGTGTCTGAGTCTGTGTCTTGTCTTAGTTATACTAGAACCGGGCGACAGATCTACAAACAAAGATGGATCGGTCTCTGTCAATTTCCTCTTGGCATTACTTTGACCGCTTGTGCTTTGAAGCAGATGGCCACGTTCAAATCCAACCGTCGATCCGACTAACCGGTTCCCGGGCCTTCTCGCTTATACGGACGTAAAGATGCGGCACAGAAATCACAACGCTTCACTGTCTTCCAGTAGGTGACAAAAAGGTTACTCTAAGCTCTAGAGTGTAAAAATAAATAGCCCAAAGGTCAGGTTTAAATGGCGTAAATGACTGACTGATTTCGCTCTTTGTACTTCTTGCGCAACTTTTTTGACATGCAATGGCTTCATATACCCTGGCACGATATTCGTAAAAGACATACAAATACGCAAATGTAGTTACGTTTCTATTTGTCCAAATCGCTGTCTGCTATCAAAGTCGCTCACATGAAAAATACAGAAGTTAGTCGCATGATCGTACCCTTCGGATAATGCCCAATCTCAACAGCCATACGCGACAACACGCTATCAAAAGCTTCACTCACCAATTAGAAGATACAAGAGGGATCTGGCCTCTGGGACACAGTACCAGAGCCTTTGACGAGTTTCCTTCGACCCAAGACTAGTCAAATACGTGCTTCGAATGACGTGCGTACTGGGTCACACCGAAGCGGAATTCCTTATGCTTCTCCATCACGGGCCCCGTTTTCTTCTCTACCTCTGGGTCATGAATTCTCTCACCCACAAGAAGGCAAACAACCTCACGCATCGCTGTGTCATCAGGGGGCGTTGTCTCGTACAATTCGTCCACGATATCCGGGAAGTAATCTGCCTCCTCCCAGACAAGCTCGGCGGCTCTGTAAAAACGGTCGCGGGCAAGATGTCGGAGCGCGGGGACGTCGTACTTGTCTCCCATGACATAAAGCCGAAGAGGTAGCGTCATATCGTTTCGTAGGAGTGCGATTAGCCTCAGTCCTTCTTCTTTACTGAGGAGGGATACAGCTTCCATTGTCATTATCTTCATTCTTCTCTCTTTGTCGTAGTATTGTTCGCCGTCCACAGAGCTGTCCTCGTCGGTCTCATCCTCCTCATACTCCTCTTCGGGTTCTTCTATTTTCTCGTCCGGAGGCTGCCACTCTTGTTCGGACTCGCTGTCCAATGCATACCCATCAGACTCAGGGGCATCCAGCCTACCGCATGCTGGTTCTTTCAAGCTCTGCCGAACGGTCCTGTGATCCATCATGGCCGTAACGGACGGCATATCCCAAGTAGAATTGACTTTATCAGTGTAGTTTCCTGTGTAGAGGAACTCGATAAACAGTTCCACAAGATATGGATCATCTTCCGGCAACTCGACAGTTTTCGTTACAGCCTCCTAGTTTTGCAAGCGATCAGTCAAGGCCACAAATATTCGTTGTGAGCACGCGGACGTACCTTGAAAGTGCTACTCATAGCTCTATTGAAAAACGTTGATTGCGAGCAGACAATAGCTTGATGAACTTTGTGTTCGTGTCCCTTGCATTTGATAGTCATATCCGAGTACTTGCCGCTTTTTAGAAGAGTCGACAACGCAGCGTGGATAGAGATGCCGCAGAAATCGTCAAGGTAATCTTCATCTTCCGAACCTGCTGACGAGGGCGTGCGTTCGTAGCCTGATATCTCTGTTGAGCTCGCCATTTTGATAACTTCAGCTGTTTCTAAAATGTACTTGAAATGATATGTAGAAGGGATAGATTGAAGCTTCGGTATGTTTAATGTTGACCCAGGTTGGAAGGCGATGAGTGGGACCGGCGGGAGCCTGCCGTTTTTTGACACTGTCAAACGCTGGCTAGGTACCTCTAGGTAGGTACTCGATATTGGAATAACATCACATATATCTTGTGAGTAACTTCAGTAGCCAGTAGGTAACCATAATGAATTGAGTGTCGCGAAAGAAAAGAAACCCCCACGTAGACTGGGCAGGCTCAGTCGCCCATACCCGCGCTGCTTAGGTACACAACGAAGAGACATCAAGGGGTTCACTACCTCATACTCATCGTAACTCAAATTCATAACGAAGAAAGATAATAGACGAAACCGTTGTCTCAATTGCCCATTTTAGACTACCTTTAGACTACTCAGATCATAATGCTCTCCCAAGACCGCCTCCATCCGACGTCTCATAACATCATCCTCAGTTTTTGCCTTAATCAACAGGATCAACGCCTTCCACATAGGCTGGTCGTCTCCAAAGTTATAGATATCCAGTACAACATCTTCAAATTCCTTGGTTTCCTCCCAGCTCGCCCCTTCCCATGATGATAGCCAACGGGCCTTGGCCGCTTTGTAGAAACGCTCTCGGGCGAGGAGTTGAAGGGCAGGCACTTTGTACTCAAAGGCAAGATTGTACAGCTCCAAAGACATGGCCATGACGGGTGGAAATGGAGTCTTGTACAGGACTTGAGGATGTTCGGATGGAAGTGAGGAATTGGGCGAGGCATTGGTCTCGAGATCAGGTGTCTCGTTCGATGGCTCTTCAGTTGATTCCAACCTACTTGATCGTCTGACAGGGCGGTTGGAGGTGTCGGAAGCAGCTTCTTCGCTGGTAGTTATGTGCAATTCAGGGTAATCTCTCAGCAGCGACTCTATTTCTGCGGTTCTCGGCGTGGTGAGATCTCGTCGTGGTGTATCGCCCTCGACCGTGTATGTTCCCGTGTAGAGAAACTCGAGAAATCGCTGGAACACATCAGGGTCGACTCCTGTGACCTCTGTCTTTCTGACAATGCGCTTCTGTTTCGTCAAGTCAGTGGTTGCTGGTTGTTGCAGCGTAGTGCAGTGCTTGCCTACCTTAGCCGGTGTGGTAAATACCACATCAAACCACAAAGACTGCGAGCATACGATCGCGCGATGAGCCTTGAACTCGCGGTCTCCACAGACGATAGTAATGTCTGAGTTGTCGCCTCCTCGAAGGAGGTCATAGAGCGATGTTAGAGTTGAAGCTGTACATATCTCTTCTATACGATACGCGGCATCGCCGCTGGGGACTTCAAAACGACTCATGGTGTATAGATGAGATTAGAGCGTGGTAAAGTTGGATCAGCGCTTCCACCTATGTTATTTAATAAACCGCCGGGGACGTTATGGAGATTTGCACCTGCCGTGCACCTGGCCGTTGACGCAGTGCACGGCCACTGGCAGACAGAGGTATGCATGTTGCCTTGCAGCTTCCGAATGTTGGAGGTTATCAGAATTCACTTTTACGTCAGAGAATGTTCTGTCGCTCACATTTTATCGTTTTATTGATAGAGGTGGGCAGTCTAAACGCAAACTGGGAAGTTACACATCATAAAAGCACGACGTACAACTTGACAGCTGTTCCAGTGGACCAATAGGTACATATTCTATCATTCGGTCTATTTAGAAGGAAGAAAAATTCCCTGTCGAGCATATGTCCGAACACCCTCCCGACTGAGATCCTCATCATCAACAGAATCAGTCGTCCATTCTTCCGGCCAAAGGTTCCCAATCCAAACACCAATATTATCGCACCAGGCTAGCCAGGCATCTCCTATAATATCCCGCCAATACCAAACTGCCGTAAGCCCAATCCCTGAAATGACAAGAGATACAAAACATAGGGCCAAGACGGTGGGTTCTGGCCATCGAGTGATGATAAAGTACAACGCCGTACCAGCTGTACCAGCCCAGAGACCAATAAAGACGATAAACAAGTATAAAAATAAGATCAAAAGAGCTGTCAAGATCAACAACATTGTCGTGGTAAAGTAGAAGAGAAACTTGGCAATCGCACGGTTGCTGATGGAGTCGAGGCGGAGTGACATGGAGCGGGATTTGGGTGTGAAGCGGTTGAGGATTGTTATACGACCGGCTTTGACGCAGTATCTGACCGTTGGAGATCGTAGAAAAATACGTATCGCGTATGTGACAACAAAGACGACGCCTAGTGACAACCCCCATGTCCACATCTTGGGCGGCGCATCATTAAGTTCGGCGACTTGCATGGAGAAAACGGCTGTGATGAAGGAGAGAGGCACAAAGAAGAATGCCAGCTCAGTGAGCTTGTTTATGCCAGACGTTTGATCAATGACGAGTTCCGATTGACTAAGTCCAGTAGAGGCGACGAGGAAGTTGAGTGTTTGCTCCGAGCGTGTTCGTAGAGATTGCAGGTCTTCCTGAAGCTCAACCATTTCTTGCTCCACATCTTCGGGTAGATTCAGTATCTTTTTCGACTTGTTCAAATTGTCTACCCACTCGCTCAGCTCTTGTAAAGTCGACCGGATCCAGGCCATGTTTTGCCGTGTGGCGGTCCCAGCATCTTGGAGCAGTCGAAGATGTAGATCCGCGCCAAGGTCCGAATCGATGTGGTCCTGCACAATACGAAGTTCGGCAAGAAGCTGCCACATATCGTCAAAAGACAAACGTGCAAGAAGTGAAGGGATTGCGGAATCGTCCTCGAGTAGCTCCATGGGACGGATGTTGGAGACGTATCGGGACACGAGATCCATGGTGGAGAGGGAATATTTCCGAGCGAAATCGCGGTCGCGAACCCAGGATTGACGAGACTTGTAGGCCTTTCTGATATTGTCTTGATATTCTTCGTCATACTCGGAATCACTGGTGTCGATGAAGTCGGTGTCGGCTTCTTTGTTTATGCCAGCGGAAGCTAATGTCTCGTCCATCTTATTTTCCTCCTCTTCCAGGCGTTTCTTGTTTGATTTCTCCTTTTCCCCTAGCTTCTTCTTCGGAAATATTGGCGGGTCAAGATATGTCTCTCCTGGGTCAGCAGTCCGCCATAACTCTTCTTCTGTGTAGGACTCAAACTCCATAGCTCGAGGCATGAACGTAAGAGACGGCGTGGTCTCCTTTGACTTTTCGTTTCGCATAGTTCGAGGTGGATCAAATGCCAGGATAACTATGTGCGGCAAGTCAGTTGGTCTGGTCCACGAAGCGCTGTCAGAGATATGCGCTTACCTGTTTTCTTTCCCTCTTTGTCAACACTTGTCCAGTATCCCATCCCTTCTGGCGCCATAACTCTCAAATCTCTGTTCTTCCAGAACTGCGGGTTTTGACGGAGTATTGGGAAGAAAGTAGTGTAGGGACGATACACATTGGAAGCCTTGACCCTGTTCGACGTGCCCTCAATCTTGACCGTAGATTTTGGTGGCTCTGGAACAGCAAATCTGTTTTTATCCCTCTTTTTTGTCTCTTTTTTCTCCTCCTTCTCATTTCTCTTTCGGATTTTCTTCTCTGCGCGCTTCTTCCTCTTGTCAGTCAAGAGTAGACCGGATCTATCGACAACAACATCGCGCTCAATAGTCCAACGCCCGTCAGAGATGCGCTCCGAAATCTCATCCTCATGAAACCCAGGCCGCCCGAGATAATGAAGTGCACCAAGACGGCCCCAGCGAAGATGAACCCAGTTTCGAGACTTTGTACGACGCGATAAATTCCATTCCGTTCGCTGACCGATTCCAGGCAGTGGGCGATGTCGGAAATGGGTTTCCCTCTCATTCCAGTTCATCCATACCGCATTTCTCAGCTTTAATCCACTGTCGCTCGCAGAGTATCCCGAGCTGATGAGTTGTTCGTACCAGAATTCCGGATCAATGGAATACAGCTGGCCTAACGCACCCATAACGAACCGGCTCAGATCGCTGACCATAATGACCCTCACCTGAGATTCTTCTGGCCGGGCATTGGTAGCGGCGGCGAGGTCTTTCTTTGTGGTGATCAGATCGCTTCTTTCCACCTGGCCAGTGGCAAGGTAGTCGATAACAGAAACGGTAACCGACTCCAGACCCTCGAAACGTTCTCGCCGAGTAACATTGAGCCATCGAGGGTCCCATCGGGCTCGATTATCGACTTCATTCATGTAAAGTTCAGATATTGTCTCTATCCAGAGCTTTGGATCGGAAAACTCCTCTTCGTCTGCACCCTCCTCGTTGCTTTGTCGGATAGCTGCAAAAGTGTCCATGTCGCGTCTGTTTCTCCCAAAGGAGAGATGATGCATCACATGACGCGGCCTTTCTATAGGAGTGTCTTTATCTGGGGTATCTGGGGTGAGGGAGGTACGCGATGTCTTGCGTTCGTCCAACGAGTTGCGCGGGACGGTGTAGTTGGGCTTCCAACGTTGGGAGGCGGGAAAGTCGAGATCATAGCCGCTGAGCCGCTCCTCATCCGTGAGGTCGCGGCGCTTTCTGTTGAACATGGCAACGTGATAGGATATAGTTAACGAAGCATCGCAGTAGTGATAAGGAAAAGTTCAGCCTTCAGCCTTATGATGTGGCATTGGGCTAGTTGAACCCCTGGACGATCCAACTCTGCTCTAGCCTGATGGGGCAGTATCTCAGAGACGAACTTGGCAATAGCATTGCGACGGATACCACCTGGGATTTTTGCATAATTAATTGAGGCATTCTGATGACAGACTCAACAATGTTGAAAGTTGTTAATTGAAAAGAATGCAGGCCAAGGTAAATCAAATCTGGGACTGACGGGAAACAGTGGGGATCCCGCTATAGGCGGTAAGTTACGGGTAAGTCGAATTTATAAGTGCCTTCGTCCACAGTCATGAAAGTTCAAGCACCAGATTCCACCACATAAGAAAGCAAAATATTTAACTCCAGCAAAAAATCATACATATTATAAATCGTAGAGACATTCCATACCAGTGGCGCTTCGAGGCTTTGCGCCTATTGAGGAGCCGAGGTTTCAGATGAATTTATCCCACGATCGCTGGCCTTGAGGGAATTCTCAACCTCAATTGCGAGTAACTCCAATATCACAGCCAATGCATCTCCGTCCTTTTTCTCGTCTCCGACGACAAAGCACATCAAACATCATATCGTATCGATACGATTGTGAGGGGCCATCCATCATGAAATGCCCATAAGCTGTCATACTGTCCACTCTTATTCCAGAAATGGCGATGTGAAGAGCGATTTCGTTTCTCGTCAAGACATTATCTCGTCATTGGTCAGCGGATGACTTAGTTGCTGTAAGCGACGGACATATTGATGCTCGTTGGCAATTGTTTCGCTTCGGACTCTAGCGACTGCCCGACAGTTGTCTTGTTGGAGGAAGCGGTGTGTGGGTTCCGTGGCATCCCAATACTCTGGGTCACCGTCTGTTAATCGCCATTTTGTAGAGTCCCTTCTCAAAATGTTGTGGTTCTTTCGATTGTTCCAGGTAACGATCCTAGAGCCAACACCAACCCCAACGTTGCGGCGTGTTTTGGGTGTTTGATCCCTGCAGGTCCTGACTGTTGATTCTGCCTTTGACCAGGGTCAAATGGTTCAACAACGAGTGCAGCAGCTATCACTTGGCCAGATCCTTCTTCTTGCGACATCGAAGACATAACCAGGCGCAAGTTATAAGCAAGACTACTATTATTATGGGTATTTTGACCAGTAGAAACCACAATGTAGAAATGCCGATGGATCGCCGACTTCGGCCAGATCGCTGTATTTGGTGCTCATTCCCAAGAGTGACTTTCTCTAGATCCCGCAATGGTACTGTTTCGGCGGTTAGTTACATCTTAAGCTCAATCTGGCTTAAACATACAATTGAGTTTTCTATCCGCTGTGGTGATGGCGACATCCTCAATCTCTTTCACAGCTGCTATGAGCGTGAGCGGTGTGGTAAGGGAAGACATGACTGATATGGCTGGGTGTTTTGTTGCCGTCGCATAAAAAGCTGGGGAAGACTCCTTTATGTATCCGATGCCCAAACTGAGCTTTTTATTAACGTGTCTCGGAACTTTATGCACCTTGCGGTGTCAAGGTCGCTTCCTGAGCATTGACCGCATCCGTTGAGTCCGGGGGAGTCAGCCAGCAAACAACTGACGTGTCTGCGGGTCAGCAAAAAATCGGCTCACAGATGCAGGGTGCAAGATAAAGAGGTGAAGGATTGATCCCGAATTTCGTGTAGTACAATATAAGCTGACAACATATTTCATGGCTTATTTTTGGGCGACTGAGCATTCTTGTACCTTGATTGCTGATAAACTGAGGTTGACTAATGTTGTTCAAATAAGCTAGTGGAGATAAGGAAGCCAAGACTCCAGCCAAAGTTGAGTTCGTAGTGAATCACCACCACACGTGTGGCTTTGGACGGTCTCGAGGTATCTCTAGGTTTACCGGAGTTCGTCCTATCTGCTGAAGTACTTAGTGGTGGCATGGAACTTGAGACCTAAACGCGGGATACCTGCAGGAAATAAATCGCCCAAGAGCGGGTCTAAGACATGATGCAATGACTAAATTATTTTGTCTGTTGAGCGAAAGTAGCAAGTTTTCTGCAACACGGGACGATGAACCACTTCTGCATGTCAGAGTAACATGGTGGTTTGCTTTGTGTAGACGGAGCAACCTGTTCCGGAAGCGAGTTGCTCGCAACACCAGGCTTGCTAGTTTCAGATACTCCATGGGTGTGTGAAGAATCTCGAGGGACAAAGTCAATTTAGACTTTAAAAATTGCGTAGAACGACCAAGTATCAGTAATCTCGGGTTTAGACTGTAGAGGAGATTTGAGTTGATGTCTTGGTGGGACTCAACAGCGATAAGAGCATAATACATGTTTCTGATGATCCATTCCAGACTCCTAAACTTGATTGCTTTGGAAACCAGCTTTACCGAAACAGTAATGAGTCAGCAGAAGTCAGACAAGGTCGGGGGAATGTCTTGTCAGACTACCAGAAGTTGATAGATATGCCAAACTACGGTATCTCACAGATCTACATCAAAACAACTTGACCAATGAGTTGGGGGAGCATCTCATCCAACTATCAAGTACCTCAGACGTCAGTACATAGTTCAAACTGCCTCACTACAATAAACCTTCCTGGCCTTGTCGTATCACCAGGTCTTCCCAAACTCGAGACACAGACCAGATTACTTCACAGATCTACAAACTGGCTCAATGAGTCAAGGGAACATCCCGTCACCTCACTGATATAAAATATACCACCCTGGCCGTATTGAGGATTTGTTGAAATTTGATATATAATTCAGATTACTTCAAGTAGCTACTACAGATAGTTAACTGGCTCAATGGTCTAGCGGTATGATTCCTGCTTTGGGTTTAGCATCCTTGCAGGAGGTCCCGGGTTCAATCCCCGGTTGAGCCCCTTCTTTTGCTTTTGGATGGCATGGGTGTGTCGTGTTCTTTTTGCGCGATTTCTAGTGGTATTTGATGCGCCGATTTAAGCTTAGCCCGCGCCCCATATCTCTTCGGACGGCACGTGATATCCCGCCCCCATACACGGGGCTCTGGGTTACTTTTTGATTGGCCCATTTCATCTGCAGAACTTGTACTGAATGATATCGTACCATGTACTCACATGTATTCGAAGATATATGCCAGTGTAGAAAAGATAAAGACAGAATGTGCCAATTTCTATTTCTTGGTGGTTAACTTTTTTTTGTGAAAGGAGAGCGTGTTGGCACTGGCAGCTATGTTGGCTGTGACTCAATGTGTGGCTTATTGCAATGTCCTTGCAAACCCGTGTAATAATAGCAACACTCAAAAGAAAGCAGGTTGACAATTTAGAATTTCGGAACGGGGAATACTAGTTTTGGGACAGCAGGTATGAAAGAAGGGAATCCAATCCAAAAAGCCGCACTGACAAAGCCAGAGTTGTAAATTAAATTAGTCACATATAGGGTAGTTCTCATTATGATCGATCGAATGGGACTGTCACATCGAGAAGTGACATGACTTCAACATAAAGCACAATGATAGAAAAAAACATAAAAACTACCCTCTACCGTCCCCATACCTACCAACTACATCATCAACAGCATTTCATAAACATACCCATTGACAGAAACTAGGCAGCCGCCATCTCAATTTCCCTCCCTTTGACACTCCTCCACTCAACCAACAAAGCACCAATAATGGTCGCAGACGCAGTTCCAGCACCAACATAGAAACTCGTCGTCAATGCATCGTTGTACGCCAGAATCACCCCATCCAGCCACTCTTCTCGAATAACGCTGCGAATATTCGTTGCGCCAGTCGCAATGACAAAGTAGGGATCCAGACCAGGTACATGCTCGTGAATCTTGTTGATGAGCGTGTTCGTAAACACGGTGTTGCCGGCTGTGACACAGAGCGCGCCGCCGAGAGTCTGCGAAAAGACAATGAGGGCTGTGGCTGTGGGAACGTCGACCATTTCACACACCACTTGCACTGCGATGAGGGATTGCTGCAGACCAATGCCTACGCCGATTCCGGCAATAAGTTGGAAACCCACCCATTCGGCCGTTGACGTATCTACTTCAAAGGTGGTGATAACCCCAAAACCTATGGCCATGAGCACCGACCCGGCAATCATAAACGGTGTGTAGTAGCCCCAAGCACTAACTGCTGCACCAGCTGCCATGGCGCAGAGCACAATGGCAAGGAGCATGGGAAGGTTCCTCACACCAGACATGATGGGTGACTGGCCTTGCACTGCTTGGAACCAAATGGGTAGAAAGTACATGGCTGTGAGGAAACATGCGCCCGTGTTGAAGGAGAACCAGGCACCAGCCCAGACGCTGCGCATCTTAAAGATACGTGGAGGGACTGTGGCATTCTCGTCCATCTTGTACTGCATGTAGACAAACAAGATGAGAAGAAAGGCTGCCAACATAAACAGAGACGTAATGACAGAGTCGTCCCAATCATAGTCAACACCACCCCATTGCAGAGCCAGTAAAAGACATACGATGGCGGGCATAAAGATGGCTGTCCCAATAGGATCGAGCTGCCAGAAGCGCACTCGCCATGTCGCAGGCTCAATGTCTCGCACAGGTTCAGGGAAGAAGAAAAGAATGACAAAAACAGTAATGGCACCGATAGGAAGGTTGATGTAGAAACACCATCGCCATGATACCTTGTCTGTAAAGAGACCGCCTAGCAGAGGACCTGCAACAGAAGATATACCCCACATACCACTGACAAGACCAGTGTACATGGGTCTCTTGTGAAGAGGTACTGAAAAGGCAAGGATAGTGAGCGCTCCCGCAAAGATGCCAGAACCGCCGACGCCGGCAATAGCCCGTCCCACGATGAGCGTGACACTGTTGGGGGCGACACCGCAGATGAGGCTACCCACTTCAAAGATGGCAATGGCTGCTAGGAATGTCCACTTGATGCTGCCATAGGTATACAACTTGCCAAAGAACAGCTGCAGTGCGGCCGTTGTAAGCATGTATGCAGACCCGTACCACCCGACGTCATTGAGACTTTGAAAGGCGTCGGTGATCCTTGGAATTGCCGTTGCGATGATGGAGTTGTCTATACGTATCAGCAGAGTTCCGAACTGGGAATGTCTACTCACCAAGAGCCATGACAAACACGGCCAAGCAGAGAGCAAGAGTGATCAAACCAAGCTTCACTCCAGTAGGATATTCTTGTTGAGGTTCCGAGTGTTCTCCTCCACTCACAGGAGGTGAGGATTGAAGTTTCTCAGTACTCTCCGTGGGTGCAGCAGATCGTGGGCGGATATCATTATACCGAACCGAACCCATTACAGGATGAGGGTACTCCTTCCCATGGTATTCCGGCATGCTATAATCTGCAGGAAGAGAACGGACACTAAAGTTGCTCGGAGCAATCGACGATGGCCGGCTTACACCATTGATGTCCTTGGAAGTGCCAGAACCTGAAGCACCTGGGTGCGATGTAAGCCAGTCATCGGCATCTCGAGCAAGCTTGGCTGTTTCTGGATCAAAGTTAAAGTATCGAGACGATTCTCTCAAAGACGAGTAGAGAGTTTCTTTTGGCAGACGTACGCTCAGGTGCGAACGACTAGTCGCAGCCATAGAGTAGTCTGGGGCGGACATAATAGAAGCCATCTTGAGTGTTTTGCGTAGTACGGCTGTTATGTGGGATGCTAATATGAATGGATAAATGTCCTAGCCATGGGATGATCCAAACGGGGAGACATGCTTTTAAGCTTCATATTCTGCACTTCTATACCAGTAGTCTGCAGAGCAATGTGACGACGGATTCTTTCACCAAGTTCATTGAGTCGATGATGAACTTTTGTCTTACAGCGGGGGCGAGAGTCAAATTCACGAGAAAATCACTTCTCATAGCATCCTCGCCTGCAGTTGTGGCCTTCCTTGCCGAGCACGAGATGTGACATCCAGTAGATAGCGTCCGGGCCATGCAATGACTTCAGCGGCATTAACCAAGGGAAGGCGTGCTACGATGAGATCGTGTAGCCCATCTTCTCCTCCAGGCCAGAAACGCGGCCGTAGCGGAGAACGGGTGCCGTCAGGGCTTGAGGATGCTTCGGATGCCTATAAGCCTCAGATGACTGCTTCTGCTCCGAATTGTCAGCCGCTTCCTCCGAATAATCTCGTAAAGTGGTCTGGGGCCCTTGAAGGGGGAGGTAGATCTTTGGCCGCGAAGGGACTTTGTCTTCAATATCATCATTGCATGTCTGAGTGGCAGCACACACTTGCCACGGAGGTGGTCAGATCTTGGCCAGCGATTTTGACCAGTTCGACCATGCAGGACCAAATAGATTGCGGATCGCATTCCCATCAACAACCTATCTCGCTATCTGTAAGGCGAAACGTGGCTACACGGTATAAGCAAGAGGCTTGAAGATGAGAAGCTGTGTCACTTGACCAAGCCAGATTGGAACGTGTGGAAGAGAACAGCAGTGAGTAGAAAGTCCCTACTTGGGATGTTTCGCAGCATAACGGACATTAAAGCAAACCCGAGACCGAAGGTTCTTGGATAGGATTATAGCTTCGAAATGCATTCTTTGGTTGAAGGAACCAGTATCGGAAGACCGGTGTTATCCCGCCGACTGAATGATTCCTCCGCGGATGAGTCAACATGACGAGACAGGGTGTTACAATTGTCACACAAGATGCGAAGAACTGTTAGGCTGCTCTCTTGGAACTCTCTTTCCACCGCCAGGCATCAATGGACGGAAGCCCAGAACTTGTCTCTTGGAAGCTGATAAATCTTCTTTATTGGCAAAGTGTCTCCATGGCTCAACGATATGCCTGTGACCTAGCCCATTAGACAACAACTATTGATGCGCTCGGACTCAGAACAAGGGCAACGAGACAAAACTACCCGAAAGTAGCAACAGAACAGAGAACCACATGGTACATGATAATAAAGTATGCACTGATCCCTTGCAATCAACACTCAAGAGATGCCATGCAATAAGATATGCAATTTCCCAAGGAAAGCCCAATGTTCCCCGTGAGGACTGCGAATCGCCAATTCATGCGAAGTTCTCGGATATTTGGGCCACTTATATGGTGGTAAAGTTGGATTGACCACCGAAGTTTTGATGTCCTTACTCCTCCTCGAGAAGGCTTTCAAATCGTGGAGATTCAGCGCGGGCTCGCTTGGCTGGTCTATTGGCCATGCTCGAGTTGAAAGGTTGCTGTGCTTTATGAGCTGGGGCACCGACAAAAATTCTAGCATAATCATCCCCAGCAGTCTCTCGGCCGAATTTGGTTGATCCGTGTATTACAGAGCTCTGCGTTTGAAGTCGGGCAAGAGGATTGGGAACACTATCTTTGGCTAGGATATACGTTTGCTGAAATAACTCTGGATTTTGAAAGAACGATGCAAGCTCAGGGTCGTTGAGCATGGGTGATTTTGGCGGCGATGTCATCGGTTCGAAATCCTCTGGCAATCGCAGCTCGGGAGTTGACATATGTGGCGTCATGTCCTGGTTGTGTGGTGGGACGAGATGGGTCGTGGATGATATTGTCATGTTCAGTGTATCAGTTGAATCAGTGGATGAATCATCCAAGTAGAATGAAGGAGTTCTCGGAAAAATGACACTGCAATCAGATGCCGCTTGATCTCGGAATGTAAAAGGTGATTGCGGCACAGAGATTTGGTCCTTGACGGCGGAATTGCTGCTGATTTGCGATAGTGTTGAAGACTGCTGTAGTCGCCGCCACATGGAAGGATTGGGCCATGCAATCTCCAAGTGTTCAAGAACACCTGCCAAGGTGTTAGTATAACGGTCTCTTCTGAGATCCTAATCTGACCTTGAGGTGCATGCTGGAAAGAAAAGATGACATGGTTATGGACATTCCGGAAGGTCATATCGTCTGGTGAACTACGACGTATTCCTTGGCTGATGACAAGCTTGATGCGGCCGAGGTCATCAGCCGGGTTCCAGTGACGCTGATACATGAGCTCTTGCTGGAATAAGGGGAATCTGAGAACTTCCTTTCTATCTGTGCACGACACGATGTACGGCCAGTGGATACCTAGGTTGGCAAAGGTGGAACTGTCAACGTCAGTCAAGGTCTTTAAGATGGATGATGGGAACGAACCTAACGAGATCCCCATCGATGAAGAGTCTGGAGTTGATTGCAGGATACTCATTGTCGTTGACCTGATCATTGCGTGGCTTATTATTCCACAAGTGAATGGATATATTGAAGGGAGTACCATGTACGAGACTTGGGACGAAGCATGTGACTATCGGAACACCAGGAAATTGCGGATTCAAAGACTCTGCAACGTTTTAGGACCGAATATTGACCTAAACATGGACTTACCTGCATCGTGGACAACTTGACATGCCACCCTGAATTCTTGTAATGGAGTGGTGTAGTCTTGCCCGAAAAGGAGAACGTCCCAGTCATTGTAACGCATGTCGATGGTTGGGATGCGGGATGTGGGATATGGGATGAAGATGAGGATGGGATAATGAGAGAAATTGGGACAAACCAAAGCCTTGTAGGTCATGGTGACAGTCCCGTGCTGGTTCTTGCCCAAACAGTCGCATGGTATAACATTTGCGGAAGGAGGAGACGAGATGTTTATGGGGCAGCGCCGTAACTGAAGATGCACTACGATGGATCTTCTTGGGCAATATAACAAACAGAAAGCATTAATGCAAGTTTGATATTATGATAATTCCACGATGGGAGAATTCTAAAAGTCGAAATGTGGCATGACTTTTGGAACGCACCTATATTTAGAAACCAAAAGGTATATCTTTAGAGCGGACGACACTTCAATTTCATATTCCACCAACGTACCGCATACGAACCTGTTAGTCACATCGTCATTGCCTACATGTTTATGGCTCTTTAGCCATACTGTTTCATATCTCACAAACACATTCGTTGGACACCATTCAATCCATTGCATTCCATTTCTTTATGTACAATCGAGCATATTGGCTCAAGGTTCCTCATCTCCCTCCATGCGAGCCTATAACTGTTAGCATACGGATATTCCACTTCCTTGTGCCCACTCACCCTTGTAGCTCCTGGACCACCAAGCTCTCGCTCTAAACCACCCTCAAACTCTCGGGGATAAGCGGGACGATCGGGGTAGTTAAGATAGACGATTCCAGTGACGCTCATGAACACGGCGATAAAGGTTCCGACCATAATGGCACCGGGCCCGGCGGTGGTCCAGGTGTACTCCCAGGGAGAAAAGATTCCCAAAACATCGTTATCCTCGTGAATGGGTTCACCAAAGTTTCGTCGCTCCTGAGGATCCCACCAGTTGGCGTGAGGGTCACGGAACTGTCGCTTGATTCGGGGTGGGTTGATGTAGCCGCCGTTCTGCGATATTTCATCAGTTCCTTGGTTCCTCCTCAAGCTTGCCTGTCACTGACCATTCCGGGGTCTTCCGCCTCGGTCATGCTGGGAGGTTCGGGGTACTTCTGGTCAATGACCTTCTTATCGGTGTACTGATCGGGGAGGAATGTTCGGCGCTGAATCGTAGGAAGTCGTCGAGCAGCTGCCATGCCGCTACGCAGGGCCGAGGCCCGCGCAATTCGTTGGGGGAGCATCTGTAGAGAAACAGGTTTAGCGACATCAATTGGACATACCCGAGTATCTCGGACGGCATACCTCGGCCGATGGGACAATGTCGTCGGCGTCCAATTGCTCTGTGACGTGATGAGATGGCTCAGTGTTGAAGCTTTAGCCAATCGAGGCTGTGATGATTCTCAACCGAAAAGTAGCGCCTCAGGCATCAGCAAGCGCGTGCCGGGCCATTTTCGGTTAGCTTGGTTGGAGGTTCCAGGGGCGTGCATCCTCGATTTCTCCCCAGCTCAAAAGTTTTGCTGACGACATTGGATTTTGCGACTAGATTCTACACAGTTCGCCCGCAAGGCCTCTGAACATGTGCAAACTTTGTATGAATATCCACTGAATTACTACTATTCTGTAGACATTAATTTCGACCCCGCAAATGATAGCTTCGCGGAGAAAACGCCCACAGCGTCTCTTGTCCCCACGTTGCGACTATGCCCGAGACCGCGTCGACCGCCAACGTGCTGCCCAAGTCGGATCCTGATGCCATAAAAACCGAACAAGACGCGCTTGAGGGGTACGAAAATGGGGGAGACGCGTTGCAAGGAACAATGGATAGTCATGTTGAAACAAATGGAGATGCGCCCGCCACCGAGAATCATCATGAGCCCAACAATCATATCCATGACGACGAACGACCGGCCAAAAGACGACGTACACGAGAGTCGACACCCCCTCAAAACACACCAAAAAAGATAAAGCCCGTGTCGCCACCATGGAAGAAGATATCTGCCGACGGCCCTACGTCTTATACCGAGAATGGCCGTCGTAAATCTGGCCGCATCAACACCCTACTCGAACCTAGCCCACCACCAAGCAAAAGCCGAGCATCAAGAAGATCTACCGGGGCGAATTCGAATACTCCCAAGTCCAAGGCTGAGATTCAGTTGACAAATGGCAACTCAAGAAAAATGCCCAACGGCTCTCACAAAGCGAGCCCCGCCACTAAGGCTCCCTCGAAGCAAGCACCCGCATCGACTCCAAAATTTGCATCAAAAAAGCCTACAGAAACCCGAACCTCTTCCCGCTCTACCCGTCGACGAAGTCCTTCTCCGCCTCCGCCCAAAAATACGACCAGATCTCGCCGATCGGCACGATTCAGTGATGCAGTTATTAAAGAGGAATCCGTACAAGATTCGCGAACCGAACTTTCAAATTCTACCAATCGATCACCTCGAATAAAACTACGAGTCGGACGATCTGGCCATATTCCTCTTGTGCATCCTGATCAGGTTCGCAAGAGGCCAAAGATCGGTACAAACTTTGAGGACTTTTGGACACGGGCTGGCGATATTCCTGTCGAGGAGGGTGGACTCCAAGCATCTGAAGATGGCCCCCAGTATACTGATGAATTGGCCGAGCGGGATGCTCGTATAATTCTTCGAGTTGAAAAGGAAGTTGAAGATGGCGGAATGCTCTCACAAGGTCGATGTTCCATCTTTCTCCCGGAACCGGAAGAAGAGCCACCCAGACAATGGGCTCGTCAGGATCACATGGTGAAAGCTATGGCCAACTTTCGAAAGCTCATGCTAGCGGAACAGCAACGTCACCGAATTGCGGCAAAGAAGATAGCTGAAGCATGTCGTGACGAGTGGCTACGACGTCAACCAAAGTCGGAGGAAGAAATCGAGGCCGAGCAGAGGGCAATATGGATATCTCGATATCGCGTTGTTGTCAAGATGTTGTTCGGCACATGGGAGAATGTCCGCATGGAAGTCAATCGTCGAAGATTGGCCGAGTGGGAGCAAGAGGAGCAAAAGAGAGTCAAGGCAGCATTGAACGAGGCCGTCAATCTCTCGGAACAAAAACTACAAGCTCGTCAGGCAGGACTAGACTCTGAACAGCTTTCAGAAGAGGAAGACGGTTTTGACGATCTCAGCGACGACATGAGCATGGCCGACGACGACGAACTCGGTCTCGCATCGGGAGAAGACGAAGACAACGAGGAAGACGATGCCGATAGTGATGTAATGTCATCAGATGAGGAGGAAGGCGATGATGAAGATGATCAGAAAGACGTTGGCGATGAGAACTTGACGCAAGAACAGCTACGAGCGAAATACGCCCACATTCCAGAGCTTGAGAAGCCACAACCTGAAGCAGAGACCCCAGCAGAGACCCCAGTAATCGAACCCACCCCCGAAGATACTGACGCTGTCGACATGGCTCAAGCAACTGCTACCGAAAATGCCGAGACGAGTGACGAATCTGTAGACATGGATGATGATATGGGGTCCACAGATATGGACAGTGGTGAGGAGGAAGAAGAGTCAGAAGAGGAGTCTGACGAAGATGCCGGTGGTCTCTTGGGACTTCTTTTCGGAAAGTCTGAATTGAAGAAGATGAATATTGAGGCTGTTGCGGAAGCGCCAGCCGACTCAAAGGAAGATTCTGAGATGCTCGATGTGGATGCAGTATCAGATGTCGATGGTGAAGGCGCCGAAGAGAACGAAATGTCTTTGATCCAGATGCCCGATCCAGAGCCTCATCATGAAACGGAGGAAGGACTAGAGAAATCGAGTGAAGAGGCAGTCAACGGTGAAAACGAGCAGATACCGGAAGCCACACTGGATGTTGAACCTGGCCTGGCTGGACAGAATGGTTCATTAGACACGGACAAAACTGCACAGGAGCCTGCTTCCCAAGATAACGAGGTTGTCATGACTGGTACTGACCCAGAGGAGCCATCTCTGGCACTGACTTCAGAAAAGCCCCATAGCCCAGCGACTGAGCCAGCCACCAACCCACCTAGTCGTGCACATAGCACATCGCCGCCCGCTACATCAGACACCAAGCCTTCCGAGCTTGACACTGCATCATCTGGGGAGATGGCTGTCGATAAGCACGACACAAGTCGATCTCCTTCACCCCAACCATCCAATCACAAGATCGAAGTTCCTTTTCTTCTTAGAGGAACCTTGCGAGAGTACCAACGTGATGGTCTTGACTGGTTGGCAGGACTCTACGCCAATAGCACCAACGGTATCCTTGCTGATGAAATGGGTCTGGGCAAGACAATCCAAACCATTGCCCTTCTTGCTCATCTGGCATGCACTCATGAGGTTTGGGGACCACATCTTGTGGTCGTCCCCACTAGTGTCATGCTGAATTGGGAAATGGAGTTCAAGAAATGGTGTCCTGGCTTCAAAATCTTGGCATACTACGGTTCCCAAGAGGAAAGAAAGCGAAAGCGACAAGGCTGGAACAATGACGACGTGTGGAACGTTTGCATTACTTCGTATCAGCTTGTCCTCCAGGATCAACAAGTGTTTAAGCGACGACGCTGGCATTACATGATTCTGGACGAAGCCCACAACATCAAGAATTTTAAATCTCAAAGATGGCAGACTCTTTTGGGTTTCAACACACAAGCCAGGCTTCTACTTACTGGCACACCACTCCAGAATAACCTCACAGAACTTTGGTCGCTTCTCTTCTTTCTCATGCCGGCCGAGAATGGCGTTGGAGGGTTTGCTGATTTACAAGAGTTCCACGATTGGTTCGCCAAACCAGAATCGCAAATTTTGGAGAGTGGAAGAGAACAGATGGACGACGAGGCGAGAGCGATCATCTCGAAGCTTCACAAGGTCCTGCGACCTTATCTGCTGCGGCGTCTAAAGGCAGATGTTGAGAAACAAATGCCTGCCAAATATGAGCATGTCGAGTTTTGTCGTCTGTCGAAGCGACAACGCGAGCTCTACGATGGGTTTCTTTCGCGAACGGACACCAAGGAAACACTGAACTCTGGCAATTACCTGTCCATCATCAATTGTCTGATGCAACTCCGAAAGGTCTGCAACCACCCTGATCTTTTCGTTGACCGACCAATCATGACTTCCTTCCGTATGCAAAAGTCTGTCGTTTCAGATTTTGAAGTGACAGAGCAGAGGGTACAGAGGCTGCTTCACGACCCCAGTCCAATGAAGGATGTTAGCTTGGGTTTCCTTAATCTGATGCCCACGCAATGCGAAAGCCTTTCCACTACGCAAGCTGAGCGCATCTCTCAATTGAGCTCACACCGGATATTAATGGATTTGAGGGAGGCTCAGAAGGTTAGGGCCCAGAGCGCGCACGCCAATTTGGATCCTTCTACCGTCGCATCGAATATTGCTTACTTAGAAAGTGGTGCCAGATGGGGACGATATGAAGAGCTACAACACTGCGTCTACCTGAATGCGTTACGCCGCCAGAAGAAGCCAATTTATGGCAAGAACTTGGTTGAGTTATTGACCATAGGTACTGACAAGAGACCTTACAAGCCGCGGCCCAAGGTCCCTCGCCAAGTCATGGCTTGGTTTGAGGAGGAATCAACGCTCGTCCAGGCCATGATACCCACGGTGAACCAACGGGCCGACAGCTTCAAGACCACTATCGAGAAGTTCTCATGTGTCACCCCAGCGGTTGTGACCAGAGATATGGAGCAGTTTGTGCTTGGTCGCAAGGGCATTGAAGCTTTCACAGATGCAGACCTCAAATTATCGGCGCCTGTTCGTTGGGCCCCGTTCCTACCCAAAGAATCACCCCCAGACCCTTGGCATGAGGGCCGCATGCGACTCAGTATTCAGTTCCCCGACAAACGACTGTTACAATATGACTGCGGAAAGCTTCAGATCTTGGACAAGCTGCTGCGAAAGCTTCAAGCTGGTGGTCATCGTGCTCTCATCTTCACACAAATGACCAAGGTTCTAGACATTTTGGAGCAGTTTCTGAACATACATGGTCACAAGTATCTTCGTTTGGATGGTGCTACCAAGGTAGAGCAACGTCAGATTCTTACCGATCGATTCAACAATGACCCCCGAATTTTGTGTTTTATTCTGTCGACGCGATCGGGTGGTCTTGGTATCAATCTCACTGGTGCCGACACCGTTATCTTTTACGATCAAGACTGGAACCCTGCGATGGACAAGCAATGTCAGGACCGATGCCATCGTATTGGACAAACGCGCGATGTGCACATTTACCGATTGGTCAGTGAACACACAATTGAAGCCAACATTCTTCGGAAAGCATCGCAAAAGCAAATGCTCGATGATGTGGTCATCCAAGAAGGAGAGTTTACCACGGACTACTTCAACAAGCTCTCCGTCAGAGATGTCCTCAGCGAGAAACTGGACTCAAAGAGTGAAGGCTTGGACGCTGCAGACGCTGCTTTGGACAGAGTGCTTGGCGGGCCTGATACCAACAACGACCAGCGAAGAGTTGGTCGGGCGCTTGAACAAGCAGAAGACCGAGAGGATGTGGCAGCTGCACGTGTTGCAGAGAAAGAGATACAGGCTGACGACGCCGATTTCACCGAGAAACCCAGCAACAATGCTTCCGGCACCTCGACAGCGCGACAAGGAACACCGGCTGGCAAGTCAGTTTTGGATGGCGGGCTCGACGACATTGACACTCCTTCAATGGAGGAAGTTTTGGAGTACAACGCATGGGGCGACAAGATGCATACCATTGATGACTACATGCTTGGTATTATGGCAGAGCAACTCAAGGACACCAAGCTCGAGTTACCCAAGGACAAGAAGAAGGGAAAGAAGAAGGGCAAAGACACACGCAAACGATAAGCACATAATAGCCGCTCCATGGCGAAAACAAAATTTGTATACTAGTAACATCATATTATTGAGGCGGAACAAAAACAGCGCACGGCCATGACAAACACAACGGGGGCAGTAGATTGGAAGTGTACAGGATTAAAACGCAAAAGGATCGGTTGTATGACAAACAGTAAAATGGTGGTAGATGAGGTTTTTAAATGCATGCATGGAGTTTTGGAGAGGAGGTTGTGTTCCTGGGGTCTATACTAGACTTGTAACAAGAATTGATGACAAAGAGATTACTACTCTACCAATTGATGCTCGGTTTTGAGTCTATTCTTTGCATGGTGTACCGAGTGTTGGTGTTGATGAAACTTGGCAGCTTGGCCTTGCACAGCCCCATTGACAGGCATGACTGTCGATCAGGCATACACAGGCATCAGTCACGACATCAAGATAAATACATCATCCGCTAAAATAACGGATTTTCTACCAAGCATCTCCATCGACTGAGTCCAAAATGTCCACCTCGGAAGAAAAAGAACTATCCCCGCCCTCAATGTCCGATCAGCCACCATCGTTCGAAGAGTCCATATCCGCCAACCCGCCGATATTCAAGACAGAATTCGCCTGTTTGACACTCAACATGAACGACCGCATCCGTCTCATAAACTTTACTCAAGTCGAGGTTCAAGCGGTCCGACAACTCGTCAAGACGCGCTGGAAGCCTGGTTTAGTACAGACGCAGCCTTACGGCGAATCTATAGAGATTTGGATGCGTGGAAGACCATGGGCGCATGATTCCAACGGAAACGATGATGCGAGAAGACTCATTCTGTGGATACTAGAGAGCCTGTTTAATCTTGGATGGGTTGTACAGTGTTCATTGGAAGTCACGAGGAAGTTTGGAAGCAAAGGTAAGTGAAAATACTATCCTTGCAAGATCAGGTCAGTCAACTAACTTGGTTAGACTCACTGATCTTTCGAAAACAAGATCCCACTCCAAAACCGTGTGATTGGATTTGTGTCTCGTTCGACAACAGCGACAAATTGAAGATCGTAGACTCGCCACCAAAGGATGTGACAGACGCCATTCTGCAAACATTTGGCCGTGACGTGCGAGGACGTGAGATCACACGAGACAAGTTCAAGATTCATATAGGTGTCCAGCCTTGGGAACCATCGGGGACGGATACCGTTACGACGAGACTGCTTCTTCTGAGACTGATAGAAACGCTTGAGAGGTGTGGGTTCACAATATATACGACAATTGGCAGTAAAGGAGAGACTATTGAGGGTGCAGCGGATTTGTTGGTCTGTCAGAGGGCGAAGGATTGGGTTCCTGGGGCGCCGATATGGCATAGGTAGTTGTTATGCTGGAGAGTTTGTTCCGCGAGTCACGCTCGATTCTCAAATTGTTAATTCAATAGCTCTTGCTGGTCTAGAATATGACCTGCATACATGCGGCTGCTCTCTGTTCTAATGATCCATCGATTTCTGACATCCTTGATTCCAACGACTCCATACTGTAGTCCTGTAAGCCGCCATCGGTGGTGTCTCTCCCAGGTCATGCCAAAGTATTCGTTGTCTTTGATCAAACGCTCAGCGGAAAAGACATGTACGTCTCAAATTCATCCCACTTGACAAGGAAGAGCCCCTTTACGGTTTCATTCTGGAGAAGTCTGCAGTCTGCCTTGTGGCCGTTCTCGTTCCAGCCCCGAGTTTGACAGTCCTGTAAATATCAGATACGTCTGGCTCGCATAAAGCAAAGCTTGGGCTTCTTACTTGGTTGCAGTACCAGAAGAATCCGCACTTGGCGCACTTCATGAGAGAGTCCGATTCCTTGTTGCATCCATGACATTTTCTGGTCTGGTTATGGAGAACCGAGTATGACTGTACGTTGTCGTTCAAAAGCAACAGATTTTCGAGTGATGTGGGCAGGATCTGTTAGACTAAGTTAGCACGTTCTGGCTTAGCTGAGATGTGACTTACTCGTAGTCGTTTAGGATCCTCATGATGAATTCCAACAGTCCTATCCATGAAGGGGTGCTGTGCAGCATAGAGTATCACGACTGTACGTCCAACTCGAAGCATGGAAGCACCGATCTCTGTACCTCTGGTTTCAGTGTAGAAAGCAACAGGAATTTCAACGCCACTCTTGTCCTTGACGATGAATCTGACGCGCCACGAAGCCTCGATGTGAGTGATTTCACCAAGGAATGCCCAATGTTTGCTGTGTTGCCCATGTTCTTGCCAGGTTTCGGTAATGGAATTTGGAAAACGTGTTTCAAAAGAGATCTTGAGTTCGGTTTCGGTGGGCAGTCCTCCAGAGCCTGAGAAGAGTGGGAAGCTCGTGGTATTGCGCAGATTGGCGAGATCGCGCCCAGCAGGTGACATAGAGCAAAGACGACAGCGACATTCAAAGCCAAAAGAGGTCTTGAGCCTCTCTTGTCGCTGTTCGTAGGACATCAAAAGGTCACCCAAGTACGTGACGGTAATTTCTTGTCCCTGTTCGATGTTTTCGATAGCACGGACTGTGATCTTCTTCAGATGTTCCTCCCAGTGAATCTGCGCATTTGGCTTGCAAGAGTGATTGATGCGCGAAGCTATTAGGAATATGCCACCATCTTTGGCATCTGGGCCGGGGCAAAGGCCATTGGTTTCAGCGATGCCTACTTCCTCCCCATGGTCTGGGTGCGAGTTGAGGAGAGAGTAGAAAGACTTTCTATGTGCATCAGAGAGCTTGGAGAGCTGGTCGGTGATGATTTGATACAAATGCTCGTGGGAAGGACCCTGACGAGGGATCTCGATGAGAGGGTATTCAGTGAGGATGCAAGTTCCTTTGGGGATTTTGGCGTTGGTGATATGGCCTTTGCCCTTTGCGGGTACGTCACGGATGACGTAGAGGTTATCGTCTTCCATGATGAGATTCGTATTCTCAAATAAACTCTGCGAGTTTAATTGTGAACGAGAGGAGAAAGAAAATCACATCAAAGGAGAAGAGGCTGCTACTTGAATGCCAGTCCACGCGGGCAAAAGGCACCTGCATCACACTGTCACAACAGTTGTTTGTCAAGAAGAGTACAAAAAAGAAGAAAAAGAGATTGTTTAGAGTAGATAAGTCATTATTCGTTTGTAGATTATGGTAAACTGACCTAAAACTTCACCCTTTAGGCTCTTATGTTTACGTTGATACTCATCCCTAATAGTGGTGTTTGTCACCAAATGCCATGCCAGGCAAACAAAGAAGAAACAAGACTGCCTCAAGCAATCATTAATATTCGTTTGTATGTTATTAAAAAACAGCCTGTCGATTTGATTTGTATCTAATGCTCTTGGTGTCAGCGTTTTATATCGCCATACCCTGAACAGCGATGAGAAAACAGTCACCGCTTCATTCAAAGCAATCAAAGAAGTGACCTGCGATAAAGCAATGATACAATTTTCGTATTACAGGGTATCTTTGCTTTAATGAAATCTACCATGATTGATCAACGTGTGAGACTATAAGCAAACATTTGGTTTCCGCCAGCTGAGAATATGTAGTCACTAATCAAATAAGGTATCATTTGTTAAGGAAACGATACCTCGCTCTGCAAAAACGCACGACAACCCCCAATATTCTATTTTATTAGAGCTGTCCACTTTGAATGGACCTTGCAAATCTTACTTCGCTAGCAATGAATCCCCTCAAACGAATGTAGCCTATTCTCTTGTTGATCGGTTACATTTGCTTCCTCGTAGCGAAGTTTCACCGCAAACTCTACTGATGATCTCACAACAAGAGTGTGACATGCACTGTTTGATTGTTTTCCCCTAGACGAAACACTCTAGAGTTGTTCCTCCGGGTGAGAGGAAGTCTTGACAGAGAAGTGTACAGGATAATGTCTTTCCTTTGAAAAAAAAATTATGTCGATTGCAATCTCCGAGTTGGTTTACTTTGTCTCAATCAGCATTGATACAGACAATGTACGTTGCTTCGTGTAAACCTGGTTACGCTATGAACTTCGCTTCGCTTCCTGCAAATCCTACAACCAACAATACTAAGAGATTTACAAAAGTTGTGGATTTTCGGACAAAGAAGAGAGATTTGGTAGCGAAAAAAGCAATACAACCGATTGGTCTGTCGAGAGACAAGGCAGGCTTCCCGTGTTCCCGATTCATGGGCCTTGTCAACGTTGCAGTTACATCGGTTTATCCTGGTTCGAGTCAGAGACAAGGGACGGCAGTTGCACTTTGCTACCCAACTATGCATTGAGTCAAGAAACAAAAGGAGATGCTGATGCAGGGGATGAGGCTATTATATGGGAGAATACTACATATATTGTATGCAGATAGATACATAGATGGGCATAATGTTGGAGGCGAATCATCCTGGTAAGATCTGCAGCGGGTTTCGGATGTTTTTCTTCAACGAGAGTTAACCAAGTTTGAACTAGAATGTTCATAACTGACTAGAATATTTCCCGACATTTTAGAGATTTCCATTGTTGTGAGGGGAGGCTCTTTTTATGTATATTACGGCCTCAGCTGACGTCGGACCGAAAACAACACGATATCTTGGTGATTCAAGAAAAGAAATTCTAGAACAGCATATAAAGGAATCAAGCCCTAACAGCTAAACAATCTAACCAAGTATAGCATTGAATTCTCAGCAATCCAAGCGTCTCGTCTTCTCCGACGTCTCGCGTACATCATCAATCCCAAACACGATAGTGGATATCATGGAGTAATGTTCCCTGTGATCCTTCTTCGTTACTCTCGGACCCTGTCAGGTGCCGTCTCCCCGCCAAAGTATAATCTCCATCAGGTTCCACCGACTAATCTCTTGTCTCCAGTTTCTCTTAAACTCTATTCTCCTAGACTACATATATACGACAGACGACAACCGTAAAGTCTCTTGGATCCCAGTTTATAGGCTACATGCTAAACTGCAACTGGCAGTCTAGAACATTGATCGTCTGGTAAAAGCAAAAATCTGGTTAGTTCGCAGAGATCTACATGGTATCCTTGGAAAAAAATGACTCGTAGCGGGCTGGAAGCGGGTTTCATCAATTCTTTTTTAGGTGCCGACCAACGCGCAGATTAAATCATCGTATCCCTGTCTCGGCATAACCGGCTTTGTTTGGGCAGGGGAAGGGGAAAAGCTTAGTCTGGCCTAGACTAGGCATTGAACTACCGACATAGCTCAGTTGGCCGTTATATTTGCACAGACAACGGGCGTTACTAGGACGGCAATCGAGTATGAGTGTATTCAACATGATATAACTCAGTTCACGAACCAAGACGACTACTACATTCATCCCCTGGTGCCGGATCTTTTCCCATCCGTAGTTCCTGCAAGCTTCATGTCCTTGATATCCTTGGAGAAAAGTCACAGTGCTGCTCGTCAATCCCCCAGCTAGCGCAAGGGGTACTTTGATCAACCAACGCACCCACCAGTCGGGGAACTTGTACTTACTCGTTAGTCCACAAAAGGATCGGCACTGAAGAAAACTAGTATGACACAAGATCCATGGGTGCACAACTCAAACGAATCAAGAGGCCAAGATAGGGCTGTCGAATTTGGTCTGTCCTGTGAGTAATTACAGTCTTGGGTGAGAACACTGCAACGAGATGACTCGCATTCTAGGGAGTTCGGTGACATCCCAGCATCCCAAGACTGTACTTACAACAGTAGCCCGACAGCCAGCGTTAGATCTGCGTACTACCGGCATGATAGCCCAACCTATCAATTCGCACATCATTTGAGCAGGTACATTTTTTTTAACTTTGTAATCCCTACTGTTATCACCCGTTGTGGAGGCATTCGCTTGTTACTCAGCTTACGACTCTGACTAGCCCTTGGCTTTGATGCCGATCTCCTTTCCCAAAGCGTTGTCGTATATCACTCATGGGATACCCAAGGAAACGGCAGTTTTCGCTAATCTATTTGACGCGCGCCTCTTTTCATCTATTTTCTTTTTTTGTTTAACTTTGTGGCTTGATATCCTTTCTATCAAACATTGGTTCCCATCTGTCAGTTACTTTCAACATGGCAACGACTCCAAAAGAGTCGAGACAACTCGATTTGTGGACTTCAGAATTTATTACTTTCGCCGCTGCGACTGTATTTATCGGACTGCGCCTGTTGAGTCGACGGCTGACGAGGATTGAATTCTGGTGGGATGATTGGTTTGCATTATGTTGCTATGTATGTTTCTTCCCTCGTCTTACGTATCAACTCTTAACTGACTTCTACAGGCTGTGGCTATCGCTTGGGTAGTCATCATCCCTATTTGTACGTCCTGCTAAACCTGACCCCTAATAACAGAGGGCCCAGTCTAACACCTTCGATAGGGATTCAAGAGGGCCTCGGCCTTCACATCAACGACGTCGACAATGGCAAGACAAAACCCGAAATCTTGATGAAAAACGCTCTCCTCCTCTACGTTGCCGAACTGTTTTACGCGACCGCCTTGTTCTGCGCCAAAGCCTCTATCCTTAGTTTCTACTGGCGCATGTTCCGAGTTACCAATATCAAGCTGCCGATTCAAATCCTGGCATGTTCTGCTTTGATCTGGATCATCATTCGAGTGAGTATACCGGGACGCAATACAAGGCAAAGACTAATAAGGGGTAGACCTTTATGGGAATATGGCATTGCGTGCCTATCGATAAATTCTGGAACCCGACTGCTGGAGGCGATCAAGGATACTGCGCCATTGAAGACAAAAAGTTCTTCTTTGGTACTATTCTCGTTCACGTTATTCTCGATGTTTGCATTATTGCACTTCCCATTTTACAAGTTCGAAAACTGCAGCTTCCTGCTGCGCAAAAGATTGGTATCTCCCTCATGTTTGTCTTTGGTATTGTGTAAGTACTGCTTCTCCTATGATTTATTCAAGCTAACAATAGAAGCATCTGTATATCCGCTATGGTAATCATTGTCGCTTCGACTCAATTCGATGCTCAATCCGAGAACCTCACCTGGAACTTGACTACCATTGTTGTCTGGGCTTCAGTCGAAGTAAACCTCGTCACTGTATCGAGTACGTATTCAAGGTTCTTTCTCATCATAGTCTTGCTAACCATTGCAGCCTGTCTTCCTACCGTCCGGCCAGCCTGCATCTACCTATTCACATGCACCCACCCCAGGTCCACCATCAACTCTGGCTCAGGCAGTTATAACCACTCATACGGTCGAAGCCACGGTCGCAGCCAAACCAAGAACACGATTCGCCTTTCAACCATGCCTAACAACAAGGACAATGACGAGTCAAGCTCGACACACCAACTGGCCGATTCCGACCGGGAGCGCCTGTCATCCGACTTTGAGAGTCATGCCATGGATAGATACCGAGGAAACGTGGCAACTGTTACTGGACCTGCTCATAGAAGAAGCCCGTCGGATGAGTTTGAGAATGGAACGCATTTTGGTGGAATCATGGTCAAGAACGAGACCACTGTCAGGGTTTCGAATGCTCGGTAAAGGATATTTATGTTGGTTATGATGGAGACATTTTAGGATACACACTGTAATATGAGGCAACAAGACTTTCTTTTCTCAGGTCACCGTATTAATTTTCACATGTGATATGATATATGCCTGGGATCAAGACGTGACGGAGTTGGACATCCAGTTATCGTCACTCTTGATTTTCTCTTGGACCACTATTGATAGTGTCCCTTTAGTCTGGAAGTCGTGAACAGAGATGTCTCCTGGATCTTAGCTCACCAAAGCTATTACTTAACGTGCTCTCCTTTGTCATTGAATAACGTGACTTATCACGCCCAGAATCCAGCTCTTTGACTTTACCGGTGACACAGGGTACTTGTTTTTACTGCAAGTCTGCTGCAGAGCTAAAGTACCCATGCAAGTTGTTCCCATGCAAATTTAATGGCCCTAGAAAATGCGAAAAGTCAGATTCAGATAGGCCCGTACGGTACAAACGCAAATACAAATGATGGAGGATAACCTGTATTATGGTTGACCAGGCAAAATAGACCGAAGTCCATCTTCTGATGGATCTCGAACAAGATTTTGGACAAAGGAGCGTCGCAATTCCCATGCCGATTCGTAAATCTGGACAAGTCTTGTTTCAGGGGAAGAAGCCAGTGAGGCCTGAATAGGGGCATCCTGGTAGTGCAGCAGTGCATGCAGAACTGCACAACATGGCGGGATAGAGCATCGCCACGACAGAAAATAAGTTTTTAATCTGATGAATAAATCCGCAAAAAATAGAGGCTGTCTTCGAACCTCTTGTCTGCAGTAACTTCCCATCTTGTCGAGGTGAAGGCGGATGACTAAGGCGTTACCACTCGCTGATATCCAAACCCTCACCCAGGAGAGAATGAAATTGCCGAAGTATCTTACAATCAACAAATTCAACGAGGATCCACAAAGTCTATCTGGAAAAGGTTGTTACAAAGCAAAGATTGAAGCGATAAGTATAAAACAAGGCCCTTTACCCATTTGTGGCATCCTTCTTCCTACTTGGCATATAGACTGGTGTGTGTTGTCCTGTTGATCTTAAACTTTATACAATGAACAATGATGAAACCCATCTGAGACAAATAATGTCGTTTTAAATGACAGGTTTCGATGGTAGGGATGATCTGAGTTCTGACGGCAAGTTGTCTGATTTTGTTCGTTTATACTGGCTCATGAACTGTCAGGTGTGTCCTGTTAATTTCAATTTTCATATAACGAACAATGATGAAGCCCACCTGAGAAAAATATGTCATTTTTAGTGGTAAGTTCTGTTGGATGAGGTGATCTGAGTTCTGTCCGCAACTTGGCTGGTTGTGTTCATATTCTTCAAAGGCTGAATGGTTTGTCTCGAGTGGGACATTGGCCTCACGTATCTTATCAAGTTAAAGCCCGTTCATACACATGTATAGTGCTTCTAGAATTGAAACTAATGGCTTTATGCTACTTCCATACTCTAGATTCCTTCTAGGTCAGTCACAGAACACTGGTCCGATAGCAGCCGGGAGAGCTATCAAGATGTCGTTCAGATTCTAAGCATTTGAAGCTAATAGTAGCAAGACTGAAAGTAAATGATAAACTTGCTCATTGATTACCCCTCTTTTCTTGTACGCAACCTAGAGGCGGTTGAGTTATCGGAAATGGTATGCAGCTGTCTGTCTGTATCAATACTCGGCGTTGTCACATGGAGCTCAAGCTGGTATGGG
This sequence comes from Fusarium palustre, assembly GCA_014899045.1. Taxonomy (NCBI): domain Eukaryota; kingdom Fungi; phylum Ascomycota; class Sordariomycetes; order Hypocreales; family Nectriaceae; genus Fusarium; species Fusarium palustre. The sequence goes on from JAAVUH010000106.1 coordinate 195,479, forward strand.
AATGCTTACATCATATCAAAGAAGCAGAGAACCGACCCAACTGTCGGATCCTGTCGATCCAGCCTCGCAAACAAATCAACTGGAATGCCTCTAGTTATGGATCTCTCGCTCCCAGCCCAATCCGGTCTCACATTCCAGACCGTTCACCCGGTTTCGGCCACTCAATAGGCAATTAGCTGGGTGCAATAAACTTCAATGATCTTCTTTTAATTCCGTCTGCTCCTAGAATGCTTTAGTTAATTGAGGCGCTCTCTTGTTGCTTGCGCCAACGTCAGTGGAAGTGAGGAGTATAGATAAGCTCTACCTCCTATGGGTCGCCTCGCCGTACCTGCGTCCATTTAATTGATCCTTGCTCATAAAGCCACTAAACAGCTTCTCGTGGGAACCGCCAAAGAACCACAGTAATCATGAAAGTCGTCATTGCAGGTTCAACAGGTTTCGTTGGTCAAGAAGTCGTCCGACAAGCTCTTTACCATCCCCTAATCACCAAAGTCGTCACCCTCTCACGGCGCGATCACGACCTCGCAGAAGATCTACGAAGACCAGAATTCGAAGAGAAGTTCACGTCCGTCAGTTGTTCCGACTTTAAAAGTTACCCTCAATACGTAAAGGATGAGATCTCTGGCGCGGATGCTTGCATATGGTATGCGATACTGACGCTGATCTATGCTACGTGACGGCTGATGGAAAGTAGGCTTATTGGAGTAACGCCGGCCAAGTTGAAGCAGTACACTTGGGATCAAGTTCGAATGATCTGCTACGAATATGCTCTTTACGCAGCCGATACCTTTGCCAAACTCCCACGTGAAGGGAAGCCGGAGCCTTTGAGATTTATCTACGTGAGCGGTTCCAATGCCGAGCGAGATCCTGCAAAGAAGCCATGGATTCTTGGAGACTACTGTCTACTAAGGGTATGTTGCTTACCCCATGGCACGGCTGCAATTAACATTGCTATAGGGCCAAGTAGAAAAGCAAATTCTCGAGCGCGCACACTTGTCTGATGGAAGAATGCAAGTTCTCGTTGCCAAGTCTGGAATGGTTACAGATCCAGACATGGGATTTGTGAAGCAGGCTTTTCGCTTCTTCTCGCATGCCATTGTTAGTGTTCCTAGTATTGGAAGGGCTGAGATGACGGCTGCGCTGTTGAATCAAGCTGTCAATGGGCTTAGCAAGGAAACTTTGTTGAATGCAGAATTGACTGAGATTGGAAAGAAAGAGTTGATTCGGATGGAGAAAAACCATAATTGATGTTGTTATCATTTTTAGATACCAGAATTGCTTGTTGATAGAATCAATAAAGTGATTAATGCCATCGTCATTTTGTTGCACTGATTTTATTCGTAAATAAATATGATTGATTAAAATGTGCCATTTTTTTGACTAGACTCCGTCTGTAGAATATGTTTGTCATTAGCGGAGAGAAAGCTCCCCATGGCGTTTTCAAGTCACAAGCTTGAATCAATATGACGACGAGATGTGGTACAGGGAACAACTTCAACTGACATCATCCATTAGTCTTGGCTATACAAGGCCGAGTCCCCAACAGAAGTCCTGTCCATCGCATGTATCCCATATTCAATGATTCTAAATTTGAGACCATGGACAAAATCATTGAAGAACCAAGACAGATAGCTGTCAACCTGGGCCGAAACAAGGATGGCGAATCAACGCTTTATACTCGTGTACACAACGACCCAATCTCACCAAACAAAGAAAGACACGACATAAAGACCACAGCCGTTGAATCTTTAGAAGTTACAGACGCGGGTTGGCATACTGAACAAATTAATCCCAAGGAATATGCCGTCGATGGCGTGAAGAATGAGGATGCTTGGCTTCTCATACGACGATTCAACAAAGTAAGCCAACAACATACTTGAGACAATCAAATAACTAAAGGTTGCAGCGTGTGTTCCATCTCAAACATACTCCAAACCATCCCGAAGATGACATGGATCTCGAAGTTGCAGAAGAAGAGCAATTCTCACCAAACAAACTTCGAGCTCAACTTGAACGACTCTACATGGGAGCCGTAAGCTATCCTAGTCCTAGAATGACCCGAAAGCTAACGACAGTAGCTCCTCGGATGCATCATATCTAGACAACATATCTCACGAATTCAATCCTGGCGTGAACCGAGAAGAACAGCGGCCTTTTGCATTGTGAGCAGTTTAACCTGTGGTACGAGCCTTACTAACAATCAAGACATACTTTGGTGCATGGTATTTCAACTTCCTTATGCCAGTACTACTAGCAACACTACTCGCAACGCTCCTTTCGCCAAGAGTCCACGATACCCTATTTCCACCGTGTCCACCATCTCTGGTCCACTACCAAAGCGGTCATTTAATCAAACCACCTTCAGGGATGCTAGGCACCACCGACACAGCGACGGGAGCACCAGAAAACCTGAAAGGAGAAACACTCGAACGCGAAGCAAGCAACTTTGCAACAGGCATTGTGGCGCTCTCTGTGAATGTCTTTGTTGACAAAGATCCGCAGCATGACGAGTCTCAAAGAGGGGGCGGAAGAACTAAGAATCTAAAGGATCCCAGATCAATGGCTACCAGGATAACCACAGCAAAGGATAAAGCTGGGGGAGTCGAAAATCCTTCGTGGGATAAGACTAAGTCACCTATGCAGGAACTCATGTGGAGTCAGATGAGACCGTTGATGCATTGGGTTTGTCGAATTTGTGATATTTGGGAACGCAGTGCCAAGTGAGTAGTTTCTTTGCTCCGGCCACGGATTGATAGCTAACGAGTGACTTGTAGTCTAATTGATCCTGCCGCTCCTTTCCCTAGAAGCGTTGCTCGGCGACGAATCATCCAGACCATTCTCCCGATTTTGATAATATCCATATTCATGTCACCGTACATGTTCTTCAGAATTACTACATTATGTCTTGGTATTGCATTCTTTGGTAGTATTTCTTTGGAAACGTCATACAAAGGGTTCAGATCCGCAATGCACAAGTAAGACCTTTCTTACACCCTGCAACTGATTCTTGCTTATACTCTTAGGGTTGTATTCAAAGGAATACCGACAGATTCTCAAATAACAATAGCTATTCTTCGACAAGGTGAATGTAACAAATCACCACTCCTACCACCGCCGGTCTCCAAAGGCCCGCCACCAGGCACAACGCACTCAATAGACGATGATACCATAGGTTCAGCGGGAAACGACAGCCCGCTAGGCGTGACCCGAGGGGAACTCCACGAGGCAGTGGCACAAGACGCTGGAACTATGAAAGGTACAGGCGGTGATGACCACGAATCTTGTGAGTCTGGAAGCGGCGGTAAGAAACGCAGCAGGCTTCTCAGTGTTATCAAACCAGTTGCCCAAGCAGCTGCAAAGACACTTATAGGCGTCGACAAGATACGTGCCAAAACGGGATCAGAATCGGCTAAAAATCGTCTTGGTGCTGCATCACCGAGAGAAGAACCCCCGATTGCGGGGCCAGTCGAGTTTACATGTCGATGGCGTGGGGAGAGAGGATTCGTGTATCTCACCACCGACACTGTAGGACCGGCGATATGCTTCTCCAAAAAGTCGTCTGTTGGTGATTTGGATAGTTCAGAATATCATGAGGTGCAGCCTGAGTGGGTCATACCGGTTGCGGATATTATTACGTTGAATAAATACTCTGGGTACGGAGCAAAGGCAAAGCTTCTTGCTGGATGGGCTTTGGAGGATGATATTGTTGATGGAGTCGAGATTGTGAACAGCAAGGGAGAGGCTTTTCTTGTTACGGCCATGGTTAGGAGGGATGAGTTGTTCAATAGGCTGTGTGCTATTGGAAATCAGAAGTGGGAAATATGGTAGAGCATTCGATAAAAGTTAGTTGGTGACTAATACAACGACTACATCTTCACCACACAGATCTTCCTGCCACTATCACACAGTTACTCTGGACATTATTGCAGCGGTGCTCGGCGCATGTTTCATATTATCAGATTAGTTCTGTCCTTATCAGCCAATGATATCCGGTATGGTGTAGTGGCTAACATTTCGCGCTCTCATAACCTGAGAGATCAGTACCGCGGAGCCCAGGGTTCGATTCCCTGTACCGGAGTTGCTTTTTGCCCATCTCGTTGAGTCTTGTTATCTGGGTAAGCTTGTCTGAAGAAACATGGTTGACTTGGGTCGGTCGTGTCTTGTATTTTTGTTGGCAGATAGCTGAATGAGCCTCAACCACAGTCTCGGGGTACTGGGAAATTCCCATCATTGATTACCCTTCGAAATGCGTGGCTGGTGGTTAGGCTGGCTGGAAACAAAACCAACAAAGCATCTCCAATTCTTGACAACCAACCACACATGAACATGACGCCAAGGCGCTATCGGATCAAGATTGACCTTGGATGGCTTGACCAATCTTCTGTTCCTGTCGTCTATGCGAGTTTAATTCAACCTGACTCCCGGATTTAAATGGAAAAGAGCCAGTTGATATGCAAGCGGTCAGAATAACCTTTTGAACCCGATAGCCATTCATTGTCTTGCCAACCACTACCTGTTCAATTGTGGCGCACAAGTTTTGAACCGTTTCGGACGCTTCCGTCTACCTAGTGGTGGGGAGTATTTTTAGTTGTGAATGGAGATGGTAGTTAGATGGCTGAGCGAGTGAGTGAGTGAGCCTTGCGGACGTTTGCCAAGTCTCGGGGAAAGCGACGGAATGCTGGGACAAAAAGATGGATGACAATACTACTACTAATGGTAGTAGGATTTAAGAGTGCGTTGTCTTGGAGTAACGTGTGATTGCGGTTGTCTTTGGTGGGATGTGTGAGGAGACCGGGTATGCGGAAGAGAAAAGACAGACAAACCCTTGCTATTTTTCTCGTTAGATCGTGAGGCTGAGGATTAGCTTGGAAAGTATCGATAAGTGGTTGTGCATTTCCCCTCTCGAGTTTTGGCCGGTTCGATGTCTCATCGTGTAGAATGAAGAATGGGCATTTGCTCGGATAACTCGATGCGAGGGTCGCATGCATGGATAGGATAACGTGTTGATTGATTGACTACATACAGCATGTTGTGATATCTCGAAAAGGAAGGTATTCTGAATGAGGGATTGAGCAGCTTAGATCAGCACCCATCAAGCGGGGAAGAGCTGATACATGGCGGTCAGTGAGACATGGGCATGGACATGGACATGAACAGTAGACGTTGGATCTGTGGGTAATAGATAATACGATGCATGTTGAGCGGGGTACAGACACAGACAGACCAGACCAGACGAGACCTCATGACGGATCAGCTGAACCAACATCTTGGCAAGGGATACGCGATGATGAAGAGACAAATGGGTTGATTGATCAGAGAGAGATTGTCGGATTGTCAATTGAATGACATCAAACTCAAGGGAGAAATAAAGATCATCTTGAAGATCAATTCACTGAAACAATTGATGTGCAGATTGTATGGAGAGAGATTTCGATTGTCAAGATGCTCCACTGCATCGTTATCCAGATCTGTCTGAAAAAGAAAAAAGAAGGGTGCAGAGTGGATGGGAGTGACAGGGTCCGTCTGTACTCCGTACATAGGCAGTAGGACAATCGGCTAAAGCGGAGAGAAAAAGAAAGAAGAAGAAAAGAGTCGTCTGTTTGTCTGTCTGCCCTACGAATACACTCGATACGGTAACGGATACAGCCTCTTGCTTTTCTCGTATGTTGGATTCGTATGGCTTGACCGTTTTAGCGCAGGTGGTTTCCATTCCGGTCAAGCCGATTTACCTACACGAACCTACAGATTTACAGGGTTTACAGGGGGATGATAACCGATAATCCTCCCTGTAATTTATCTCGTGATAATCCTGACGTCAACATCAGGAAACTCTTTTCCGCTGATGCCTTTTTGCTTTTTTGCTGCTTATGCTATGTTTCTGTCATCTGTGTCTGCAGAGGTACTTTGTTTGCATACTTTTGTCTGCAGTGTTGATACCTAGAGTGCCTACAGTAGTAAGGAAAATAGGTCCCTTTACGCATATAACCCCACTATAGATCTAGACCCTTGTCTAATGGTCGGTCGGGATTTTGTCTTGTTGGCTGCTAAGACGCCATCAGCTCCAACCACTACCTTTTAGTTGACACTAGCGACCAAACTTACATCTGGATATCTATGCCGTGCCGAACCCGTCTACTCAACTGCCTACGTAAACTCCAAAAAACAATGATTCACTTGTCCAGATACCCTTGGGCCGTGGGCACCTAGCGAAGATCTGTTCCCGTGACGGGGAATATGGGGTGGTTAGCTGATGGTCCAACCTAGACTGCTTCTGGTTAAAGTGGCTTGCAGACGGGACAACCAGGACAGGGGGGTTGCTTAGTCGACCCAGAATACGAGACCAGACTCTCCCTCTAACAATCAGACCATCGATTATAGACCGAGGCTGTGACAAGGGGAAGGCTGGTAATGGTGATAGCCCCAACTAGACTTGAACCAGCCTCCTCCACTTGTTCACTCTATGGGTACAAGTCTCACTATTAAACGTGCATGAGGAACCCTTCTTTTTTTCTTTTTGTCTCTCTATCTATTCAGTACTTAATCATTATATATATCCAAACCCTTCCCTCTCTGTTGTCCACTGTTACACAACATCTCATCTCACCTCACTCATCTCATAGTTACATCATGTTCTCCAAGGCCATCACTGCCCTTGCCCTTGTGGCACCTCTTGTCTCAGCACAGACTTTCACAAGCTGCAATCCTCTCTTAACCAGTAAGTTTCACAACATCCCAATACTCTTCTACAACCACTTACACCCTCTAGCATGTCCTCCTGATCCTGCTTTTGGCAAAGATACTGTCCACTGTGACTTTACAAAGGGACCTTGCCCAGCCTTTGAAGAGGATGCCGGCACATCAATTACTCACGACGCCAGCGGTGCTGTCTTTACCATTGCTGGACCCAACCAAGCTCCTACAGTAGCCACAGGCAAATACATCATGTTTGGTCGTGTCGATATCGAAGTCCAAGCTTCTTCGGGTGTCGGTATTGTTACCAGCGCTGTTTTACAATCTGACTGTCTCGACGAGGTATGTTGTATCACTTGATGATAATGAATGCCCACTAACAATGCACAGATTGATTGGGAATGGCTAGGAGGTGACAATGCCCAAGTCCAGTCCAACTATTTCAGCAAGGGTGATGTGAACACCTACGACCGAGGAGCTTTCCACCCCGTCGCCAACCCCATCGGCCAGTTCCACGTCTACTCCATTGAGTGGACACCTTCATTCATCAACTGGATCATCGACGACACCGTCGTCCGCACACTCACATACGAGGATGCCAAGGGTGGATCTGCTTTCCCCCAAACACCCATGCAAATCAAGCTCGGCACATGGTGTGCTGGATCTCCCGATGCTGCTGAGGGCAGTAAGTTTTATCCGACTTGATAACACGAAAACCTAAGCTAACAAATATTCTTAGCTGTTCAATGGGCTGGTGGCATGACTGACTTCAGCAAAGCTCCTTTCAAGGCTTACTACAAGAGCATTTCCATTGTCGATTACGCTGGTGGTGATGCTCCCACAACAAAGTCTGTTCGAGAATACATCTATGGTGACCACTCTGGTAGCCATGGAAGCATCAAGACTGCTTAAGACGACAAACAATTTAATGATTCAAACGGATACCTAATGAGATGGATTAATGAAGAGGAGGGATACCAAGGATAATGAGCGTTGGATAGTACATAGACAATAAATAATAATCAAGTCATCAACACAAACACTACTATCTCGAATCCAAGTTTCATCTTGTCTCTTTCTTCATCTACTCATCTCACAACGCGGTCAATAACTATCTGAACAGTGTCAACCGAGCAACGTACAAATTCAAAAGATCAACAGCCTCACCAGACAAAAAGTGTGGTTCCGCCCGGGATTGAACCGGGGACCTTCTCGGTGTTAACGAGATGCCATAACCAACTAGACCACGGAACCGAGCTTCTGATTGGATGTGCTGCGATGTGCGTATTCCATCTCTGATCGTTTTGCTATCGGATAGCTGCGTCTGTTGTCAGATTCTCTGTGACGGTAGCAATCAGTTTGCATATCAACTTCTGAGGTCCCTAGATATACGCGTAAGAGCATGACGCTGGGGAACTATGATGCCAGATTTGCGTAGATTTTACTGTTCACTCGAACTATGGAAAGGAATGAAGTTGATTTGTTGCCAACTGGCAGGCACTGATGTCGACCTGCAGAGTGTTTGGTGCTACTTTTATCCCAACACCTGGTGATTGCCTGTTCTCAACCGTTGCAACTGTTTTTTTCTTCTTCATCAGGCTTGTTTGTATTTTTTGTTTACTCTTATTATCTGCGTTTCTGTCAAACAGCCATCTTTGAATTAAAGAACCTCAACGTTGAACCTGTGTTTTCGTGTGCTCCAGTAAACATACATTGAAGAGCAATATCTCAGTCAAGCTTAAGGGGTGCCAGTTTTGAGATCTTTCTGTGGAAAGGCCACCATTATCTATATGTCAGTATCAGATCAGATGCTCTGTTAGCTCTGTCGCTAATTTCAATAAAAACAGCACCGCCGGGAATACCACACTCCAACATGCTTTGGTCATCTCGACTCGATGAGTCCGATTCCGAATCCGTTTCGTCCATCGACAGCTTCGATCCGCCCCCTACCGTCCAGACGAAAGTCATCACCAGGCAAGAGGCTCTTGAAAAAGCCGGAGACCTCGTCCATGAAATCGGAAATTTGGACTTCCACCAAGAATCCCTCAAACCGAAAGTCACCAAGCTGACCGAGCCCGTTATTCGCGTCCTACCCCCTGAATTGAAGACTCGCATTCTGCATTGGTCTTGGCACCATGATCCTCGGGCGTTCAAGCAAATCCTCCAATTCATGGACGAAAATCTCCAAGAATTGGAATATACTGTCGAGACCCCCAAACGACGAAAGGATATGCCATGGCGTGGCATTGGAGCCGATATTCTTCGCTTCTTCGTGGCCGATCTCAAACCCCTTCGGAAGGGGCTTCCAGAATCGGAACGTCGAACTATCGTTAACAATGTACGGAACGGACTTTCTTTGTTTGCAGACTTCCACGATGAAAAGGTTGGCGCTGCTGAAAGCGAGACTCGGGCGGCAATTGCTGCACTTGTTCTCCGGGAAGAGGCGGTCTCTGACTAGAGGAATGGGATCATGGCTTCTCTACAAGAGATTCAGGTCAAGTTGGAGGAGGGACCCAAGATGTTTCCTTACATCGAGAGGGAGTGGCATCGAAGTTTGAGCCAGACAGGGATGATTCCTGACGGTCTTGCCCGATATGCTGAGTGCCAGTGTAGTTCGGACGAGATGTATCGCCTCACGCAGATAGAGGAGGCTTTCCAAATGGGTTAGCATGGAGATATCGGGAGCCAAAGTTTTCAGGGCCTTTTCTCAATGAGTGGATGCTTATGTGGCTGTTTTTCATCCAAGGGGTCCATGTATTACACTGTTTTTGAGTTATCGATTCACCGTGGTCTACCCAGTCTGTAGTGAATCACATTATTTCATGTTTTAGGGACCATGTTTTCGTTTAGTTAAAATAGTGTATGGAAGTAGAAGATCAGAAACACTCACAGATTTCGTGGTCAACGTCTCCCGCATGATGTACGATATATTTGATCTTTTGATTTCCATTATCAATTTGTGGTGAGAGCTACTCATGAGAATTTCGGCCCACACCGTTTCCCAGGCTACGAGGCTGTTAAAACGTTTCATTTTCTTGTACAGGAACCTACCAAGATACTAACAGAGGAAGCCGTCAGTGAAAGCAACTGACAACCGTAGTTGCGTGCCCCACTCCTGCATCTCCCGCGACTCTGGCACCGCACGAGACGAGAAAATCTGCTCCATTCAGCTCAACTTTAGCTCTGAGGCACGATTTACTTTTCCTCATTATCTAGGCTAAACGTTCTGCTTGCGTCGACCTCTCATTTTACTTGCTTCATATGCAGTCTCTATCAACACTGTGCATCTCCAGTCAACTATCGTGTGAGCTTCCAGTAACATGTCCACTATTGGTCTGCAACAGCTAATTCCTTTCATCAGCTCCAATATCGCTCAATATCCCAAATCATGGGTAAACCAAGTCATAGAGTAAAAACCTGGGCCGAGATCGTATAAAGGATCCACCGAGGATTAAACCCTCGTGATATCGATATTAGTGTCGACGCGTGCAGCAAGATCCCTGTTTCTGGAATAAGTCGCAAGGATACTTCTGCTTTTAGTGAAAGCATAGTAGCCGAGATCTTTCGCGAAACAGGAATACCGAAAGATCAAGGTAGTTCATGCTGGAATGCGATGACAGAGAGAATCATGCTGAGGAAGCTCCTCCGAATAAAGAAACTCCAACTTCATGACAGGTATACCTCTGTCATAAACTGGCTCGATAGAATGAAAGCTCTCCGTGAGGCGACTGATATGCCTACGTGCATGCCAGCACCCGATCTTGCTTTCATCATCGCCGCCTTTGTGTTCCGGAAACTTCAACCAGAGCAAGCAATGGTCCCCAGGAACAAGAAAGATTTTGCTGAATTCTTCGGCCATCTCAACGGTATGCACTGGTTGCCCATCGCTATCCAAGCCCATGACCACATAGATGATCGTCCATTTATCATTGAACTTGACGAGAAAGTGGTTGGGCCCAGATTTCGTCGTACTACTATAAACGGTAAGAAAGTTATCTTCTAATGTTGCTGTGGACTGTTCTCCGAAATATTGAGGAACTAATATTCATCTAGGCATCAAAGTTACGATTGTCACAGCCAATAAACCCGAAAAGAATATTTACGAAGCTGTGATGCAAGACTTTGCTAGCCGGATGATCAGGGCCGACGACAACAGCATCCATGGCAACATCCTTGATATGGCAGATCAACCCCGAAAGTCACTTTTCAAGTTTGAATCTGAATCTACCCTACCAGGACAGCCTCTCAAGTCGATGGAAACGGATGAACTCGATGCTGCTTCGCCTGACGAGTATCAGGAGTTGATGAAGGTGGATGAATGTGATTCTTCCCCGCCTAATCTGTCTCAAGAGTCGATGGAAAGGGATGAACCCGATTCTTCTTCGTCTAAAAAGTCGGAGGAGTCGATAGCACACGGCGTTGCGAGGCAAAATCCAGACACTGAAACCCAACTGAATCAAAGCATCGAATCCCGGCCCGACCACCCACCTGACTCGAAGACTGTCCTTGGTCATGTGCGACAGATGAAGCAACTCGGCAAGAGACTTGCCAGTCCGGATCGATCCCTGGTCAAGAGGATACGACGAGACATTAAACATTTTTCCAACCTTGCGGACCAGAAAGAACAAGAGATGGCACTGGAGCGCGAATCCATACTCGCTAGAACTCCATCTTCGGGCGGAAATAGCCTCCAGACATGCACCGGCATTGACCTTTTCGGCCGTTACAAGATGCTCTGGAAGGGTAGCCTCCGAGAAAATGGCTTTATTCCAGAAAGTCTTCGTGAGCTAGTTCGTCACGACTGCGACCAAAATCAGATCTTCTACCTCGAGGAGACCGAAGCTGATTTCTTGGCTGCGCGTGCCATGAGAAACGATGAGAACGCGGAGTGAGGCAATTGCACGACCGATTTCAAGGAAAGATGGATGGAGATTGACGTATAACTCTACTTAAATCCCAGCTTGGAAGTCCGGCGTTTGGGATGAGACTCTTGGTGCATTTGTTCAAATAGCCTACGGTTTATAGGCTAAGGATTTACTAAGTACTTGCTAACAATCGGGATGGAAAGGCTCAAGTCGATCTAAGGCGGCCTGCAGTTGACAAAGGAGCTAGATATTCCGCCAAAAAGACGACGATACTCCCAAGGGAGATAGCCAACTGAGTAATTTAGACCATAGAACATACACTGAAATCGTGGACGTCCGTTGCCATGAACACGCAAGTGATGATAGAACTCCGAATGGCTAACAATGTTTCTTCACTGCCGCCGTGAAACATTTGCAAACATCAGACAGCACAATACTGTTCTGCTCACCAAACTCCAGGACAAGTCCGTCATAGCAAACATACAGCAGTCAATCGCATTCCCTGATCTGCCAAAAGAAGACAGTCTGATTTTTACAACCCCTTTGCTGCAGCTCTCCTCTCAGCCATAGCCCTATGTGACCATGGCTGACCAAATGGAATCGTCGAAGGATCGATGTCGTCGTCGTTATTCCCCTCAAACATCGAACGAGCCTCCTCCTCCAGCTCCGCCCGACGCCATTTGTAATCTCTCTTTCTCCAGACAAGATAGATAAGGGTTACAACTATCAGTCCGACTACGCCGAAACCCAGCCACAACGCCCAGCGATACTTGGCTGTGATTGCGCCCAGACCCATTGTCAGAGCTCCAGTACCCTTTGAATGCTGGCCGTTTTTCTTCTGGGAGTATTTTGAGATCGCTTTTCCTCCGTACTTTTTTATTTTGCCGATGAGATCGCGTGCTTCTATTGTGGGAAGGGGATGGACTGGTTCTTTGGTGGGTGGGAGGCGCCTCGCGAGTTCTGGGAGAGCGTCGGGGATGGGAAGAATCATGGCAGTTGTTGAAGTATTTTTGAAGTTTTGATTGAATAATGATATGGACTTGGCCGCACTCGGTAGTTCTGAGTGATGAAATAGGAAAAAGAAAAGCTTCTAATGGAAAAGATGGATGAATTTCTACCATGTTCCATATCATGCCATCTTAACGTTTTGTTGGGGCGTCACGACACTTTAACTCCAAAGTAAGACCATGCTTTGCCAGGCAACCAAAACTCTAAGAAAAAAGGAGGCCGGGGGAAGTGCGGTCAATCCAGACTTTCCGGTCAAACGTGACATTGGGTAGAATGCAGGTAAGTAGGGTTTATCAATAATGGGAAACTTCGTGTACTTGGGCTTTGGTTGGTTCAACGACGCGGATAAAGGAACAAATTTATGTAATGTATAACTTTGACACGTATAGTGTCGTCTAAAACATTCAGCTAGGTACATAGATCAGGACACATGCATCGTGTTTCATCCAAATCAGCAAATCTAAATCTAAACCTTCTATAGCTTTGCTCCCTGTTCTCTTCTCTTCTCTCGCTCCTTGTCTCTCAGGAGTCGACGAAGAATCTTACCACTGGGGCTTTTGGGTATAGCATCGAGAAATTCCACGCCTCCTCTAAGTTGCTTGTATGCTGCTTTGTGATCTGCAACATGCTTTTCAACATCACGTGCCACATCTTGGTCCGGCAAAGACTCGGCCGATGAACTCTTTACGACAAAGGCCTTGGGAACTTCTCCCGAGCGCTCATCGGGGACTTGGATAACAGCACAGTCAAAGACATGGGGATGTGCCAAAATATGAGCCTCGAGCTCGGCTGGTGCAACCTGATGGCCCTGAGGAGTGTTAGTAAGACAGAGTTTGGATTGGACAAGGCTTACTGACCTTGACCTTGATAAGCTCCTTGATCCTATCGACAATGACGACATGTTCATGGCCAGAGGGAGCCAAGGTAACTATAGCTTCATCTCCTGTTCGAATCCATCTACCATCTTGGTCATACACAAAGGTCTCAGATGTTGCTTTCTCATTATTCAAGTAACCCAAGACAACTGAGGGTGCTTGAACAAAGAGTTCTCCAGGTTGGTTATATTCGGTAATCTCCCTACCCTCTTGATCAATGATTTTGGCTTTCGATCCCGGTAAAAGGGATCCAGAGCCCTTGGTATAAACATCATCTTCACTAGAGGACGTGACAACTGTCGCAGTTTCGGTCATACCTGCCAATGTCAGCCTTGCTAAGTTTACAATGATAACAGTTCTTACCGTAAGCCTGAGCAATGGTCCAATCCGGGTACAAGCTGCTCATATCTCGAATAGTCTCTTCACCTAATGGAGCGGCACCGCAATATACGAACTTGACACTGCTCAAATCATATTTGGCACAAATATCCTTGAAACGGAGAACCTGGATAATAATAGGGGGAACCTGGATACGTCAGCTTTGATGTGAGGGACCGTTTCGTTTACACTAACCACCAATAGTTGCCGAATTCTGAAGTCTTGAACAGACTGGAGAAAGTCCTTGAATTCAAACCGAGGAAGAATTATAACTTGATCACCTCGCCAAGTGCACGTGTGCGCAGCGATCACGAGACCGTATATATGAGAGAGTGGCAGAAATCCCGTCACAGCTTGAGTCGTAATACCACGCTTAGCTCTAGCAACAGAGTCGTAGGTGACGTTTTGCAAAACGTTTGAGATGACATTATAATGGGATATCATGACCGCTTTCTGTGAAATTATTAGCCAGATCGCAGATACCTAGGAAGAACTCACCGGCAAACCAGATGTTCCACTGGAAAAGCACAAAAAAGCCGTCTGGCGAGCACCCTGACCTTGGACCCATTGCAGTTCGTCGACTCGATCAAGTTCAGAACCCTCTCTCACCAAGTCCTCCAAAGAGGCATGTGTAAACTTGGAGACGGGTTCAGCGCGAGGAATTTCAAAGAGAAATATGTTTTCCTCTGGTATCCCAACGTTTCTTGACGCTTCGAGAGCTACCTCAAGGAGCGGTGTACAGGTGACCAAAGCTTTTGCACCTGACGCTCTGAGCTGATGCGTTAGCTCGTCGACAGAGTAAGCAGCGTTGGCGGGAGTGACGATGCCTGAAAGGCGGTGGACGCCGTAGATAGCGGTGATGTAGTCGATCTACATTTATGGGATTAGCGGGTGCTTCTCGGGTTAGACTCTGAGCGAACTACCGTATTCAAAGAGAAGATTGCAAGGACTTTATCCCAAGGCGTCCCCTCATTTGGCTGCCATTGCAATCTTTTGGCCAATGCCCTGGCTACGAACTCAGACCGTTCAAAGAGCTGAGGTGCAGAATATGAACGCTTTGTGATGCCACAGGTGAAGGGGTGTCTACTTTTGGCGATAGGTAAGCGACCGTACTTCTCGTTCTTCATGAACTCGGCTATGGGAATGGAATCGGGGGGATCTTTGTATGTCAGCAAACAAGCCGGGGCTCAAGAGGAGATTCTGACCTATTGGAAGCTTAGGAACCCATTTTGGAGATGTGAAAACCATATTGAAAAGTGATAGTATGCCTTATGAAAGATTTGGGAGTTATAAAATGGCAGTTAAAGGAAGAAGATGTTTGTGATTTGTAAGTCACTTGAAATGGTGATGTTGAGTTGGAAGGAGGTCAGGAGTAAATTCAACTAGTACGAAACGGGCAACCCCGACCGAGCTTCCCCCGCATTCTGCAGGGTGGACTGCAGAAGGGACTGCAGCAGCCCAATCAGTTGCAAGCGTCTCGGAGTCAAGATTAACTCCCGATACTTTGTCACCATGAATTAACAACTAGAATATATTGTGTGATTTGTCCAAGGGCATACACTTGATTGAACATCTCATAGTATATGTACACGATAGAGAAAAAGGAGAACTAGATGCAGGGCTAGACGGGTAAAGGGTGAATAGAAAGTAACAACTATTTCCCCTGTGGCAGTTGTCCTAAGTGAAAACATCGCTTGATAGGAGGGCATACAGTACAATAGATCCCCAATCCGTACCACCTCATTACTTCAGATTTCTCTACACCAAAGCAGCTTACCAATTAACAGTTCTTCCAGGAGATTGGATCTCCAACTTGCGATATGCAACCTGCCACAAGTACGTTTTGTGTGGAGCTCCTGCAGGATGGTACTTTGCTGACGCCAGCCAGATTGATCTGACGCCAGCCAATCACCCATTTCAGGAACATCACTGCAGATCAATCATACTACGTATACAAAAGTTGGCAACTGGAGGAAGAGGCAACAAGTATAAAAGGTCTACGTTTCTCTTCATAAAATTCAATCCGAATCATATCCAGTTGCCTTACAACAAACAATCTACTTTCCATTACAAACTCCATAATGGTCAAACACACCTCCAAAGCCACAGTCCACCAGGTCGCCAAAGAGTATGCCTCGATCATAAAAGGAAAAACTATCCTCACGACGGGTGTAAGTCCTGGTGGTCTCGGTACGCTATTTGTCGAAACTATTGCAGTTGCCGAGCCCAGACTGGCCATCCTAGCTGGTCGTAACATCAACAAACTCCAGCAAACAGCAGACGATCTAGCATCAAAGTATCCAAATCTCAAGACACAACTCTTGACTCTTGACCTCAGCTCTCTTTCTTCTGTCCGTACTGCGGCAGATCAAGTCAACGGATGGTCAGATGTCCCCAAGATTGATGTGCTGGTCAACAACGCAGGAATCATGGCTACGGACTTTACGCTTACCGAGGATGGATTCGAAAGCCAGTTTGCTTCTAACCATTTGGGTCATTTCCTATTTACGAACCTGATCATAGAAAAGCTTTTGGCTTCAGACGCTCCTCGTATCGTCAGCGTTTCTAGCAACGGGCATCGACTAGGCCCTATCCGATGGGGTGACCCAAACTTCAGCGTAAGCCTCACGACTATCAGAACCTTGGCTCAGTACTGATTTTGCACAGAACGGAGATTTGTACAACAGATGGAGCGCATACGGACAGTCCAAGACTGCCAATATGTTATTCGCCATCTCTCTGGCCGAGAAGCTAGGGAGTCGTGGATTGCAGGCATACAGCTTACATCCTGGTGCTATCCTTGAAACTTCCCTGGGCAACCACCTCAGTAACTTGGATAGTCTAGGTGAGTTGTCTCATATCATTGATCTTGTACTTTCTGACCAAAATAGTCGAGGCTGATCGTGCAATGGGCGATCCATGGGGCTGGGTTGATTGGTCAACTGTGCCTGTTACCCCCGAAGTTGGCGCCGCCACACATGTCTTTGCTGCTTTTGATCCTGATTTGAAAGGCGCGTACATCCAATTGACGTAATCTATGTGAATACTGACTTGGTTTGTTAGATCACAATGGTGCTTATTTGTTGGATTGCCGTTTGGCAGACCCTTTTACAGACACTGTTAGGCCTTGGGCTACAAGTTCAACCGAGGCCAAACTGTTATGGAGACTGAGTGAGAAGATGGTTGGACAGACGTTTTCATTCCAACTTCAATAAGGCAGAATGGCTGAGGTCTTGTATATATCTGGAGGTGGAGCTGCGTATGACAAGAGAAACCAGCACTATGAATTCGTCTCAAAGAGGAACTGAGGCGTCAAAGTAAACGCTGCATCAACCCCAGGTGCCAGGCCGCAGAATAGGGAACACGAAAATGATAAGCAGTAGTGTGGTCTAGGATTTGGTCGAACCCAAATCCTGACACTGAGGAGGTAAGCTGCTACCGGCGTGACTTGGTCATTGATTGAGCCTTGGCTATCGAAGCTGTTGAGTGTTTCTGCGACCGATTTGAAGGCCAGGTGCTAGATATAAACAAGCCCGAGACTGAGAGTACTCTCACATGTAGCCATGGCATGATCTGTACTGGTGGTGGTGCTGTCTGTATAGTTGATGCTCTCATGAATGTCACTGTTGAGAATGAGTGTCGATTCACGATAGGCGGCAAAGGAGCCAAGTCGAAATGCGACAGGATCTTTAGACGAATGATTGATGAGTGTGATGTATTCTCGACACGGTTCAAGTATGGTGGGAAGATGAGTAGTAATTGTACGGACCGCGGATTTGATCCCAACCTTCGTGGTACATGGGTTAATAAATCACCTATATGCAGCATAAGGTAAATATTCCGTATAGTATATAAAAATGGCAGTCGATTGTCAGTTAGAGTAACTTTCCCTCATTTGCTATGGTGAGAACATGAGTTGGGCCAGTCATCTCATACTTGGATGAAGCACACCCACCACCGTCGTAGGTAAGAAATATGGCTTGGCCAGAAGACAGACAAGGAGAAATGTGAGTTTACTATGAAAAAACAATTTATTCAAGGTAATAATTAGGTATTGTTCTGAATTATATACACATTAGGCCCGAGTAAATAAAATAGGCATCAGAAATTGCAATACAAAGGCATTAAGATCGTGTCACATGTCGTTAAAATCCGCTCCCTTCCCTCTCATCTCCTCACTCTCGTCGTCTTCTTTGGCTTGGTCGATGATGTGGTGGTAGTTGGTCTCTTGTCCTTTGCTTTCGTCTCTCCCTTACTCTTCGCTGTAGTGGTTGCTTTGGCGGTGACTCTCTGGACCTTAACCTTGTTAGGCTTTGGTGATGTCTTGGGTTTTGCTGTAGATGTTGTCTTGGACTTCTTTGTCGCAGTTGCCTTCAACAGGGTTGTTGTCGGTTTGGAGTCAGGCTTTTGACCTTGGACCTGGGCCGCTGCAACTTTTGCTGTCGACTTGGCTGTCGAGCTAGTCTTGGATACCCTCGCCAGCTTATAGACACTAAGCTTCTTGGTTGCACCACACTTCTGCGTCTTATCGCCCTTGCAGGCCATGTCACATTGCGATGATGGTGCTTCAACACTGCCATTGGATGGTCCCTTTTTGCTGCAGTAGCAATCCTGACCATTCTGAACACCTAGGTAGGGATAACCTTTGCCTGAACAAAAGGCTGCGCAAGTCTCGACAGTCATTTTCGTTTTGTCGGTCGTCTTTGCATCGCCAAGAGCTTGAGCTTCAACGCCCTCTGTATAGCAGCCGAGATACTTGGGAGGACTGTTCACTGCCTCCATACTGACGGCTGGAGTGTAAAGAGTATTGTTCCAGATGGATATCCGATTACCGGCGCCGCATTTCTGGGTAGAGTCGCCGGCACAGGGCATCTTGCAATCGCCATCAGGCGCAACAGTCGCCTGGGTCTTTGGTGCGTATCCGCAATAGCATTCCCGTCCGTACTCCATGCCAAAGAGTGGGTAGTTGAGCTTGTTACAGAACGCAAAGCACGTGTCAATCGAAACGGAGGATCCAGTGAAAGAAGCACTTGGTAATGTGCGTCCACCTGCTCCTCCGTCTGTGTAACATCCGGTCCAGAGAGCAGCGCCATCAACTGCTGTGATGGGTCCTTTCGGCTTTTCGGCTGGCTTGATCTTCCAGACGCTCAGTCTGTTGCCAGCGCCGCAGTAGCTAAAGACGTCGCCTTTGCATTTCATCGAGCATTGGCTGATGTCCTTCGTGTTATATCCACCGTTGCCGATGTCATTGCCACAGTAACATTCTTGTGAATACTCAGTACCTGCATAAGCCCAGCCGCCCGCCTGACAATACGCGACGCACTTCTCGTTGGTCATCCCAACAGAATCTGCAGTGCGATCCGATGACAGCGCTCGTCCAGAGCTACCTTCAGCCCAGCAACCTTGGTAAGTGGCCATGCCCTTGGCAATCTCGGTCTGGCCTGCAACTAGTTCGACTGGGGGCGTGTAGGAAGTGTCATTCCAAATAGTGAGTAGACTGGATCCTCCGCAATACTGTGTCATATTGCCAGCGCATGTCATCTTTCTAGTAGTTGAGCAGGTTGATGATTTCATATATGATGCACCGGAAGTAAGTTCGCCAGCGCAATAGCACTCTTTACTCCACTCCATACCCGCGAGAGGATATCCTTGAGCTTTGCACGATGCTGTGCAATACTCAATGGACATGTTTCCAGAGCTGGTAGCATATTTGTTCAGTGTTCGACTAGTGCCCTCAGCAGCACAGCCGACATAGGACCATGAACCAACCATATCACCTGGAGAGGGGTCAAACATCAATCCAAGACCTGCATCTCCGAGATCGTTGATAGCAGGTTTCGAGTTGCATACTGCTGGCGACGCTCTTCCTGGTCCACTAAAGGGTTTGATACAACCTGGAAGGGCATCAAGCATACCTCGAACGTTCTCGTCAACAAGGGGCGCCATCTCGGGACAGTTGTCCGCAAAATATGGCGTCTGTGAAGCAGCAAGCACGGGACATTTAGATATCTGGCCGTTGAGGCTGTCATTGTTGAGACATTTCTTGACAGCGGCCGCAAGTACAGCCTCATTCCAGCCATTAAGAAAGTCGCCATGAAAGCCGTACCCAGTTGTGTCGCCATTTGCAAAGACAAATCTTCCGCCTTTGCTCTTGTCTATATCATTGACGCCATAAATGACCTCGAAGAAAAGATGTGGGAGCTGTCGAGGATGGCTCGGAGGACAAACTCCATTGTCTATCTGTGACAAGTAGGCGACATGGCTCTGATCAGGTTGATACGCTTTGCCATTCCAGCAAGACTGGAACTGAATCTGGGCTCTCATGCCATTGTTGCAGTCCGTTTTCCACATGTAGTTGCGCTCTTTTGAAGGTCCGGAGCTATCAAGGCACGCAAAGCTAACTCTGTCTGCAATTGGGCGACCTTTGAACTTAGAGTTGCTGTATGTCATGTTCTTGGAGTCGTAAGAACGGGCAAAGTTGTCTCCGGACAGCATCTTGAAGCCCGGAGGGAACGGCTCGATGTTGGACCTATTCTCGCCGCGGCCGAGATAATAGACAACAGTGCCGCCGTTTGGCACCATCTGGAAGCTGCCATTTGCATGCTGATAGTACAGTTGTGGTGTCCAGTAAGCCGATTTATCGTCCTGGATCTCACAAGAAGTACATCTCGAGGCTTGTAGGCTTTCGAATGTAGAGTCAACGCCAATATTACTGGCACCAGAGAGTTTGTGAACATGTGCTGAGAATGTCCCCGGAGCAATTATTGGGTCAACTCGTCCGGTCTGGATAATGCTGCACGACATTCTCCAGAATGCCTCAGTCCAGGCGACAAGGACCAAAAGACCAATGAGTTTGATGTGGTTGGCCATTTTGACATGAAAGTGATAAGGAAACAAGGCGTAACGTTTGACAAGTCCTTGTCCCTCAGCCGTTGGAAAATAAAGCTCAAACGGTATGGGAATTCATATTTTCAGCCGGCTGGGACATCAACTTCTCAAATAGTCTGATAGCTGATGACCCTGTGTTGGTGACGAGCAAAAAGCAATCAGGTCAACCATTGTGGATGCCAACAAGCCTCGATCCAGATAACATGTTACTCTATACCGCGTATGGTGTAGTTGTGTGGTGGGAGTAGCTTCGGGCTCTTTTTTCTGCAAAAATCACATTCCAGAGGGGAGGGGAGTTGTGAGAGGGACTAGGCTAAGCTCAATCCAAGCTGTCGCCGTCTTGATAGCAGAGCTTCAAAGAAACCTTAATCAGGGCATCTCGGCGTTACTAGTGCAGGCACCCGTGCTTGCAGGCCAAAAAGAAAACTCTATCCGGACATTTGGTCTGCTGTTATTGGTAGATGAGTATCGCAAGTTTTGTTATAAACGAGTTTTGGCCAGTTTGTACATACCAGTCTGATTTTGAGTTCTCTGAGTTCCTGGATCCATTAAATAACGAGCCTGGGCCATCTCGTCGAGGACTTGTCCCGTAGATATCGGCGTTATTCCAGCATTAGAAATGTGACGAGATCCTTCAGCGACATATGAGATGATCATGTCTTTCTGCGTCACCGAGAAGGGTAGTTAGGTATGTGACGTAGCCGATATGTGTCATCCGACAGAGATACTGCTTTGTTATTGTCATGAACGGGAGCAGAGATGTCTAGTAGATTGTGCATCCCTAGGCATTCGTGGTGGCCTAGTCTCTCTTGAGATAGTGTCGAGTCAGAAGACTCTGTATATCCGAACAGCCAGGGCAAGGGTATCGTCTGGCCTAAAGGACCTGGTCAGTGTTGATGATGCCATGCTGCTTATAGATTAGTGTTCCGGATCAACCAACTTCATCAGGTTAAATTCAGAGATCTCCGGGTTCTTGATCGTGCCATGTTTTTGATGGGTGCTAAGCGAGCATCGGGCTGATTGCAGACAAGAGGTTTAGGTTCGCCGGGCCGCATGCGAGACGCCACAGCCAGTGCATAAGGCGATGCAAGTTTACGTATAAATTCCGGCAGATGACAAAGAAATCACCTCTGGGTGACGACAAATGTGCAGTAGAGAAACGATGTCAGGGAATTCGAGTCAACTGTTGGAAGCACAAGGGAGAATATCAGTAAGTTGGCTCGCGTCGATTGGACTAGGTTGTCAAGATGTATGTTTTTTGTACTCCGAAGCTTAGAAGGCAAGGAGATAAAGACCAGTTCTTGCACGGCAGAGATTCATTTCGACGCATCACTAAATACCTGTATAGACCAAAGTTGCTCCATTGACAAAGTCTAGTAGCCAGCCATATACAAACAGTTGTCATCAATGACATAACATCAACAGCTTAGAGTTGTGAAAATACCCTAGACCTGGATTTGAGGTTCCCCTGCTTATTTTAATTAAAGGGCCTCAAAATCCCATCATCAGACGAATGGCCATCCCCTGTTGTGCTTATCCCCTTGTCCAAGACACGTTCGTGCTATGATACCGTGCTCACCGTTGAAGAAGGGATGAGGGAACAAGGGCGTATCAGCTGTAGATATCTATCGGGCTCAATTGAGAACCGAAAACTTATTAGAATGTAGCTAAGCATTGATCATTAGCAGCAGTATATTGTATTGCTCCCAAGTGATGGCATCGAAGACAGAAACAACAGCTCACTACCACATTAGGTACCTCGCTTACCAGCAAAGCGCTGCAGACGTCACATGTACCCCTGTACTTTACGGCTAGCAACCAGTCAACAGTGGATGGATGGATCTAATCTCCAGCTCCAATAATTACCCCAAACCAAACCTTGACACTTCCTCCGTACAACAATCAGTTGTCGCCTTGCCTCACCTCACCTTGTTCGCCTTTAAGAATACCCTCTTCCGTTTTTTTCTGCGACTCATTTTTATCCTTCGTGTCATTCTCTTGACTGCTTCCGTCCTCGAAATTCTTCATTCATCGCCGTTGATCAACTGACAACCCGTGAACTGCTTGCTGCTCGAATCCACCGATCGCGATCGAGCCTCACCGCAACCAAATGCTCCAGCAGCGGACGAAACGAAACGAAACATTCATCACGACCGCATTGAACTCAGAAAGCTCTATAATACTCCTTATTCGATGAAGAGTTGCTGAACTTCGACCCTAATACCCTATTGCGAGCCTGTCTTTACCATATCTAATACGCATTTTGGTCAATTCTGCATGAGCTTCCGCATTTTTAAAATTAATACGCCACTTTCGACCGACACATTCTCGTCGACTCCTCGATATTATTCGACGCAAATCGACCCTCTCTTGCTCGTCACCGAGTATATCCGACCCGATAGTCCGTCTCCCTCCTCGCGGCGCGGCTTGGCGGAATCCGGCGCGGAGGGATGCAGGCCTTAAAAGGACAAGCTGAGCTTGTGCGCAAGACAAAGGTGCGTTTGCTGTCTAAACGATATCTGATACAGTTTTGGAGCTGTGTCGAGACATAATACTAACGTTTGACAGCTTGCCCGCTCGTATCAGGAGCTTCTCGAGTACGATCTGTTCCCTTTGTCAACCAACTCTGCTAACACGTAATACTCAGTGAATTCGCGAGCCACGATCTAAAATCTGTCGGTAACTACGCTCTTGGACGGTTGATTGGAAAAGGATCATTTGGCAAAGTCTACCTCGCATCGCACAAGCTCACCAATGGCTCCAAGGTCCGCATCACATCAGCACAATCGCAACGTTTAGACCAGTCACTGACCTTTAGCAGGTAGTCCTCAAGTCCGCCAACAAGGGGGACTCCAACCTCGCGCGCGAAATTCACCACCACCGGCAGTTCATACATCCGCATATCGCGAGGTTATACGAGGTCATTGTTACGGAGAACATGGTCTGGATGGTCCTCGAGTATTGTTCTGGTAGGTATACCTGGACTCATTATACCAGTCATTGAACTAACATCCCTAGGCGATGAACTCTACAACCATCTTCTCGAACACGGCCCTCTCCCTGTCGACAAAGTCCAAAAGATATTTACACAGCTTGTCGGTGCGGTCAGCTACGTTCACAACCAATCATGCGTCCACCGCGATCTCAAGCTGGAGAATATTCTCTTTGACAAGCACGAAAACGTCAAGTTGGTCGATTTTGGGTTCACAAGAGAATACGAGGGCAGAACCAACCATTTGCAAACTTTCTGCGGAACTATTTGTTACTCGGCGCCCGAGATGCTCAAAGGAGAGAAATATGCAGGCGAAAAGGTTGATGTTTGGAGCCTGGGTATCATTCTCTACGCACTTCTGTGCGGCGAGCTGCCTTTCGACGACGACGACGACAACGTGACGCGGACCAAGATTCTGAGCGAGGAACCCAAATTCCCCGAACACATGCCCCCTGATGCGGTTCCGTTGATCAAGGCATTGTTATCGAAACGACCGCTTTTGCGCCCAGGTCTGCCCGAGATTCTCTCAAATTCATTCCTGGCTGAGCATGCCCCCACGCAAAGAGCTATTCTTAATGTCCAGCCAGCGCCACCGTTTTCTACGCCTCTAGAGAAAGATTGCTTGCAGCGAATGCGCAGTGCTGGAGTCAATATTGATGGTGTCATAGAAAGCGTGCTTGCACAAAAGTGCGACGCCCTGGCTGGCTGGTGGGCTCTGCTGCTGGAAAAGGAGCAGCGCAAAATGCAACGTAGAGAGAAGAAACGGAGGGAGAGGGAGGCTGACAGTCGCAGCATACGACGATTATCCGCCGCTTCAAGCCGTCTGGAGAGAATGGCCCCGACTTTGCACGAATGGGACGATGCACATACTCTTGGACGGCAGATAAGGTTGGAAAAGTCGAATTCCCGAAACAGGGGCAGAAGCGAGCGACGAAGTGCGCACTACGTTGACTACATCTTGTCTGATCTTCCGCAGCTTCCGGAAATTAGGGATTCAGGAGGATTGAATGTGGATAGCGACCAACCTCCGCCACCCATCGACAAGGATTCAATACGATCCGCCTCGACGTCTCGCCAGCGCAGGCCTATACCGCCCCCTAAGGAGGGCCTCATACGCAGCGCTCGGTCTCGGGGTTCTACCCTTCATCTAGTCACTACCTCGGACGCCCTGGCTTCGAATACCAGCGACGAGCATCAACAACAGAACGGCAGCGAGAGACCTCGAAGGAGACCAAGTCAGCCACTGATAACCCATTGGAAGAACATGACGCATTGGCTCGTCGAGAGCGCAACGCGGAGAAGACGCGGCCATGCCAGGCGAACCAGTCAGAGCACCCCCGACCTCCATAAGAAGGAGGGAAGCACGGTTAGCAGTAAAGATGGAAGCTCACGACCACAGACTAGCAAATACCCTGCCGCAACCTCACCCGGGACGCAACCGACAGCATCGCTACCGAAGGGCGTTGTGGCTAACGGCCAAAAGGCGGCTGGAGTCAATGCCCAGAGAACGGCTTCAGGAAGTCTGCCATCCCCAACAATGCACCCTCCTCGTCTCACTACATCGTACAAACGACAGTCATTGTCTCCCTCGCCTCTCACGCCAAGATCGACGGTTCGGCGGTCGTCAGCTGGACTGCGAGGCCGGAAGTCGACGTCCTCCTCTGTGTCATCAGTACGGTCGATTCACCACCATCACCACACCCATTCTAAAGCCTCTTCAACAAGCTCGGCTGCCTCGTTCTCCACGTCAATGTCGAAAACGCCTCTTCAGCGAGGTCACTCGCCTCATCATTCGGTAAAGGTTCTCCCAGCCACGCCCACCTCGGTTTCATTCCCATCCAACATCCGTCTCGTTCGAGCTACCCCACCAACCTTGAACATGTTTAATGAAGGCATGCCATCAGAAGGTCCACCACAAGCTCCAGGATCGCCCAATCCTTTTGCATCGGGTATCATGTTTGCTAAGCGAAAGCGGAACTTGTTCAAAGGTCCAACTCTAAACAACTTTGGCGGACCTTCACAAGGCCAGCGTAACGGTGGATCTGGGTCGCATTCCCGCAGCGCTAGTGCCTCTGGTCTGGGGCGTCAGTCTGGAGAAATCACCATTCAAGAGGAGGACGAAGGTTCAGAGATGGACGATGACGTTGAAGAGGTTGATGTCTTCAGCCCTGTCATAGGAGGACCAGGCGAAACAATTGAGGAGCAAATCTTTGAAGAGAATGAGCCTCAGCCTGAGTTGGAACCTGCACCCACCATCATTGCCAAGTCGGAACTTCAATCTTGACGATGGCTGTTGAAGGCTCCTGCAAACTCATAGATTGTGCATCACCGAACCGTTTAAAAGTGCTTCAACGACTTGACGAAAGATACTCGTATAATTATTCAAACGATGGGAGTGGTTTTTCTTTATCACGGGGTTAAAAAAGCTTGCCGGCGCCCGCGCTGTTTGTGTTGTTGACTTTGTGTCCTCTTTGTACGATTCTCAGGCTTTACGACCCATCGAGCGATGGTTTCGCGGCCCTTTATGGATACCTCTTTTTGTTATATACGATTATGGAACTATAGAGCTAAACAGACTATTGTTTTATTTGCAACTCTCAAGAGACGTGGTAGACTCAAATGAGTGTCAATCTGAATCAGACAATCAAGCACGTAACATGACTTTATTAACGTAGCTCGTAAAGAGTTATCCAAGTTTGCTCCTAGGAAAAGTATCCAAACAGTCCGCACTCCAAACTTGTAACATATTCTTTACATGGAATGCGAGTGGCTTCTTTTTCGGGACTTCTTGCTCAAGATGGCGTCTCGCTCCTCGCGCAGGGTGACCCAAATCCAGAACCATGTCATCGTCTCGATAAAGATAAAGGTGAAGAACAGACGGTTCTTGAGCATGTCTCCACCCCAGCCAGCAGGGTGGTGCGCGCTCGGGTGGGCGAGATGTCCACGGGAGGACTTGCTGAATATGGGTGACGATGGACCAAACAGGAAGACGTAGGCAACGAAAATGAGGGAGATGAATGATCGAATCGGAGCTGTTGGAAACATCTGTTAGCTATAATAGACTCGTCGAAGTTCTTGAAGCGATGTACCTTGTGTGCCCCAGTGAAAGACCAGGCAAACCTCATCAGGCATGGAGAGAGAAACCAGATCGCTGAAACCAATGAAGATGAGGATAACGGCAAGAAAGGCGAGGGGAGAGCTTTGCAACTCGAAACCTCTGGCCAAGGGCTGTCGATATTTGCGTTAGCTTACACGATGGCGCTATGTAGAGTCGACCATGGAACAGCGATGCGATAGACTTACCATTCCCATGCTCTCGCCCATCATATAGACAAGTGCTTGCTCATTGATGGAGCTGGGGCTGGTGAGGAAGAAGTAGCCGAGTGTAATATGAAAGAGGGATACGGAAGTAATGATGGTCTTGGCAGATATGAGAGCCATGGTTGCGGTTTGACGTGTATACAAGAAACTGGGTATCGTTGGTTGTCGTGTGTGTCGAGAATGAAGCCGTAGCCAGCCAGGGGCGTAGAGAAGAGAAGAAAAGCAATCCAAAAAGCAAGGCTCTTTGATACACAAGATTCTATCGAGAGAAAAGAGTGAAAAAGGAAGATTCGAGCAAGAGAACAAGCACAGTCTGCAAGCACTTGATCAAGTAGTGGTCACGCTGAACCTGAACCGTCTTGATGGAGGTATGCAACGAACAAAATGCTACCAGGGGCTTGAATTAGTTACACGTTGCGTCACATGCCGTGCTGTAGTGGGGTTTCTCCCATCTAGCGAATCAGATGGGCAGGGTACCTTTTGGCAAGCGCTGCGGGATAATGTGGCTGTGCATTGTGGCTACATGGAACTCAGTTCTTGGACCTGAGAAAGAGTTAGGACTTTGAGATTGCGGATCTTACCCCAGTCGCGGCGTGCCATCTGAGTAGTTGCCGTCAATTGTTTCTTCAATCTTACACAGTATTGCTATCACGACTGCAGCTACTTATCATGGCAGATCCAGATAACTCATCGCTGGATAAACAACAGCATATCAAATATTGGCAGCGTTGTCACAAGACGTACCTACCATCGCCTTACACAGCATACGACTCTACCCGTCTCACATTCGCATGTTTCATCATCTCATCATTGGACCTACTCTCTGTCCCCTTTACTTCATCTGAGCGCACTGCCATTCGGCGCTGGGTTCTCAGTCTGCAGCATCCAGAGGGTGGTTTCTGCGGAAGCTCAACGCACGCCTTGCCAGAACAAGAAGCTTATAAGGGCACTGCAAATATCGCGGCGACTTTTTTTGCGCTCGTGTTGCTGGGTCTTGCAGCTGAGAATGAAGATGAGGCAAGATCAGCCTTCAAGGGGGTGGACAGAGTACGGTTGTTGAAGTGGTTGAAGAAGCTTCAAAGAAAAGATGGAAGTTTTGGTCAGATTCTATGGGATGAGGATATTGTGGGCGGACGGGATATGCGACACAGCTATCTTGCAAGCTGTATCCGGTGGATGTTGAGGGGAGATGTGAAAGAGGGCGATGAAGCATGGGTGGAGGATTTGGATGTTGATAAAATGATTGCCCACATCAAAAGAGGCCAAGTGAGTCAATTGCATCCAGTAGCTTTTTCACACTAACAAAACCAGACTTATGATGGCGGAGTGGCCGAGTCGTCACAACACGAGTCTCATGGTATGGAACTCCAATTCATCTCTCACAATACTAGCTAACCTTTACAGCTGGATACGCATACTGCGCAATTGGTGCGCTTTCCCTATTAGACAGGCCATTAAACTCCACATCGGTCCATTCTCCTGAAAAGGCAATGGAAGAAGGGATTCCCAACCGTCAAGGTCTTGTTCAGTTTCTAGCGTCTCGCCCGTTTTCGTACCTCCCCCAGGAAGAAGAAGACGACGAGGTAGAGGAAAACTTTATAGAGTCCAAGATTGGCTCGACTGACTACGGCCACGTCGGGTTCAATGGACGATGGAACAAAAAGGCCGATACGTGTTACTGTTGGTGGGTTGGGGGTTCGCTTGCGGTAAGTCTTCCAACGATTTACTAGTTAGCAGTCTAACATGTGGGATAGATGCTCGGAAATATCTCGATCATCCCCGCGGTGCCATCACGACGGTACCTCTTGAACATTACACAACATCGCATTGGCGGGTTCTCCAAGGCTGTTGGCCGGCCACCAGATATGTATCACTCGTTCCTTGGCCTGGCTGCACTTGCTACCATGGGGGATAAAGACTTGAAAGAGTTTGACGTCGGTTTGTGCTGTAGCCAGGAGACGACTAAGAAGATACAAATAGCGAGAGATGGGCTGCTGGAGAGTACGAGAGGTGAGAGAAAAGCATGGAGTAGCGATGGTTTCTGGTAGAGTTAATGATTCAATAAATTATTGTTAGCTTGTGGGCAAAACGATGGAATAAGATCTTTGTGTTGGATCGAAACAGTCTGGGTGATCATAGACTCTTTGTATAGGTGTACCTATGGGTTGGTTTCAAAAACCATCTGCTCAACGACACCTATACTTCTTAAATGGAAACAAGAAATTTTTATTGCAATTAAATAATTTCAATGATGATGGTAGTGATAGTAAGTGTATCCTTTGCTTCCATTTCTCATCACTCATGAATGCACCTCCAGTTGTGTAATACTGAAGCCATCATGTCGCTCTAGGGTGAGCACTCTTGCTATTATCCCCCACCTTCGGACCCGTGCGGCCCCGCCTCAACTCTTTCCGATCGTCCCCAAATCAATCTCGCCTCCACCAGCGGATTTGCAAGACTTCATCGCTTCTTCCCAAACGCCATTAACAATGTCGTCCTCTACACCAAAAGATACCGTTGATACGGTCGAGACTCCCAAGGCGAAAGAGACTGAGTCTCAAGCCTGGTCCGACGATAAGCGCCGAAAGTTTGAGACGTAAGACAAGTCTGATCTGTTTTGCGATGAGCGCAATGCTGATGACGCATGGCTCTTGTATAGTAAATCCAAGAGCGAGTTCTATGACCCTTGCCAAGAGGCTGCGCAAGCAAGTTACAGATGTCTGTTCAGAAATGGAGGCGATAAGAACATGTGTGGAGAGTATTTCCAGTATGTTATTCTGGACTGCAATTGAGACGCATCGTTGACATTTTGACAGAGCCTATCGTGACTGCAAGCAAGAATGGGTACGTGTGACAAACAATGGATATCGTATTGCGGTTTCAGATCTAATCATGACTATAGACTGAGAAGCGAAGAAAAGAGGGACGCGGTTGGTTCTGAATGAGGGCACTACAATCTCGCCGTGACACAGTCTAGTGAAGCGCCTGAACATTGTCCACAACAGAGACTATCCGCGAAGGTATTGTAACATAAGAAGGGAGTTTGGCAAACTTGAACTATATGAAGGCCGGGTGTTTAAGAGTTTGGGTCTTCAACATCAACGAGCCTGGTCTACAGCCAGCGCATGTATTCTAACAATAAAACAGTCCATCTCAACTGGCTTGAGCTGTCTATTTGACTATGCAAAGGGTACTTGACTGAAGCAGCGAACTTCTCAATCTAATTGAGATTTTGAACTACATGGCCGATATATCACGGATCAAAAATTTAACAGGTTACAACAACAAAGTTTCTCTCACGATAATTGAGTTTCTCGACAAGCCCACGCACGTCGTGACTGATAGAGCAGCTGCCTAGCCATCAACACAGCAATGACTGAACTCTATATATCTTACATAACTCCGCAAAGGATACTCAGCTGAAACTATTAGATACTTCCCATGACGGCGAACCCATATTGGTGTAGAGGTTCGCATCTCCGGATCTCACATACAATTGAGGCTGTTTGACCGGAGCACATGCCCTTAGGGGGGGGGGGCGGAAGGGTTCAAATCCCGGACTTGGGAATCATGTTTTTCGCAATCATCAACTGCCAGTCACAATATCAACACTGATGAAAAAGATATCCTTTTACTCTCACAGTCTCCAGAATCAGTCTACACCGCCTCTGGAAACCCATGGAAACACGATTGCTGCAGCGTTTCCCAATCACATACCATTACACCAACGATTGGACTCTCAACTTTGCCACCAGAGTTTCACAACGTTGACTCATAAGTTGTACCACCGACAAAAGTGGGCGGTCACCCATACCGACCAAGAAGAGATGGCCTCGGTGTCTGCTCAAGAAGGAAATCGAGACGTGATACAGACACAGCAATTAAGGAAACGGTCACTGATATACCCACATTTTTGATCTTATTTGTCGAGCATCTGTAACCCACCAGCACCAACATTGACACAACAGCATCATTCATGTGGCCGCGAGATCTGTCGAAGACGAATGCCTGTAGAGTAAAGACCAGTATTACTGTCCAACCGCGTATCTGCTTCATACTGGAATCTCGCCCCGTCAGCGCACTTGTTTAGTCTGGAGCCGTGCCAGGTCGAACACTCCTCAAAAACCTGCTTGTCCAATGCCACTCCAACGTCAGCTGTCAATCGGATCGAGTCTAACATCCTTCCAATCCGTAAAGAGTGTACTTTCCGGGAGTCGATCGAGAGGCCGACTGTTATGGCACACGCTACTCCCAGTGCCACGAGACCAATAAGAAGAATCCATGGGATAAATGTCATGGCGTATTTGTCGGTATCACACTGGATCTGATACCACCCTCTTCTGACAACTGGACTGTTGTCCAACAGGGCTTGCTGGCTTGCTGTTTCATACCATAGAAAGGCCTCGAAGAGACTTTGAAGCTTCCAAGATGGCAGATCTCCCTCGCTAGTTATATTGAGCGCAGCACGAAGTAAATGTCCGCCTAGTCCTGGAGCTTTCTCAGCGCTGCCTTTATCGAAAATTTGCAGTGTGGATGTAAGACTTGACATCGGTTTGTTCGTCCGGGGATCATAATGTTCGTTGAAGAGGGTGTCTTTGATAATTGTCCAGTGGCTCCCATTCACCTTGATGTCTGCACGCCCATTGGACTTTTCCAGGCGGCAATTCATACCCGATAATGCCAAACGATAACTGCCGTCGATGGGGTCAATACCTGAACTTTGGTTGGCATTGATGCTGCCTATCCAGATAGCAGTCTGATTGAAGGCAATCAGGGGATACCTGATACCTGGATACCTGGCATCGGCGTTTTCTAGAGACGCTTTTGAGAGAATCGACTCTTCCCTACCAAAGGTCGCCTGATATTTGACCATCTCTGATCCAGAGATCAATGGTGAATCTTCAAAGGTGATTCTAACGTGCGGATCCTGATTGTCTGGTCGTTCGATCGCCGCCGCACGAGGAGTGGAACTTGTGCAGGATAGGTTGAGCCGATAAACTGGCGCGTCAAAAAGCTTCTTGACATCTTGGGGCAGTCGCCTTCGCGACTGGGTTGACACGTTGACACTGAGAAGTCCATCAGCTGCTGATCCGAGCATCGAAGGCTGTAGACTATTGAGACTATCCTGAAGGTCCTCTGACACTCCTGGATGTAGTGATGCCGCATTTATATCCAGAGGAAGCAACGAGTACGTGTCCTACATGTACTCGAGCATAATTCCGGCTTGATATGCGACGACGTTGCTCAACAATGCAAAGCTCAGAGCTGAAAGCACAGCGATAGCTCCGAGGCAAATAACACGAGGTCTCTTTGAATGAGCAAAGGTCCAGAACTTGAGTGGACTGAACGAACCCCAATCAGTGTTGGCAACCTCGACGAGAACCTTCATGCTGACTGCCGAGCTTCGTCCACGGTGCTCATTAACGGCGGAAAGGCGAGCGAGCTTGAACATATGCCAGTTGGCGACTGCAACAATGGCTGGCGCTACTAGCATGGAGAAAGCGGCATCAATGAGTTTGGCTGCCGTAGAGGAGAATCTTCCTCCAACTATCTCGGCTGTAATGTATGGATGTTCATTCTTGGACTTTGTCTGGATATAGGCGATCAACCAGCAAACGGATATCAGCGAAGCAAATCCGATGGCAATGACTGTGATGATGGAGTATAGGACATGCTTCTTGAAGGGGTATTCGGTATGTGTTGGTGCTTGCGACAGTTTCGTGTTCTTGTTCTCGCTTTTCAATGGTAAGAGCTCATCCTCGACTGATCGGGTGCTCATTTGGGTAGGCTCATGCCTCGGTGGGCCTGTAGAAGCAGTGTCTGAGGACCCAGGACTGTCTGCTTCTTCTGGTACAATACCGGTGGACGGTACTGGTCGTTCCGCCATTTCAAGTGACTCGGTAAACGCTTGAGATGGCATGTTTCATTGAATACACGCAAAGCCTTTGCTGTAGTTGTCAAGAGAGACGGAGATGGTGTTTGATGCCACTTGCTAGTTGCTGATGGAGATGGGGGACGGAGTCCAGCATCGATTTATAGACCGCCCAACAGGCAAAAAACCAATGCAGAGCCGCATAAAATGCTTCGGCCTTGTCACCGCGCACAAATCGAGGTTCAATTAAGTTGCACAGTTCAAGGCTGACGATTTATAGCCCTGCTTGTGCTTCGTTCCGCGAGTGAGTTTGAAGAAATCCCACATGATCACATCCAATTGTTTTGAAAGGAGCACATCACATGTTTGAAGTGACATTGGTGATACTTGATGATGATAGGGGTTTGGATCGTGAGATACTCGGCGAGGCCGTCCCGAAAATGCTCTGTGTGAAGCTTGTACGGCCCGCCTCTGCGCCCTTTACAGATTATATTCCATGAGCTGATCATGATCTGACTATCCCGGCTTGAGCGTTGTATTGTGACCAGGACACGACGTATGACAAAGACTCAAACCTCGCACGTCGATTGGATCTATTTTCTATTATTATGCGATTCAGCACAGAATCCTTAGGACCAAGGGAGACAGTCATTGCCAGGATACATTTGCTACTATAATACGGTGGGTAGGCAGCATTAACGCCCTTTAGGATATCATAGATGTTCGATCTGGGAATTATAGAGTTAAAAGTCAGTTTATGTCAGAAATATAAAACTCTGCGTATATTTGTCTTGAAACCCAAAGCTTGGAGTCACGTTTCTACTGCTTCGACTGGCTGAGGAGTGATGGTTCGCATTGATGCCTTTCAAACAAAGCACCCCTGTTGTTAGATGACTGACATATGATTGGCGGAGTGGAGAGCGGTCGCTTAGAGGGACGGGAAGTCCCGATTGGGTAAGCGAAATTGAGTTACCCCGTCTCCCCCACACAAGACATGCAGAGGGGGATATATACCGCAGCAGAATGTCCTCCCACAACAACAAGACGAGTTTCGACTCAACACCAGCGACCGTGGTGTAGTGGTTAGCATTAACGCCTTCCAAGCGTTAGAGAGGGGTTCGATTCCCCTCGGTCGCATTTCTTTTTCCTCTCAACTGCTCTCCCTTTTGCTCTAACCTCGCTCTTGTACCATGGCGTCTGCAGTTGACACTCTGTTTTTTGTCTACCTTGGATGGAACTGCTGTAAGCCAGTGAGATAACTTGTTGGAAGTGGGTAGGTGATCGTGTTACTTACGTTGGGATACTGTTGCTCTAATGTTGCACACCAATTGAGTACTTTACTCCATGCATCACGCTGCACTCCGTTAACAGGATCAGAAATCAACAATTGAGAAAGGATTAAACTTAATCCAACGCATTCACTATTCATCTCTACTCACCGAATTGACTGATAGACAGCGTCAGAGACCTGTATCTATCCAAGTACTGAATAAAGCAGATGCGGTATAACGCGTTTTGACACAACTCAGCCCAGAGTCAAACAGCATAACGCATTTCTCTTTGGTTGAATCCTCTCTAACCCTATCTTGTACATTTGTTCATCTCATCTCGATACATATCTATGGTAGCAAATCGATGGCCATGGTCTCTAACTCCACTTTACCTGAAGCCAGCCCTTAATGTTTGCCTCCCAGCTCTTGACAAGCTTCTTAGCTGCTCCATCTCCTACAGTCTCTAAAACATTTTCAGCTCCATCGAAAATCCACCTCCTCACTGTGGGCTCAAAATCTCTTCCATATACCTGTTCCTTCAACTTTGCTACGGTGTCCTTGCCTTCCTTGAGTGCCGCTTCAGACACAGTGACTAATTCCTTGATCTGAGCCATGACCTCCTTAGGCAAGTTACTCTTGCCAGAGCGGTCACGCTCCTTTTCGCGATCGTTAAAGGCAATTATCCATTGCGCAGCATCTTTGATCGCCGCGGCGGTGTCACGGAGGATAGCTAGGGAATGGAAAGTGCTCAGGGTCGTGACTTGTTCCGCGGGAGTTGCAGTTCCCACAAGCTCAAGTTTAAGAGTATCCAAGGCGATCTTCAACGTATCGGTGATCTGAGCAAACTCTTCGGGAACAGGGTTGGCTCGGTTAATGCCGGTTGTGAATGGAATGAGAGTGCTCAACAGGCTCATTGCTTCAAAATATGTTGCTTCTTGGGGGGTGAAATCCCCACTGGAGCCTTTTGAGAACTTGATAAATGAGTTGCTCAGCTGGCTGAGTGTTTCAAGAACGAAAATCTGGTCAGGGATGGCAGCGGCAGCGGACGCCTTATAAATGGGCGGAGGCTTGTAGCTCAAGATCTCATGGAAAGCCTCGGAAAGCAATGATAGGTGAGCGCGGCGATTCTGCATATGTCAGTTCCATCAGAGAAATTATTCAAGGGCAACCCACTGTTAGCGCAGGCCCAATTCGCAGACGGGAATAGATTGGCGATTGAGAACTGCAATCCCATGAAGGGAACGAGCCATAGTCGATGGCCTCAACCAGATTCTTGTCGTCAGTCACTTCGGCTATCGAATGTCAGCAACTGGAAGATCGTATAACCGTTACACCACTTACTAAACCGGGGATCAGTCAAGACCTCGGAGAACTGCTCTCCCATGATTCGATCCGTTCTAGTCTCCTCGACCAGGCTCAGTACGCGCGTGCAGCCCCAGCGGAGGTTCTCCATGTATTCTGGAATATCGACCACACTGCTATAGCTTCCCGACTCGAAGGCGTCGATCAATCTCCTGGGCATCCTTAGTTTCAGGGACACATTGAAGTGGGAACTTAGCAGCTCCAAGAGTTCCCAGCCTGTTTCATCTGATGGTGAAATGAGAGCAGGTGAAATGGTAGAGAGTCTGTCATAAAAAATGGGGGCCAGTGAGTCCATGATAGTTCGCTTGACGCCTAGCGTGTCCCAGATCTCACGAGCTCGAATCGAAGAACCAACACGAAGGTGTAGTTGCACAAGCAAAAGGGAGATTATGCTATGCTTCGGGGACAAGGACAGCTGATGCTCAAGCAGCAGCAATGCTTGAAGTAGAGGAGCGTACGAGGTGGGCAAGTGGGAAATCTCGGTCGAAGGGGGAAAGGCGGCCTGAATGTAGCAGAGGGCAGTGATGACAGCCAATTCGGATCTGATCTCGGCCTCTACAGATGGGCTTTTTGAAGTCAGATCAGCCAACGACTTGTGAATCTTGAGCGCAGCTCCAGCGACGATGGAGAAAGCTGGCCCAGGCGAACTGGCCCCAACCTCATCACCAGAGACGATGCATTTACGCATCGGCTTTTCACCAGGTACTGTGATATACATGGAGGGACATGTGGCAGCAAAGTATTGCAGCTTCAGCGAGAGATTTCGTATCCTTGCTGACTTGATCTCGTCCTCCGTTTCTTCAGCCAATTTGGTGGTGAAGTCATAGGCAAGGTACTTCAGTGCAGAAGGGGCAAGCTTCTCGGCAAAAGGTTTGATGTCGTTAAAGCAAGAAACGATAATGCCTTGATCTTTTATGTAGTTAATCAACTCTTTAAGTCGGAAAGACACAGGCTCATTCTCGACAATGTCATCTTCGTCATTTGAGGCAAGATTGAATGCTGCCGAGAGTCGTGCCAGGAGGATGATGCGCTTGTAGATGGGTCTCAAATCTGGCGACTTGATGAACTTTAGAAGTAGCTTTTGTACAGTATCTTCGACACTGTTGTTGTTAGTTCAGGTTCAGTGTTAGGTCAGGGGGTTTCCAGACGTACTCCGGCTTGACTGTCTTGATTTGAGCAGCAGCATCAATAAAGTGTCGCCAGACTTTCCAGTCGGCTGCCAACAGACTCGGCCGACCATTTGCATCCTCTATAGACAAACATTCATTGCAAAGCTCAAAGATGGCGTCAAAGTCTTGCTGTTGCTGATATCGGGCAATCGTCCTCAATAATATCTCCTTTCTGCCCTTTCGGAACTGTGCAAGAGGATTGAATACAGGGCTTGAAATGATCTTGTCAAAGTCATCCTTTGAGCCGTGCTTCTCTGTAACATCGTAAAACAGTAGAATTTCTTCTTCTGTTTGGATACTACGAGGTTGTGGTTTAGAATTGCCTTCTGCCGCAGCATCCTAGTTCAATGAGCAACATGGTAATAGAAGGAGGGAATGGAACTACCTGTTCGGCCAATTGCGCAGCACGTTGGATCTGTTTCAGAGCAAGCATTCCATAGAGCTTCTTCTTTTCAGGTGGTGCTTGAGGACTGGTCTGTCACGAGTTAGCTGTGTTAGGACAGAAGGACATTATACGGACCGCTAATAAGTGTGTGATGACAATGTTCCAAAACATAAATGTCCGGTCCTGAGGAAAGGATCTATCCATTATTGCTGCAATCTGAAAGGCGTTAATGGGTGTCGTACTCGATGATGAAGCGTCTCATACCTGTTGCGCACTAACAAGGTCCCAGTGCAACAGACATGACTCCAAACAGCGACTGGCAGCGATCTTATCCTTTGGCGAAGCTTTAACAAGACGTGCCCTCAATGGGCCAAGAGTTTGGGGAAACTCTTCCTCCTCATTGAGTCCTTGGGCAGCCCACTCGAGAAGATCCAGAGCATCAACATCCTTGACAACGGTTTCCTCTCTGACGAATTTGTCGATGGCGGTTATGGCAGTGAACTTGGAACTGGGATCATCGAGCTGACTTTCAGCACAGATTTTGACAATCTATTAAACTAAATCAGTCTACATGTTGCGTGAAACGAATACAAAATATCTCAGAAGCGCGCACCTCATAGTACTGATCATTAAACGTCCGAGCCCGCTTCTCTGCCAGGCGAATCACCACAGCCCAGTTGCCATCGTTGAAGGCAGACTGAAGCTGAAGATCAACGCCGTTCTTGAGATTGGGCCTCTGTTGACGATTCATTGAGTTCCAGGCTTCGCACCGCTTGTCCTGTCCAACTAACTGAAATGGGTTGAATGAGCGTGAGTGAGTGAGATCAAGTTCCAGGTCTTTTGGAGGGGCTCAAAATGAAGTGGGATGCATGGATTGAATGTGGACTGTGGAGGGGCGGTGGAAGTGTGGCTAGTGCTTCTGACGCCACATTCCAGAAGCATTTATTGACAAGAAAAAGCAATAACCCCTAATGCATTGATGCGCAAGAGCAACAAGACTAGGACGAAATTATATTTTAACCTTATCCTTCTGCATAATCTTTTGTTTATTGACAGCATGATTTATTCTTTAGACCACTACTCCGTACTAGTCGTCGCATTTGGTTTTGATATTAAGTCGTCGATGCGAGTCAGCACCTGGATCATGCCTGTCGAAGCGATTCGCTATGGGGCTCCACTTGTAAACTTACAGTGGGTATGAACCCCTAACCCATTGATCTCGATCATCAAGATTTCTGCATCCTTTGATCTGCACTATCCTTATCACATCTTTGCATCTGTTTTGCTTGTCATTCTTTTGCATCCTTTTACGGCTCTGCGAGTATATAGCATTTTTTGTTAATGTTTCTTATTGCTTCTGGCATCAAGCATTACCTTTGTATAATTTCACCAAGCATATAGACGCATTCCGCATTGTCATCTTGCATTGTCTTGCTCAGCGCCAAGCCTTGCCCATACTCCTTAGCTGCATTTGACTGCGACAGTTGGGGTGGCCTGTGTCTTCCTTGTTCTTGGACTTCCTGGATCTGTGCCGCTTACAATCCGACATCAACGCGAGCCTATCTGACTTGAACCGCCGAACGAGACGTTTTGCGACGAGCTTCACATCACGAAAAGCTGAGACATCGACAGGGGCGACGTCATACCGCTTTAGTCTAGCGACATAAACTATTCCTATCTGCGACATTAGAAATGGTTTCTCGGAATCGCTCTGGTAGACGAAGAACCGCCGCTCTAGCCTTCTTCGTTGCAACCGTTATCCTCCTCAACTACAAGGGGTTCCTGACGTTACCCTTCAGCTTCGAAGTCGCCAAACCCGACCGACCAGAGCTCGATCTTGCACCGGCATGTGCTCCCACCATTGACCATCTCCGACGCTCGGCGTACGGCCTTACGAGAGACGTCGTCTACCAGAAGCGATGCATTCGACCTGTGGTGGACAAGAAGATTGATAGCCAAATCGTGTCGCAGAACCCCGACACTTTAATAAAGAACGGCCAGATCGTTCAACTCGACCAGGCGTGCGAAGGATGGACCGAACCGGCTTGTGAACCTGTTACCCTCAAGGTACCTCCGCCGTACCCGCAAGAGGATTACTCGCCCTTCTTATTTGGCGTCGCGACGAGTCTCGATCGGTTGAACGAATCGCTTGCGCAGTTTGAGAGCTGGCTGGGCAACACACATGCACAGCTGTTGGCAGTCATCACGGACCCTGGCGACGAGCACAAGTACAGCGAGGTCACTAAAGAGTTCCATCGTCGCGGTGTTGAACTGGCCATCAAGGACCCATGGAACAAGGCCATCACCTCGAACGAGCAGCATTTCGCTATAGTCCGCGATCTTCTCCAACATGTCACGCCTAAAACCCGGTGGGTGGCCATTGTCGACGACGATACCTTCTTTCCATCGCTCTACCCTATGAGTCAGATTCTTGCCAAAAACGATCACAAGGTTCCAGCGTACATCGGTGGGCTATCAGAGAATTACGACGCAGTCAAGCACCATGGTTATATGGCTTTTGGAGGAGCCGGGGTTTTCTTGACCCCTGCTCTACTGCGTGAGCTGGACCCTCATCTCGAGGAGTGTCTCAAAGTGGAGCACGTTCCCCAAGGTGACGGTCTTCTCAAACAGTGCATCTACAGCAAGACCAAGACCAAGCTTACAGTTGTCAAGGGACTTCATCAAATGGATATGGGTGGAGATATGAGCGGCTTCTACGAGTCTGGCCGTCTTCCATTGAGTATCCATCACTGGAAGTCATGGCATCAGGCTCCTGTCGATAAGATGGTCAAGATTTCCGAGTTTT
Organism: Fusarium palustre; assembly: GCA_014899045.1. NCBI lineage: Eukaryota > Fungi > Ascomycota > Sordariomycetes > Hypocreales > Nectriaceae > Fusarium > Fusarium palustre. The sequence continues at coordinate 235,361 of JAAVUH010000106.1, forward strand.
GTGGTAGCTGCTTTCTGCAGCGTTTCGCTTTTGGTTCTGATACTGTTTTGACCAACGGCTACAGTATTGTCCAGTACTCAGCCGGATTGGAGAGTGTGGACTTGAACAAGATGGAAGGAAGCTGGGAGGGCGCCAAGGGTTTCGACTGGAGTTTGAGTCCTATGAGAGCCAAGATGGATCACCGGCTGAAGAAGAGTTATCGGCTGGTTGACACAGAAGTTATCGGGAAGAATATCCGACAGATCTACATCCACCGAGTCGAGGATGACATTCCCGGTCCGGATGAGAAAGTGGGCGACCCAAAGAACCCCCCGCCAAAGATTGAGGAGATGAAGGATGAAGTGATAGAATTATTCTGGGAGTTGTAGAAGCATATCGCAGATGGATGACATTAGTTTTTTAGTTTTTTTTTTCACTTTCCCGGTCGGACCGGAACTGCATATACGACGCATGATACCAGATGATAACTTGGATGGATAGATAGACTGGTTTGTAGATAATGCTATGTAATGAGCCTTTCCTTATCCCGGCAATAATATGAGAGCAACGAGGGGTCTCATGATAGTGCTAGTGCCACACGCCCATTCCATATCAGGTATCCTAGTCTAAGTTCTATCAGTGACACCCCACGCGATATCGGCGTGCGGAGAACAATGGCAGCGATCGACATGTCTTGTTTTTGGGGAGCCAGACGATATAAAACATCGTCAGGCGCCCTCTTATTGTTTGGTATTGAATTATGCAGTCATCATCTCCAAGATGGCTTTGTCACAAAGATTCGATGGCTATCTTCAGCCATTTGCAAACTTGATTCTCCTTCCAATCGCTGTCTTGATATCAGCCTGGATAATCACCAAAAGTGTAAGTGATTTCGGCCTTGACCTGGATCATGGTCTTTGACTCACCCAAGCGCTAGGCAAAGCAATGGATGCAAAGTCGTAAACAGCGCTCCCAGCCCGTCAAAGTTGAAGCAGCAGCAGTGCCTGAAAAGACGCCTATTATTGAGCCTTTGCATGACTTTGACTGGAAGACGGCTCCCAGACGCCAATTACGACCATTCAAACCGACATATCACATCACGATGGGTATATGACCCTCTATAAACGTAATATAACGTCTATTAACCGTTCTAATAGCTATTCAATCCAACACACCCTCAGAGTTGATCACCATTGACGAAGACTATCTTGATCGCATTACCCAACGACGTAGCATCATCGCAACCCACGGTTCAACCGTCCATGGCTGTATCCCCGACGGTGACGCAGCCGTACGCGAACTCTACACTTTTCTCCTATCTGAACAGCTCCCCAAACGTTTCCCTACCATCTTCCAGCTGTCTGAAGACAATTCGACATGCATGAACCTTGCAACGGGGCTGTCTTTTCCGACGATCCCACAAGGAAGTACGGATGCGGCGCTGCGTGTGCTTGGTGAGACGATTGAAGAAGACTTTTTTCTATTGCAGCAGACACCCGAGGGTCATCAATCTATCGCATTCATGTGCTGTTTTCCTGCTGGTTTTGATCCATCAAGTAAATTGGGGAAAACACTTGTCGAGATCCATGCTCCTGTGCCGTCATATGAGAAGATTGGCACCAGTATGGAGAGATTCTTTGCAAAGCTGGAAGTGGGCAAGAGTGTAAAGCGAACAAATGTGAGACTCGACACTTGTTACCATCTAATAACTAGACTAACAGGTCATAGTGGTCCGTTCAAACACATACAGAGCTGTTTAATTGTCAAGGTAACCACATTACTGGCGACGACACTTATGAGCAAGATGAAGACGTAGATATCGAAAAGGTGATTCTCTCCCTAGTCTCAACAGTAGTATACGACTGACATACCCAGACATTACTCCGAATTGAGCTCCAAACTCTCACTCGTCTACCAAAGACAGGCGCTGTTCTTTTCTCTTTTAAAACCTATCTTTACCCCGTCAGTCAGATCAAGGAAGAGGGTCTCGGCACTGCTTTTGCTGATGCTATTGAGGGTCTCTCAAAGGGCAATGCGCCAGGAATGTGGACGTATAAAAGTGCGGTACGGTGGGGAAACAGTGTGATAGACTATCTTAGATCGTGAATTACCTATTATCATGGCTGGCGTCTCGTTTTACGCTCTTTTGTTTTTGGTCTTCCGCAGAATGCTCCTCCACATACCCTGTCATCCAGGCTAATGTACACCTACTCTCAGGCCTAAACAGATGTTGGCGTCTGTATTTCATTAGACATACTTCTAATGATTCCCGTGGAGGAACTTGATTATGAATCTTCCGTTGTGAGACATGGTCGTTGCGGTGTAGCTCTTGTCGATCGATACTTTCGAGGTGCGTAGCGCTCGCTTTGTGTATTTGCGCGTTGCCTCATCATAGCCATTCTTGTCAGTTGGCTTCAGAACCATGCCCCCACTGTCCTTGGTCTCTTGGCATTTCTTAGGCGCTTTGGGGATAATATCATTCGAGAATCCTATGACAGGCGCATTCGTATCTTCGGAGTGGAACAGGACTGGTCCATCGTTCCCTGTTCTGTGTTAACTTTGCACGTCTAAAGGCCACGCTGAATCACCTTCGATGACAGATACTCCACCATAGGCTAACGGATAGTTTTCCCAGCTCAGCTCCGTCCATGTACCAAGATTGTGAACTCCGCCATTAAGGTTGATGTCAGCACCACGGACAAGTCTTCCGGCGAATGTACGGCAAGAGCTCGTCAAGTCGATAAAGACAGTTGTGTTGGATGGGATCTGTTTTAGAGATCAGTTGCGAGTACCTTGGTACGGGTGAGGCACTCTACCTTCATCGCTCGATATGGCTTAAAATCGATCGCGTTTTGGTACACCATGAACCAGCGAAGACTATCTTCGCCGTAGTCGGTAGTGAAGACGATACCAGGCTGGCCGTGATCGACATCTCCTAGAAATGGATCTAGTTTTGTCAGCCTTTGTCCAGCAGTCAATATTCACTCCTCTGATCGTACCCTGAATCATAGTGTAGTCATCCTTGTCGGGTGATCCGCAAATGGCCGCACCATTCTGAAGTGCTGGAAAGGATTTGATACATATGAAGAGAGTGAAAAGGATTAGGGCGAGGCGAATCATTGCGATCTCGGATCAGTGGTGTTTTCGCTTGTTGGCAGGTATTGTAGAGTGCTGTGAATGAAAGGGAACAGGAGTAAAAGACTTCCTCTGTAATGGGACCTACTGGCTTTCCATTCAGTTCTTTCCCTCGTTACCATCCAGTTTCTTCCAAGTTTATGGAAGGTACGTCTTCATTGTGAAAGAAGGCGCAAAACTGAGTAACAACTACCTTCTAACTCAGGCAAGCACGGGTAGTCGCAGCCTCTCGTCTGTAAATTCCTAAAGTAGACATTTTCTATCATCAAACAAGAAGAGATAAATGCCAATATTGACTTGCCTCATTCATGTTCACGACTTGACTGGGCTATCTTCGAGAAGCTGCCCAAAAGGAGTTTTCGGAGTTTCCTCCGACTTCCTTATTTGGTTGCAAGGAGATGCACGGAGCCCTTTCATTGGTCGTTCTCACCACCAGCTCAATGAGATCGAACTGCTCCTACGCATTCGAACTAGGTCCTCAAATATATCTCTTTGCCCTCCTGGAGATTCATCTTTCCTTTTGAATAAGTTACATATTGTTGAAGAATACTACAGGTCATTATTTCCTTGCAGTCTGCAATATATGAAGAGGCGCAGCAATACGTCTTAGAGGCGTTGTATGTACAGGCTGATCTATCTCGCAATGAGGCTGCCACTTCCAGGTATTCTGTCTGTTGAAAATCTATATTTTGAAATCAAGCACTCTCAATATACACCAGAGGATCAGAGCTCGGTTTCTGAACTTATATACCAGTGATGTATACTGGTAAGATTCTGCTGTGATGACAAATGAGCATGGCTTGCACTAACAAATATCCCTGACTCACCCCATCTCACCCATGTTGGGCCAAACAACCCTCGAAACAAGGCAGACGACAAAAGCTGCACTCTCATCTTACTACTTGTCTCGATTACACAGAAAACCCAATGTTCACAACTTTCGATATCTCAACTTCGGGTTCGCTGTCCAACGGGAAGCCTCCGTCTCCGCCAACGTCACAACCCCGCCCCAAAAGAGCTCAAGTCTCACGCGCCTGTGATTGGTGTCGGTTGACTCGTGTAAAATGCGACTCGACTCGACCTTGTCGCAATTGCAAGCAAGCCAAGAGGGAATGCATAAACTCGGGTCGCGATGACTTCAAGAGTGTTGCTGCGGCTACAAGGTAGGTTCTGGTATTTTTGTATGAGTTCGCGGCTCATAGGCGTGTAGGGAAGTTCAACGATTGAGAGCCCAGGTCCAAGAATTGGAGAACAAACTGTTAAGCCCCTCGTCTTCATCTAAAAGACATAACACTGGTGGCAAGCGGTTACAAAGATGGAAAGGTGTACGAATCAATGGTATCCAATATGGGCCCTCTTCACTCGCTTATTTCTCCCATCGACTATCATCATTCATCAAGACGGGTCTGGAACCAAAACCCTCATTGAATTCCAACACATCGCCTCCATCAACACCTTATAATTGCGACCGCCTTCAACGTGAACAACAAGACGCGTTGCTCGATCTCTACTGGCAGGGCTACCACGCCATTTATCCTGTGCTCGAAGAGGCTGCGTTTCGACAACATTATGAATCTCTATGGCACGGACATGTGAGACGGGCATGCCCGCTGGTAGACATCGTGATTGCTCTATGTGTCCAATTCGGCTCCTCATACATAGCTACCGATGCGTTTGTCATGCCTGATCAGCCTGGATACGGCTTTTACCTCCAAGCACAGCAGTCCTTAAGTTCAAACTTGGAGACACCGACTTTCATGTCGGTACAGTGTTATTTTCTTAGTACCATATACCTCCTGTCCTTTAGGCAAACTAATTCGGCTTATATGATGTTGCGATCAGGAATATCAGCAGCAGAATCTCTTGGACTACAATTCCATGATAATAATGATGATGATGACACTCTAGTCAGCACTGATACCCCATCAACAAGTCTGGGTTCTAGACTATGGCAATGTTTGATCACATTAGATACGCAGATCTCTCTTGATCTAGGCCGTCCTTTTGCAATAGCGGATTTTCAATCGCACGGTCAAGCAGAACCAGAACCCGATGAGGTTGCCCAGCATGCTGGCCCAAACTTTGACCTTTCTGAGTCGTTCGACATTAACTGGCTTCGTTTTGTGTACGAAAGACAGCGACTATTCCAGATCGTCCGCGAAATCAATGGCGATGTGGCAGCAGTGGTAGAACGCACACTTGAGGAAATTGAACAGGCCGATTTTTACCAGCATCCTGCATCACGAGAGAAATGCGCAAAGTATCTATACGAACAACTCAAACGTCTTAAAACTTGGGTTAAGGAACTACCAGAAAGTCTCAAGACACCAAGGGTACAAGGTGTACCGTTCTCAGTCGACCGCTCCAAACTCAATCTTAGCCAGACAGATCCCTTATGGCTACAAAGGCAGCGCCTGGTACTGGAACTTGACTACCACTCTCTGGTCATCATACTTACCCGAACTTTCAATTCTTTTCTGCCGACGCCAGCCCTCGGAACATTTAACAGTGACAACCACTGCATCACTTCTGTCAACTCTGGCACCATGATGACGCCGATGCTATACCAAACTCTTAGTGGTTCGGAAATCCTTGCTGGCTTTTTTCAAGTTGTTGGCTGGCAGCGTACTGCAGCGTTGGCTCTGGCTGGGTTCGCCTGCGGTTATCCCATCTGTCCATTGTCTCCGGTAGCACGAAAGACATTACCACAAGCTGCACGGGTATTTGAAATGGCCGGTAGTCGACAAGATGCACAGTTAGTCCATAGTCTCAAGACAAAGTGCTTCGATATAGTACAGATTTTCTGTACTAGGCTTGGTATAGCTACGCCTGTGACGACGCCGGCTGATACCCATAAGGACACGGAGAATACAGGCGGGTTCATGGAGCCGAGTAGCTACCAGGTCCTTAGTATCGGAGAGGATGCTTTGACGGATGCCGGTTTCGACAACATACTGAACAACGAGCTCTGGACAACAGACTCGCCAGGTGGGCTTTTATGGGGTGACTTGATGAGAGATTTAGACTCAGGTTTGGCATCGTCACTTGATCATATTGGAGTACAAGATCAGGACAGTGTTTGAGTTCAGATCTCGTGAGAGAACGGGAACACACGATGGTGATGGCTCATACAAAAAAGATTGATAGTCGAGTTGACAAACATCAGCAATACTTGGTCATTACTACAAATTTTAGTTGTTGAAATACGGCTTGATCTGCTCTTCAGACCAGTTCCAAAAGAACTCTGCCATACCGGTGCCACCTTCAGACTCGGGCAGAGCTCCCTTCTGCACATCGGGGCGAATGGGCATGAACCGGCCCCACGGAACCACTTGAAGCTGTTAGCATGATATCGCGTCAACAGCATACATTACTTACCCCAGATACCAGAGTTCTCAATGGTTATTTCTTCAGAAAATGCGGCAAACAATTCTGTGTAAGCGCCGTTGATTGAAGGATATGTCGTGAACATCCTAGGATAATACATGTACCACGGCGAAGTACGATCCAGTTCACTTGCCAGGTTGCCGGGGTTGAGAGACTATTCTGTCAGTACATAACTAGTTGCCTGTGGATGTTTGCTTGACATACCACACTGACAATGCCATCGTTCTTGTGTTTCCTAGCGAATTCTGTGTTGTGGTAGTAATTACCGGCCTTGCTCGTCGCATACTTATGCATCAGGTTGCGCGGCTCATGATAATCAAGATTATCACGTTCGAAGCCGTTCTTAGGCGCCAACACATCTGCGGCGGAACTTGATACCCAAATCACACGAACAGAGTTCTTGGGTGCCGATTTGGCTGTCGATTGGAGGAGAGGCGTAAGGTGCTTGGTGAATAAGAAGTGGCCTAAGCAATTGACTCCGAGTTGGAGTTCATATCCCTGCACCGTTTTTGAGCCCTCTGGTGGTGTCATGACACCAGCATTGTTGAAGAGAAGATCGAGTCTCGTCTCTTGTGCGAGAAACTCCTTGGCCGATGGCCCGACAGTTGTCAGGTCTGCAAGATCGAGCTTGAGAAACTTGATGGAACCCTTGGATGCAGGGTGCTGCTTCTTGATGCCCTCGATAGCATCGCGACCCTTCTTCTCATCGCGAGCAGCTACCCAGACAGTAGCATTCTTGCTGTATAAAACCTGGGCGATCTCACGGCCAACGCCTGTGTTCGCTCCAGTGACAATAGTAACCTTTCCTGTGAGATCAGGGACATTAGACTCTGTAAAGTGAGGCTTGGGAGGGAATGCCTGGCTAATGGCGTCGAGAGGTTTTGCTGGTAGTGGCATATTGAGAATGACAATTGAGTTAGTCGTAGAATATCGAGTTTGTTGGAAAGTCCAAGATCTCTTGCTGATAAGGAAGCGTCCATTACCTCATACCTTTGCAGGCTGGCACGGGGTAATAAACTCTCCGTAGCGCGGGGCAATTGATTGATTCATGGCCCGAGGAACCGAGTTCGGCCTAGAACCTCTATTCCTTGCGATAGGTTTCATGGCTTAATATTTTCAGACTAAATAAGAGAACTATCGACAATGAAGGCATCACTGATAATGAAATGCAGGTCTTAAAATTATGTCGAGCGCCACATTTATCTTAAGTGCTTACGTTGTTAGGCGTGACTATTGGATATTACTTGCATGAGTGGCTACCTCTATAAACCCGAAAATGGAATACAGAAAATCACTTAGCTGTGCTATTCATTTACTCGATGATGTAAAGGTTCAAGACGTGAATATAATAATGAACATCTACTTATTGTGTTGATACAATGATTGGAGAGCTTCTTAAACAAACATTGGACTCTGTGATTATTTAATGATATGCCTCGATATACAATAAAGGCCCCTGTCATACTCGTTCAGCACGTCACTGACTAACTAACAAACAACGAAAGAACACGGCCTTTCATTTCATCGGATCATACAAAAAAACACCCACGTGACTGAATAAAGGAAACAGTGCCAAAGACCAAAGACCAAAGACCAAGGGGCATTGTGGATGAAGCGCGCTTCCTCCCGTCTTAGCCCTTACCTTACCCCATTAAGTCGCCGACCAATTTGTCCTTCAAACTCATTGGACACAACCCTAGTCACCAGTCACCAGTCACCAGCCACGGGAACCAGAGCCTCAGCAGCCTCATCGGATGGAGATCGGTGGCTTGCTTGTCTTTAGTTGACTTCCAAGGTTCTGTCTGAACTTCGACTTGACCCATGCACAACTGCCCAGCCTAAGCTCTCGATACCTTCACTTATTTCCTCTAAACTTTCCATCTTGGCAGCGACCTCATCCTTAATCTTGGATTACTATCAGAACCCTTTCCATCTCCACTATCGTCTATCACTCTTTCTTCGTTCATGCCGCAGTTCGTCAACTGCAATCGACCGACCGCGGGACCTGCGCGACCAACTATCCTCGCCCATACTAAATCGCGTTGATCTGCGATCCGATTAATTATATCATCCCGAGTACGGACGCGAAATCTTTCGGGATATGCTTTGATATTGGCGACCAACGGCGCACTCTTCCTCCTTGCCGCGATCGCATTCCATTGTTTTCTTCACAAACGGCTTCAAGCGCTACCATTTGCTTGCGCATTTACCCCCCGCTGTTTAAGGCGCCCAACGTGTCGTAACTGTTCCCGACCCGTTCAATCTCCGAACCTTTTTCTGTACAACTCTGCACGGCTTCCACAAACAAAAGAGCAAGCAGCATCGCCATCATCATGAGTGCTCCTCGTAAGCTACCCCATCATCCCTTTACTCAAATGCCCTTCCCAATTTCAACTCTAATCATATCGCGTGACAGTGACTTCTGAAGAGCTCGAGCGCTATACCGCCATCATCGACAATGTTCTCGAAACATCTGACCTTGAAACAATCTCGCGAAAGAAGATTAGACAAGGTTTGGAGAATGCTCTTGGTGGCCAAGATTTGAGCGAACAAAAGGTATGCAAGATAAACACGCCTGGCGTCGCTCCGCCATACTACACACCATGGCATGATCTTGCGCTTACGGGCATTCATTCTTGCTGACACACGCACAATAGAACGCCATTAAGCGACTGATAGAGGCTCGCTTTGATGCCGTTTCTGGAGCTGATACCGGCATCACTCCTCCAACAACTTCCGACTCGCTCGTCGCCAACGGAGCCTCCGATGTGGGCGAAACCGAACAATCTGCGACTCCTGAGCCTTCGCGAAAGAAGGTCAAGCGATCATCCTCGGCCGAAGATGCGGATGCCCGACTCGCTGCTCAACTCCAGGCGCAGGAAAACAGCCTGGCCAGAGGGCGCAAGACTCGAGGAGGTGACAAGCCGACCAAGAAGAAGGCAGCACCACGCAAGAAGAGTGCAAAGAAGGTCAAGGCCGATGATGACAGCGATCTGGAACCAGCCGATGGCGAGACTGGCAAGAAGAGGAAGGCTGGTGGTGGTTTCCAAAAGCCTTTCAACCTCAGCGAGACCCTCTCCGAGCTGGTTGGCGAGACACAAGTACGTGACTTATTACATATCATTCCTGAGGGTTGTCGATGCTAATACATAAACAGCTATCCCGACCTCAAGTGGTCAAGAAGCTCTGGGAACACATCAAGGCCAACGATCTCCAAGACCCGAAGGACAAGCGACAGATCATATGCGACGACAAGATGCATGCAGTCTTCAAGCAAGCCAAGGTGGACATGTTCAAGATGAACAAGGATATCGGAAGCCACCTTTACCCTGTCGAAGAGTAAAGAGCAAGCAACTACATCTACAACAATAACGGATACTCTACAGGAGATTTCGATGACAGCGTTTTGGGCGCGCGGCGGCGTAACCGGTATTCATGATTTGTTCATGTTTCATTTATTCTCTTTGGCGGCGATTCACAGCATAGGAAAAAAAGGGGTGGAGCATACCGGGTAACTTTTGGTGGGAATATGGAAGCTCGGAACGAGAGTGTTCCTTTCGATAGCGCGCCGCGGCAGGATGCGCGTGCAAGTTGCTTATGGTAGCGGGTAACTTTTGGACTTGAGAGCTCTTGGTGAGTAGCTGGACGCATCTCACTGGTGTCTATGGGATTAGATACTATATAGTTTTGACGAAGAGAAATTCATTTGGGCCAACTCAAACTGTGTCTATGCTGATCGAGGATAGTTCAATGGCGGATATCTTTGATTTAACTTCAAGGCATACAGTTCTAATTGAGATAGACTGAGATCAAAATTGAACGGAATAGACGCGATATAGCAGAATCTATTACATCTTCTCTATAGATACTGTAAGTACCTAGGCAGGGTTTCTGGCCATGATGAGCCTTAGTGAGTCAGTCAATCCCATGTAAATTTAATTTAATCAGCCTAGGTATTCTGGCCGGTGACTCTAAACTTCAAATGACAGCTGAATAAGAGCCAATTAAAATTGTCAATTCATGCATCCCTTGTTCATTAAGTCTTAACAAAGATTACTCAGCCACAAACACAGACATAGACACTGGTAGAAGTGGCTCAACGCCACGTCCCCCATGGAGGGCACTTGCCGTCACTCTGAATGAAGTTCTGCCCCGCCATAAGAGACGACAGACTCGATTTAAAATCTAGTCGGCATCATCACTTCTTTCTTCGCATTTCACCCTGAAACCACAAATATTTACCATCCTTAACAGTCGGATCGTCTTTGGAATCTCACTGCGAGTCATATCATAGCTTTGATTTGTCTGTAACTCATAGTCTTCATTCCACATTAAGCTACCACATCTCAACAATTCGACACTCCTTGTGCGGGCGATCGAGCAACATAAGCAGCGCTCGATCCTCAATTTTCACCCTACCCACGACCAAACCTCACCTTCTGGGAGCTCAAAGCTTCTAGCCATGGCTTCACCAGAAGGAGACAACAACACTGGAGTTTCAGCCTCCGAATCCCAACCCCAAGGCGACGGCCAGCGCAACAGAGGACGAGGCCGAGGCAAAGGAAACCAAAATCGACGAGGCGGCCAACGACGCGGTCGTGGTGTTAACAACGCCAACGTCCCAAACGTCCCTGCCAATCCAGCCGCACAAGATGTTGCCGCTGCAGCTTCGCGCGCTCATGCCCTAGCTGCTAGCAAAGCTGCCGAGGCTGCCGGGGACGAGGATGATGGCGATGTGTGTTTCATTTGCGCCAATCCGGTTGCTCACCACTCCATCGCACCTTGCAACCACACGACATGTCATATCTGCGGTCTGCGCATGAGGGCTCTTTATAAGACAAAGGACTGTGCTCATTGCCGTGTATGTCCCCTTTCAAATGCTCTCGACCAGAGCCTTTCACTGACAATTTGCTAGACCCCAGCTCCCTATGTCATATTCACCGACGACCCCGAGAAGCGTTTCGAGGAGTATACGGAAAAAGACATCACTACCACCGACAGCAACATCGGTATCAAGTATACGAACGAGGATATTGTCGGCGACACCGTGCTTCTTCTGCGATACAACTGCCCCGAACCGTCATGCGATTTTGCTGGTCTTGGCTGGCCCGATTTGCACCGTCATGTCAAATCTGCTCACAAGAAGCGCATGTGTGATCTGTGCACTCGTAACAAGAGGGTTTTCACACATGAACATGAGTTGTTTGCAGACAAGGAACTAGAAAGGCACATGCGTCATGGAGACGACAAGCCTGGCGCGGCGGACCAAACGGGCTTCAAGGGACATCCACTTTGTGGGTTCTGTGGAGAGCGCTTCTACGATGACGATAAGCTGTACGAGCACTGTAGAATGAAGCACGAGCGTTGCTTCATTTGTGACAGACGAGATTCGAGACACCCCCACTACTACCTGGACTACAACGCTTTGGAAGAGCATTTCAAGAAGGACCACTACCTCTGCGGCGATCGAGAATGTATGGAAAAGAAGTTCGTTGTGTTCGAGTCCGAGCTGGACTTACAGGCTCATCAGTTAAGTGAGCACGGCGGCAAAGCGACAGGTAGAGACGCGCGAGTCGTCAACATTTCAGGATTCGACATCCGAACACCATATCAACAGGAGAGAGGAGGAGGCGGTGCTGGTGGAAGAGAGGAAGGGAGACGTGGCGGCAGAGATGGGCGAAGAGGAGGAAACAGAGGCCGAGACCCTAATGCGGAACCGGTCCCTGTTAGCTCAGCTCAGCCTTTACGACGAGACGAGATTGCTTTCCAGCGACAAATGGCTATCCATTCTGCGCAGTCAGTCTCGAACCGTACCTTTGGTGGAGCTCTATCTGCTCCTACACCCGCGCAAGCCTCATCACAATCTCGCGGTGCCAGCTCATCCAACACGCCTCGCGCCAGTCAGACCAATCTTGCTAATCCCATAGAGTCTGCTACTGTCGACCCGGCCAATCTCAGCCCTGAAGAGCGCGCTCGTCTTGTACGACATGGTGCTGTTGTCGAGCGAGCTTCAAACCTCCTTGGCAACGATGCCCAACGAATGGCCACATTCCGAAACTACATCTCCTCATACAGGCAGGGCGGTCTTACTGCTCCTCAGCTAATCGATGCCTTCTTTACACTCTTTGCCGACACCTCCTCAAACGCTCTTGGCACGATGGTGAGAGAAGTTGCGGATCTTTATGAAGACAAGAACAAGGCTGAAGCGCTTCGAAAAGCCTGGCAAGATTGGCGGGCCATCAACGAGGATTACCCAAGTTTGCCTGGCCTGAGTGGCATGCATGGCGCAACCTCGAGTTCAAGTGGTTGGGCTGGCGCAGCATCGGCCAACCCAGCTGTTCCCAATGCCAAGGCCACCCAAAAATACTCGAACCGTGTTCTCAAGCTCAAGAATAGCACGAGACTTGGCGGCCCAGCTCCTGTATCTTCAAGTGGTGCATCATCATCATGGGCTGGTCGTCCCGCTGTTAGCGCTCCACCAGCATCCTCCAACGCATTCCCATCTCTCCCATCCTCCAAAAACTCCTCCTCTGCATCTCGCTCCAACTGGACAACTCCCACTCCCTCGTCATCGCAATCCACGACTCTCAACCGCCCTCGCCCTGCTCCCCGCCCCACCGGCGAAGACGCTTTCCCAGCTCTTCCCGCGGCGCCAAAGCCTACGACCACAATCTTTGGTTATGGCAACGGCCGTGCCGTGCGACGTGACTATGGAAACCGCGAGACAAACTTCCAATGGGGTAGCGGACCAAGCACGCCAGCTGGTGAAGAGCCCGCTGATGATGAAGCAGGTGGTAAGAAGAAGGGTGGTAAAAAGGGCAAAAAGGTTCTTGTCCAATGGGGTTAAATCTCTTGTCTAGAAATTGGATGGCTAAATAGTGTCGGATCAGCCAGTGTATTTACTCCTCAATTGGCAGGATGGTGTCGGCTCTTGGAACTGGATAAATGAAGTGATGAAGCGAGGCGATTTGGCGTTGTAGCACTCCCGGTGGAGGTTGAGTGATGGTATTGTAGGACGGGTTATATATAACAAGACTGGAACTCTTGAGCGCATCAGTTCAGATTCATCAGCAATGTTTTTTCGGTATGTACTAGATATAGTAACAATTCAGCCTGTCCATACATCGCATCTACGTTCACAAGTCACTCATGTAGGATACTACGCCTGCAAACTGGAATAAGTGTGCAAATTACCAGACACTCGCTAAATCTACCAAGTCTCAAGCCTCTGTATCCAAATCTAGAGAGCCGCGGGCTCATAGTATTCACGGAAACGATCGGTTTTATCCCAGCGTATGCTCCAAACAACATTCCAACACACCAACAACAACGGAGGGAATCGCACTGTCCAAAAGGCGAGATAACCATCAGGCAGAGGCCCCACGTTTCGTTTGAGTGCCTCGGGCATATCTTCATAGTGATTCCTCTTGTTACGCAGGGCACGAAGCAAGTCGAGGAGGCGTGCCCCGTTGTACTTGCGCTGCTTGCCGAGGGAGTCCACAAAGTCGCGTGGCAGTGCCTTGAGAAAATCACCCGTCACAGAAGGGGCGTGACTCTCAAGCTCAGCCAGTGCCGTTGACGGAGGATCTCTCGGCTCCTTCTCAAAGTGGTCTGATACATCGCACAAGAATGCGAGCCTCTTTCTTGCTGACCAGAAGAAGGGGTGAGCCATGACTTCTTTAGCTGTTGGGCGACATTTGGGGTCTGCCTCAAGCATAGATGCGATGAGGTCCGAGGCTTCATGAGAGAAATCACCAAGAGAGTTAAGAAGGTCCAAGTTGTACTGGCCCTTTCGGATGTTGACTTCTCTCATGTAGCGATCTCCGCAGTCAAAGGGATGCGAACCATTGGTCAAGACGTAGAAGAAAACCAGGCCAAGCGAGAAAATGTCAATGGCTCGGGTAGCACGTCGAGGCATGGCGTTGTCATCTGCCAAAACAGACCCGGAGCCGCTTTGTGTACTCATTTCCATCATAGCACCCTCTCGAGCGTCATCATCGAGCAGAAGCTCGGGGGCACGCCAACCAGAAGTTCCTGCTGCACGACCCGTAGTCGCACCAAAGGATGATTGTCCGCCTTCCAGTTTCTTACAAAGTCCGAAATCAGATACCAGCAGTCTTGGTTTGCCGTCCTTGCCCTTATTGACAAGAATGTTCTGCGGTTTGAGATCACGATGAACGATACGGAGCTCGTGTAAATGGCTGATTCCGTTGGTGATCTGATACAGGACATTGGGCAAATCATGTCGTCCAGCGTTGGCGAGATCGCGGAAGTAGTGTGGCCTCTCAATGACATCAGCCAAAGAGGCAGCACACCGCTCCAGTGCGATGTAAAGGAATCCATCACGGATTTGCTGCGAGTAATATCGGATAACTAAAGTGGTCAGAGTTGGTCTTTGTCTATCGAAGAAGAGAAACTTACCATTGGGATGATCGTCACTCTCTCTCAAAAGTCTAGTCTCCTGAGAGGCGATGTCGTAAAACTGAATCAACATGCGCTTGACAGCTACTGCTCTTCCGTCGAACTTGCCGGCAAACACCAATGTACCGTTACTTCCTGTACCCAGCTGCTCATCTGTGTTTACCTCAATATTTCCCATGCGAATAGTAGAGCCTGTCACAGATTGCATGTCATCATGCACCGTCATGACATCGGGCTCAAGACTAGGTCTTTCGCCCAATTTCTTGGCGTTGTTCACGGCGTCCTCAACAGTAGCTGCGGCAGGGTCATCACCACGAGACTGAGAGCCTTCTTGAGCCCGGCCCTTTCGATGTTTGACACCACCCCGTCTCCCTCTGTGCGCTTTCTTCTTCTTCTCGGGTGGCGCGCCATTTTGGTTGGCGGTGGCTGGCGTGTTCTTGGCCTGGTTCTGAAGAGTACTTTGGAGGTCATTCGCTATTTTGACGGGCGTTTCCACATTGCCTTCGGCAACCGGTTTTTTAGGTTTGGGGGTCGCTTCCCGGTCACTGAGCTCCACTTCCTTAACAGGAGTATGTGGGAATGCATCAGGTTCCAATTTAGATGATTCGGGAGCTGGTACAAGGGGCTCTTTGGTGCTCTCCTCAAGCTGCTCGCCGAGTGTTTCGGGCTTCACCTCTTCGGAAGTGGGCTCGGGCGTGCCATCAGTGTTGACTTCCGTATCAGTGCTCTGTGCATCATCGACGACATTGTCGGTGACGTTGTCGGTTTCTGTGACTGCCAAGATATCTTGAAGTTCCCTCCAGAAACCCCTGCGTTTTCCACGCTTGAGGTGTCGACGGATGTTTTTCTGGTTGTAATACAGTACTGAGACAAAGATGATAATCACAACGGGGTTGGTGATGAAGTCTTTGATACTCTTCGCAGCACTGTCCGGTATCGATCTGACTGTGTCGAAAATGGTGGGTTCATTCGCGAATCCAATCTCAGCACGAGGCTGGGAGTCATGCTCCAACTCGTCGTGTTCATCGTACACGTTATGTGAATCAGGCACCTCAATAGAACCAGCTGGCAGACTAGGAGCATGAAAGCTGCCTCTCTTATCCGTATTGCCAAGGTAATGGGTGCCTACCAGGACTTTCGATAGCTTAGTTTGGTTGAGCGTATCCCAAGGAGGAGCAATGTCCCACCAGTCAGAGCGGGACATTTGGGCCACAGGCGCATGTGCAATGAGAGGGTAAAGTTGGCCAGACATGACATACCAGCCTCCAGCTCGGGTTTGGTTCAGGAAGATGCTGTTACTGCGCATTCGGTCTTCTTCCTCATCCTCTGCGGGCATTGGTGGCTGGGGGAGGACAACAAGATCAGGGTTGCTCTCAGCTGTAGCGTCACCTGGTCGGCATACATCAAAAACTCTGGCAACAGGTGCTGCAAAGTGCTCGCTGAAAACGGGCACCTTCTCGGATCGTGTATAGTCAAACGCATAGACTTTGCCGTCATGTTGACTTGTGATGTACTTCTTGTCTAGGGAAGAATGATGTTGCTGGAAAAGGTCACTATCGTAATTGTTGGGGCTCCACTCGGAATATTTGAGGGTAGCAATAGGAAGACCATCATCGCGTCGCTGAATTCCAACAATATATTCAGTTCTTCCCAGCGTGATGGTACCGGTCGAGCTGCATTCCAAGTTGCCTGCGTCATATAGGGTGTCGGGACGTGAGCAGCTCTCGTCTTCGTTTACGTGAGAACCACCAGAGCCGAACCACTTCAGAACTTTTCCACTTGCGGCATCGAGAGTAATCATTGTCGTCTTCTTGTCACCAGTGTAAACGACGGGGGAATTATCGTCTGCGTATGGTGCTAGTTCTTCTACCAGCTTCTTCATGGTGAAACCAGTCTTGATGAAACCGTGATTTGAGTCTGGTGCCCACATATAGATTCCACCGTCTCGATTAGGCTCAACAGCCCAAACGTAATGGTCAACTGCCCGGTAATTTTCATCGAGGGTAGATTCTTCGGAGCGGTAATGTTTGGTCTCTATCATGGGTTGGTCGACTTCGAGATGCCAGAGCGTCTTTCCAGTTCGTCTGTCATTGGCGTATAGGTCTCCGTCGACGGTCGCCAGAAGTACAAAGTCTTCTACTTCCCAATCCTTCAGATTCCGCGCAATCTGCGGCGAGGCTAGCCCAGATGCAAAAGCGCTGCTGGACCGAAGATATGAAGGGTTTGGTGCTCCTACGGACCTCGAGTCCGGAGCCAAAGTTGCGAGGGCGCTCGCATCGTCAGGAATGCGTTGATAATCTCTCTTTCGATTCTTTCGGATAAATTCTTCCTTTTGCCGAGACTGACTGGCTGTGGAAGGTCGTTTTACTTGATTGACAGTTTCGCGTGCCTTGGCCGCGTCAATGGACGTGACGGCCCATTGAACGGCATCGTCAGCTGACTGCTGACTGCCACCGGGGCGTTGCAGTTCGCTAACCGGTCTATGCTGCTGCTGAGCATCGACAAGTTGCAACCAAGGCAGGAGTATAACAGCAACCAAGGCGAAGAGTTTCTTTTGCTGGGGTCGACGTCCCTCGCCAGGAGGTCGTCGCAGCATTTTGGGCCAAGGTTAACGCTGCGGGCGATCACATAGGACCGCAGCAGCGGGAAGGAAAGAGTTGTTCAATCGAATTTGTTGAGTTTGGACTTGGATGGATCGTTGTTCTGCAGTCTATTGAGATGGAGGGGATTGTGGTTGCAATGCAGGATGAAGTCACGTCAAATAGACTGCTGGAGCCGTTGGTAAATGCGGAGTCGGACTCGAAAAAGGCGGGTGACGTTGAGGGACGTTGAGTTTTAGATCGAAGCGTCGGTCGTGGGTTGTAGCCAAAAAGAACGAGGTCGAAGTCGCGTAGAGTGAAATACCCAAGATGAAAGAAGTAAATGAACGAGAGGTTGGAATGAGATACGGGGGAAAGGTTGGGCAGGGAGTCCCGGCACAAAACGCTTGTTCTTTTTGCCCTGCCCTGGCCTGGCTTTGGCTTGGACCTTCCGTCCATTGCTGACACCACTCAAGGGACGAGGACGAGGGGGGGGCAGGCACGTTTCTCATAGTGGGCAAATCGACCGGCGTGGCACGGACAAGAAGGTCAGGGACTGACGAGGAAGGGGAGGGGGAGCTTCACTGTGGCTTGAATAAGTTTCGGGAGGACGAAAAAGATTGACCACTAACAGCCAAAAAGACGAAATCATTTGATCAGTTTATGATGTTAAATACGTGCCGCTTACCGAGTTATTTTGTACATCTTCCACTCAGATATCAATTATTCTGCTTCCTCTCAGGCCAAGGTATGAAGGCCGTGCTCTACACACCACGCACTGTAAGCGATCCAGACCTTTCTTTCCTGCACTTATTGTCTTGGTCTTTTGTCTAGGACTGGGCGTACATACTGTAAGACATTGAAAAGACACGCCGATCTAGAGATTACTTGAGGTTCCAAGACAAGACCCCATTCAAGCTAGTATACAATTAAAGGTATTCTCCTTGCATTTGTCATATTAGACATAGTAAAAGGACAAAGCCAAAGAGTAGTCTATTGTACGGACTGATGAATGAGAAAGGGGAGGGAACGAAACATATTCGTAGTGATAGCCATCGGGATCTGTACTACAAGCCTTTTCTTTTTGAACTGGTTCGCGGGGGAATCGGATTGCTACACTTTATCGTCCAATCACAAGTAAGAGTCTTGCATTAGTAACAGTTTCAAAAGATTGATATTGGTGGTGATAATCGGTAACCTTCCTGATTAACTTGGTCCTGTTACACGATTGAGGCAATACGGAAGGTTGAGATGAAATGTATGGCGCCAAACGAAATTCAATCAGCCATCAAGACTACTCTATGTAGTTGTTATACCGAGCAAGTAAACGAAAACCGCCAAAGCTTCTCATCAACTATCCCGTCAAAGCCAAGTCTTTTGTTGGACAGTGTCTATTCTATTCTATTCACTTATCGTTCTTTTTTGTGGGCTTGGGTTCGCTTATTTGACCCCCGGATCGGATGGTCTGTGCCTGCGGGGACCTATTTACTAACTTGGGCTCCGTCCCACTCTCCCTTGAATGGTGCAATTTGGAACATTAGATCAACCTCAAAACTCTAGGGTAGATTTTCTACAACATCACCACCAACTGCTATCCTGAACCACAGATTGGCTTCTATTTTCACACTTTTTTTTTTTGGGATAAATTTCGAGTGAAACAAACTCATTTTATGGCTCAACTATATGAGCGAATTTACAAAGACCCCGAATGCATGTATCAACATTCACAGTAACATGTGGACCTTGGATCTGCAGACTACGAACAAGTCATCAATGCTTCTATCAAAACTACTGTTCAAACAGTTGACCGCCATCTTGCCGACATGACGGAGCTGCAAGATTCCACTTCTTAGCAGCTATAGATATCCTCATATACATACAATCCAAACCTATCATGTATTCCAAACCTCATTAAAATCTGTGTGTCTCCAGCTAGGGCATACCTCCCTTGAACTCACAATACAATCCATGCTCTGTCCGTGTCAACCCTGCTTATCTCAAGCAGCCACCATCGTACGTTCAAGCCCTTGTAGGAAAGGATGCGCAACCTGTAAATCAGAGGTGACGCCAGCTCGGAACCCCTACATAAAGTGATGACCTCAGCTCAAGAGCACATGAATGCAATGGAATGTGCGTGATCTTAGCTTTGCCGAGCATCCTCCATCCTCACCTTGGCATTACTGAATGCTACATCCAGTTGGTCTATCCTCCTCAGCATTTCAACTTCGCACGTTGGTGTGTATATTATGAGCTGCTTAATGAACAGGTTCAACACAGGTCTAAGCTGGTCGAAGCATTGTTGAAAGCGGTCGCCAAAGCCGTCCCTTATTATGCTCCGAGGTTCCATAGACAGCACGGTGATGAGCTTGGATTGGTTGATGCCGAACTTTTCGGAATGTTAGCTCGTAATTTCTCAAGGGACCTTTTCAACACCTCGTGTCTCACACGAATGTTGCAGGGGTCGTGACGTACTGCATCAAAGGCTGAGCAAATGCTCCCTTGATCTTCCCAGCTGAAAAGCATCGAAGGAGGACGGCTGATTTTGCTGGACACGCCCTGAATCTCATCAACCATGTCTTGACAGCGCAAGTATGTATTCTATGTGTAAAAGTCAGCCCGGGTCAAGTGATACTGTAGTAAAGGTAGGGACGCACTCCAATGATCTGAACTTTTACGCCATCGCCTCTGATGTTGTACGCTTGCAGAATCAAGTCGGACGCTAGGCTCTGTATCCCTTGCATGGCATTCTTGAGGTCCTCTGGCATCACACCGGTAGAAATACGGGAGGGAACCTCCGGGACGGGGATCTGGTCGACAATCGGATCGATAATAGGGTCAACAGTTGTTTCCGCAATTGGTTCAACAATTGGTTCGACGGCTGGTTCAATGCTTGGTTCAATGATAGGGCCGACTGCTGGTTCAACAGCTGGTTCAACATCTAACTCAATAATAGGTTCGACAACTGGTTCAATAACTGAATTGATGACTGGCTCGACGACTGGTTCAATAACTGGTTCGACCTCTTGTTCAACATCTGGCTCAATAACTGGCTCGACAACTGGTTCAATAGCTGAATTGATGACTGGCTCGACCTCTTGTTCAACAGCTGATTCGATAATTGGTTCAATTATTGGCTCGACAATAGGGTCAACAATTGGTTTGATGACTGGTTCAACAGCCTGTTCGACCACTGGCTCAACATCTGGTGTAATAATTGATTCGGCAACTGGTTCGATGACCGGTTCAATAAGTGGTTCAATAACTGATTCGACAATCGGGTCAACAGCTGAGTCGATAATGGGAGGCGCTTCCTCAGAAATTGGTATCGGGAGTGTTGAAGCAGCGATTTTGGTTATAGCAGAGATGCTAGAAAGGACAAATAGTGTGACTCGCATGATGGACCGCGATTCCTTCCCTCCTTTACTTATCAGATCAGGAATTCCAACTGATATCCTAGCACCGGAGTAGACAGTACCGGGGAATAAGTCGCAAAGAATATGACCCCTTCACAAGGAAAGTAAAAAGTCGAAGGTGGTGAAGCTGAAGATAGAGCAAAGCGACTAAAACATCATAGGAGTTGTCGGTTATAAGCCAGCCGTGCAGAATGCTTTCTTTTTATCATTTCTACTCCCCCTTTTTACAGAGTGGTCTTACCTTGGTCCGACAGACATCTGGATGTAAATGGAATCGCATTTCTTGGCCTGAGTACATTTAATATGAAGTGGCTAATTTAAATGGCCAACAGCATGGTCATCCGGTTGGGCCGGCTCCATTCTGCAATGTTTTAACCCTTCATCTTGGCAGAAGTCTGATCAGGCAAAACAAATACTGGCATTGAAATAGAGGAATTGCTTGTCGCAGATCTTGGATTAGCGTAGACCAACATGACAACGGAAAAGGCGTTGTCTCGGATGATGGACGGCCTCTAAGATTTAGGGTATAAAAATAAACAGCCCAAGGCATTCGGCCTAACCGCCATAAGTTGACCTAATTATTTCGTCTCTTATGCTATCAGCGGCCAATTTTCTTGATACCCTCCATGATGATTGTGCACTATCTACCTAGATGCTAAAAACTAAGCGATCGGTAACAAGGTGCGTAATATTATGCTAGTGTCCTGAATGGCCAGGACAGTACTTGATCAAGCTCAGACATCATCGTATATGTAATTTCTGATACAGTCACCAGTCCCTAGTGGGAAAATGCGCAGAGATGGACGAACATAGATTACTCCAGATAATGCTTTTAGAGAGTCCAACAACTGGACCTGTCCTTCTTTTGAACATGACAAAGAATTTCATTACGTGACCCCTCGCCCTGACCAGTTTTCTACCGCGATACAAGAAAATCACTCCTATGCAACTGCAGTGGAGCCCTCTAAGGGAGCACCTCCTCGCTCTCCTCAATAACCTCCTCGACAATCTCCTCAATCACCCGATCCTCATCTGATGATGTATCCAGGGACTTTGTGTATGCCTCTAGAAGAGGAGCGTGAGGATCCTTTGGTAGACCAAGAGCCTCGCGCTCTTCCAGTATCTCGGTTTCCAAAGACTCACGCCAGTTGTGCCACTCCTCGAGCATACGGCGACGAGCCTCAACAACAGCCAAATCAGCAGAAGCACCACGGTCGGCATCTTCTTGCTCAAAGACACGGCTGTATTCTCGGAGGTTCTTGCGGACCGCCTTCTGCTCCTCCTTAGTAAGGAGAGTCGCAGGTCGAGGGCGCCACGAGAACTGCTTAAACTTTTCCAAAGGCTCTTCTCGCAAAGCCTCACCCTTGAAATCATAGATGTGGTAGCCGTTTTCCATCTACAATGTGTTAGCATGAATCTTGAAAAGAGTGTGTCAGATTTAACATACAGAGTGCTTCCAGGCAGATGCCCAGGAGGCGACGAAACGACCTGAAGGATCCCACTCGACATCTGTGACGCCGTAGTGATCGGCGGTGTTCATAGCCTGGAGGTTGGCGGTAAGGTCCTTGTCGGACTCGGGCTTCTCACCCTCAAAGTCGAGATCGTAGAAGTCGAGGTCGGAGCTCTGTGTGTTGGCAATGGTGGCAATAACAACAAAGCGACCGCGAGGTGACCAGTAAATGGCATTGCTGTTCTTCTTGTCGAGTGTTCGGAGGTGCTTGAAGTTACCCACTTGCTGGCCCTTCTTGGCCTTCTCGGGACAGAAGAAAGAGACAGCGGTCTTGGGAGCGACGGCAGTGACGCCGACAGGCTCGGTTGTGGAGATGATGGCGAATCGGTCACCCTTGGGTTCCCAGGCAAAGTTGATGACAGTATCCTTAATGGTGTCGACGACCTCAACAGGCACACCCTTTTCCTTGACACGGAAGATCTCAAGGGTAGTGGCTTGAGACTTCTTGGACTTGGAGTGTCGGTCGACCTTGACACAAATGTAGGCGGCCTCGGATTGCCAGTGAAGCTTAGCATCGCTGACACTGAAGAGGTTGAGAGATCGAACAACCTCTTTTGAGGGAATGCTCATCAATCCAACCTTGGCGGGGTTGCTGCCGATTTCGGGAGTCCAGTAGCAGAAAAGCTGCTCGTATTCCTTGACACTGTCACGCTTGGGGGTAGCAGGAGCCCAGTCAAAGTCGACAACACCGTCGATCTTGATAGAGGTCTTGTCGAGGAGGTTCATGCGGGGGAGCTCGTAGACGGAGATGGACTGGCCGGGGTTGAGACGTGCAACGTACTTGTCGTCAGCAGACCACTTGAAGGCAGGCCACTGCATCTTGGGCGGAGGCTTGCCATCCTCCACCTTGGGAGGCTCGAGGTTAGCGAAAGATCGGAGAGGGGTAGCGGTAGCGATATCCCAGATAACGTAGTTCTTGCCGTGGTCGTCAATGGAGAGAGCGGGGTGACCCTCATCAGGGATGGAGATGGGGCGGTTGGACCAGGTGACGATGTACTTCTCACCGGGGGAGAAAGCAACCATGTTCACGAAAGGATGAGCAAATCGAGCTTGTCGCGTCCATGAAGCGCCACCCCAAAGCTGAACACCCTGAGCGTGGACGGAGGTAAGGTAGGTGCCGAGAGGAGACCACTGAACAAAAGTCTCAGTCCAGTGCATTCGCTCAACGATGTTCTCGGGCTGGTCCTTCTCGTTGTTCCAGTAGACTCCGACGCTATCGCCACGGTACATGACGAACTGATCGCGGCCACGGCCTGAGGGATCCTTGAGGAACCATCGCAGGTGCTCCTTCTCGGTGAAGTCTTCGATTTCAGGCGGTTGGTAGTTCTCGTCAATGCGGCCTTCTCGTCCATAGCGCTCGATATCGGTGAACTTGTTGACGCGGAGAGTGTGCTTCTTGTCGAGAGGGGTGAGGTCGAGCTGGCGAGTAGCGGCGGCAGCCTCAGCAGGCGAAGAGTACTCGACAAAGGCGAATCTTTACGGGATCAGTTCCAAGCTCTTTATTGCACATTCATTCCACGTATAACACCTACCGAAGAGACTTTCCATCGTCGCCCATGGGCATGTGTACGGAGTCCTCGCGTGCCTTGCCGACTGTGTTGAGCTTCTTCAACAAGAACTTGACAAGCTTGGGCTTCTGGTCCTCAGTGACCTGGGGAAGGCCGTCGATGACGACGAAGTTGTCGTAGCCTTGGTCTAGGGAAACCTCGAATCGTTCTCGGAGGTCGGAGATATCAATATCATCATCGTTGAACTCGTCATCGTCAAGGTCGGCCTCGCGAAGGTGGTCGAAAGAGGGTGCCATGATGGGCAATATGTGGTTGTTGGAGGGGTGCAAGAAAAAATGCCCCGCTCTCGAATCTAGATGTTTTTTTCTCGAGGGTTTTAAAGGGTTCGGCTACCGGGCACAAGGTTTGCGAAAAAGGCCTTTATGCGCGCAGGAGATATGACCTCTGGAAGACACGCAGGATTCTGTCTAAAACCGCGGAAAAGATCACTAAGGAACGTGCGGAGTCTTGATGTTGCGGTGGCCAACCTAGTTCCAGCACAAATTTGGTGTTCTTGCTTAACTTTCCTGTGAAAGTGTGCGTGCTGCGGAGAAATGATTGTCCCACGTCCGAGATCGAGGCTCTCTGTCGCGGGGCAAATCACGTGTGGCTGTTCTGGCCTGGGGTGGAGGGGCTACGCTATCAAGCTGCGAGATAGCTCCAGAAAAAAAGGCTGCAACGTCTACCCCAAGGCTGAAGCATATTGACGTTGACAACGACGATAACCTCTTACGTTTTTATAGGTTTCGCCTTGTTCAGAGTCACATTGTTAGCCCATTATGGTATGTTTGCCTGTTTTGGAGATTTGCTCTCAGACTTTCCAACATGAACAGAGAACAGCAACTAACAAATGCCCCTCCTTAGTCTTTCCAACCAACCCAAATTTTTGAGGAGGGCACCACCGAGGAGAAGGGTGAGAATGCTCGTCTCGCCGCCTTTGTCGGTGCTATTGCCGTTGGTGATCTCGTGAAGAGCACCCTCGGTCCCAAAGGCATGGACAAGATTCTACAGTCAGCGTATGTTGCGCCCAACTTGCGGTCGACAAACCCCCCCTTTTTAACACGATGCTAGCTCCACCGCCGAAATCATGGTTACCAATGATGGTGCCACCATCCTCAAGTCTATCGCCCTCGATAACGCCGCCGCAAAGGTTCTTGTCAACATTTCAAAGGTTCAAGATGACGAAGTCGGTGACGGTACTACATCAGTTGCTGTCCTCGCTGCCGAGTTGCTAAGAGAGGCGGAGAAGCTCGTTGACAAGAAGATCCACCCCCAAACTATCATTGAGGGATACAGAATAGCTAGCCGCGCTGCTTTGAAGGCTCTGGAGGGCTCAGCGGTCGACCACAGCAAGAACCCCGAGGCGTTCCGACAAGATCTCCTGGCCATTGCCCGAACGACCCTTAGTTCAAAGGTCCTCGCCCAGGATCGCGACCAGTTTGCCGAGTTGGCTGTCGACGCTGTTCTCCGACTTAAGTCATCCGACCTCAACCATATTCAGATCATCAAGAAGGCCGGAGGCAAGCTCAGTGATTCTTACCTCGACGAGGGCTTTATTCTGGACAAGAAAATTGGTGTCAACCAGCCCAAGCGACTGGAGAAGGCCAAGATCCTCGTGGCCAACACCTCCATGGATACTGACAAGGTCAAGATTTTCGGTGCCCGTGTCAAGGTCGGCTCAACAAGTAAGCTCGCCGAACTCGAGAAGGCCGAGAAGGACAAGATGAAGGCCAAGGTGGAGAAGATCAAGGCCCACGGCATTAACTGCTTTATCAACCGACAACTTATCTACAACTGGCCCGAGCAGCTGTTTACCGATGCCGGTATCATGTCGATTGAGCACGCCGACTTTGATGGTATTGAGCGTTTGGCCCTGGTGACAGGCGGTGAGATCGCCTCCACCTTTGACCACCCCGAGCAGGTCAAGCTTGGTCACTGCGATACGATCGAGGAGGT
The DNA here is from genome assembly GCA_014899045.1 of Fusarium palustre. Lineage (NCBI taxonomy): Eukaryota > Fungi > Ascomycota > Sordariomycetes > Hypocreales > Nectriaceae > Fusarium > Fusarium palustre. The sequence goes on from JAAVUH010000106.1 coordinate 261,288, forward strand.
TATCATTGGCGAGGACACCCTTATCAAGTTCTCCGGTGTTTCCGGTGGAGAGGCTTGCACAATTGTTCTCCGAGGTGCCACAGAACAGCTCCTCGATGAGGCTGAGCGAAGTCTCCACGATGCTCTTGCCGTTCTGTCCCAGACTGTCAAGGAGCCCCGAACTACTCTCGGTGGTGGCTGTGCTGAGATGCTCATGGCCAAGGCTGTTGAGGGTGCTGCTACACGAGTTGAGGGTAAGCGACAATTGGCTGTTCAAAGCTTTGCCATCGCCCTTCGACAAATTCCCACTATTCTGGCCGACAACGCTGGTCTTGACTCTGGCGATCTTGTTGCTAGGCTGCGCAAGGCCCTTTACGATGGTCTCACAACTTATGGTCTTGACTTGATGACACCCGGTGGTGGAATCACTGATATGCGGGATCTCGGTGTTATTGAGAGCTACAAGCTCAAGAAGGCTGTCGTTTCTTCGGCCAGCGAGGCCGCAGAGGTAAGGAATCACTTGAAAAGCTGTTAGGAAAAATTGCTAACACTCTTGACTAGCTTCTTCTCCGAGTAGACGATATCATCCGGGCAGCTCCTCGTCGACGAGAGCGTATGTAAGGCTAGGCTCAGGTAGCCGGGGATGATGGGTCAATGTGCATGGACCATGATGATCTGTAATGATACCATAGATGCGGCGACATGGAAATGCAAAAAGGACCTTCATGAATGAACCTTGCTATTGAGAACAAAACCGAGTTACTTCATCGAGATTCATGATAAAAGTAAATAATAAGTGTATCTTAGTAGATTAGACTGACAAGCCAACATTTTCTTGAGCAATCGGCAAAAATGGATGAGTCTGAGCTATGACGAGGACCTGAACGCTTCCGCCTACGGCTCGACGTTATTTCTCAAGCTTGAGTGATCATCAATACGTACATCAGCTTGGTAACTTCCTGTATAGACTTGAAGGCACGGAGGCGGCCACAATGTGAGAAAGAGAATGAGCAGTGCTTTATCGGCGATCCCTCAAGTTTGCCTCAGCTACAACAAGCTTACACAGGAATTCCGTCCGAGTACTAAATATAAGAGCAACTGCCAGGCAGTGAGTGACACAAGAGATGGTTGAATTCAAAGGATATATCTCCTTGAAGGTCGTCAGTGACAGGCAGCTTTAAGAAACCATGGTAAGGATAGAAAAGGGGCTGCCAGCTGCTGGCACTGGCAAACCACTTCAGATTCCAGCTTTTCAACTACCCATCCTCCACTGCCAATAACTCCTCATCATCCCTAAACCAAACAAAGCATTCATCTAGACTGTTTAATAGGCAACTCTGTAGTGCGAATGCTTATTCAAACTCCTCAATAGCAGCAAGCTCGGCCCGCATCATTCATTTCTTCCGCACACATTGTTCACTCAGTACTATCACCACTCACCTTCTGAGCCAACCCGTTTGTTTCTTCCACCCTACAAAGATCATATCGAACTGTCAAAGCTTTCAACAGCAACTCTCATAAATCATTCACTTAACTGAGAGAAGTAACTTGCAATCTCTAACGATTACTTCTGGTCTGAGCATTCCCGTCTGTCACGAAGCATTCACCTGAAGCATTAAACAATAGCACTCGCAGTCCACCATGCTACCAAAAGAACCGCGCAAGCGCAAGCCTGCCGTATCACAACCCTCATCCCAGCGCCGTCGTCGTGCGGCTACAGTCATTCCCTCGACACCCGTCTCGCAGTCCATGTCCTCCTCTCAAGCTGCAAAGAAGCGTCGAGTCGATGATGGCAATGAGCGCATCGCCGAAACACCTCAAGCAAATAAACGACGCACTATGGTCAGCAAAGGCCAGAAAACCCCAGAGAGGACCACTCAGCTTGCTCAAGCCACCTCTCCGAGCACGCCTTTTGAAGTTTCGTCAGCTGAAAGCTCCGATTCTGACTGTAAGATCAACAAGGTACTGCCATCGCCAAAGCGCAAACTTGTCGCTGCTAGCCCGCGAGCTCGCCCAGTCAAGAAGGCCAAAATGGAGCGCTCTATCGTCCCCTCATCTGGTGATGAGTCCGACTGCGTTATTGAAAAAGTTCTCCCATCACCTAAGCGTCAGCAAGTTTTACAGAAGAAGGCAAACATCAAACGACGCAGAGTCGGCGACTCCTTTGATAGCCCTGTTTGTATCGAGAGTGATGTCAGCAGTAATGCTGAAGATGTGAACTCACTACCTAGGTCAACGCAAACACAAACACAAACTCCGGATGAGCCCCAATCGCGATCGCATTCGCCCAATATCGTGGACCCTTTACTTGCATTGCTTGACGCTCATCAGTCTCGCAAAGCTGCGTCAGAAGCGGCTCAACAAACTTCACCTCCTGCCATTAGGAGTAGCCCACCAGATGTGTCATTCTATACAGCCCCCGAACTGCTCATTCAAGACTCTTCACCCATGGAAAGACAAAGTCGGCAAGTCCAAACTCCGGAAGCTCAAGTTGAGGAAGCGCCTATCAGCCCAGCATCAAACTTGGAAAACAACGCTCCATCGTCGACCTACAAGCTCCAGCCAGTCTACAGCGGCGATAAACTCCAAGAAACACATACTCCTGGCACGCCTACACATTTCCGCCCCCACCATCGAGAGTCTCTTATCGGTCTGAAGAGCATTCTGAAAAGATCTAGCGAAAAGCCGGTACGTGATACCAACCAGGAGACCGAGATCTCTGCTTTCCCTGACATGTCTCCGCTTTCTGGAGATGAACATGTCATATCATCACCAACCGAGCGAATCCAAGACAGCAAGCATCAAGCCAAAATCATCCGGTCGACTGAACGCAGAGTTCCCTAGAATGGACCTGCCATCAGACGAGCCACAGATGAGGACGAAACTATATTTACAGGCCCGTCACCAGTGAGTTTCGCCAGGAAACTAGCATTGGCGAATCTACAACCGAAAGATTGGAAACCATCTCAGGCCAAGAACACACGCAGACCTTTCACCCCGTTCCCAGAGCCTTCCCCATGGCTTCGGCAAAGTAAGTGCGGCATCTTGTCACGGCAATGCGCGAGGCTGACAATGAATTTAGAAAAAGGACTGAAATCTTTGGCATCTATCGCCGACGATACTGCCACAGATGATGCTGCATCCGACCAGGGGACTCCCTCGAAGCCACCCACCAAGCGAACCAACCGCACTACTCAAAAGTTGGTCAAGGTAGAGACACAAAGCTCCGACGAGGAAAATTCGGGAGATGAACGTCCATATCAAACTGAGGAGATGTTGAAATCAAGCATCATCAAACAGGAAACGCCTTCTAAGCTTCCTAAACAGCCAGCCATGCGCCAGACTCGGAAGCAAGTCAAGGTCGAAAAGAAGCATGTCACTGATGTGAGAGTCTCCAAGGCCAAGCACCACAAGCTTGCGAAGCAGTTGAAGCAGGGTACGAAACGACAAGTCACACATTCAAAACCTCAGTCTCGCAAGTCTCGAGGGTCAACCAAGGTTAACGAGCAGCATGTTGCCGATGAAAAAGAACCTGAAGGCGGACGCCAGAAAAGGCTTGAAGTGAAGCAGCCGGCGCTGGTCCCAAGTCGGAACTGGTACAAGCCCCTTTCTCCTGGCAAAGAGATGATGCCTCAAGTCATTCGAGATAGTGTTTCGGAACATGCCATCAAACCTACCGTGGCGGCTTTTGAGAAGAAATCAGCTGCCGGTCAAGGGTTCACTTTCAAGAACAATGACTCTAACGAAAGGTACAACTGGGACGCCGACTGGAATACAATCGATTCTCCCAGCGAACGCAAGTCACGCGCCGTCGCATCAGAACTGGAGCATAGAGGCATCAAGACCGAGAGACAATACAGCAATTTCTGGTACAATCTCACGATGAAGCTATCATCGATTGCAGGCTCCCCTGTCCCACTCTTCACTGCGAAGAAGAAGGCCCTCGAGACTTTTGTGGAGGAGGCGATGTGCAACGATCATGACAGACGGCAAAAATCTCGTAAGCAGGCTGTAAAGCAGAAGCTGTTTGAAGGCGAGGAGAAGAAGAAGAAGCACAAGAAGACAAAGAATCGTTCACGGGTTGTTAAAAAAGTCTCAGCCGCTAGCGATGCCGATGAGGAGAAGCGGGAGAAGACGACAAAGAAGCTTCCTCAAGGTGTGGATGCATTCTTGATCCCTGGTGATACCGATGAGGAAGACAAGTCATCATCCGAGGATTCTGATTACGATGGAGAAGATTCGATAGCCAAGGTGCAAGCGGATATTGACAGGCAGCGAAGGCTATCCGGAGGTGGAACAAGCTGTGGGTATCGAAAAGGGGATCTTTAAAAACACGATCGAGATGATATCCATGTGATGGAGAAGCGGATCAGTACTTAGCTACTATAACTTTGGTCAATGTAATGAGCATATCACATTTTGGAGGAAACAGTCACAGCGCGGAAAGGATTATAGAGGAACAAGGTGTAGGAAAGCCTCGCCTCATACAATTAATTGATTGTCTGAACCTTTTTTTATTATTAACAAATGAGACAAGTTGCTGGGGTCAATTGATTGTGATCTCGGCCAAGGATTGTAAGGTTCTGGGAGAATGGGGCGCGAAATTGCTTGTTTTTTTTCTCACGTGCCTATCCGTAATTGACTTTGGTATGAAAGAGTTTATGTACTCTCTAGTTACTGCGTACCGAGATGCGCAAAAGTTGAGGCCTCGCGGTTGTTAAGCCATGACTGGTTGTCCTTGTTTATTAGACGCGGGTTATGCGGCCGAGATTAAAGCTACAGGGGAGGGGGAAGTGCACTGCAGAATCGGCACTGTAAGGCATTTTCTTTACAGAAGGGTTTTACACAGTTCCAGAAGAAGATTCACAGTGTCAGCCCCCTGGCAATGGCTTGACTCGATAAGGCCATGTCAACACACCCATGCAAAAACCCACATCTGCAAATAAAACCAATGTCACTCCGGGGCTATTTTTGTATGTAGCACTACAAGCATGCCATCTTTCTTTTTTCTGCTGTCTACCTAAACTGTGGGTGGGATCATCTCCCCTCTCTCGTTTGGGGATCGTCATCCACTTCCCGGTTTAACCTGTTGGTCTTGGTATCTTTGACTTGCTTGACTTGCTTGACTTGATTTGACTTGATTGATGAATCTTGACTTTCCTTGCCTTGATGCTTGTTGAATCTCACTCGTTTTTCCTTCTCCCCTCTCTCGCTCGCTCACTCACTCTCTCTCCTTACCATCTCTTGGTATTCTTAACCCATTTCCTTCTTGTCTCTCTACTCAACTGCATTGCATATCAATCATCCTTTTTCATTCTTTCTTGTCTCAAACCCTTCAATTTTAGAACTAATCAATCATCAACCCCCCCTTTGTTTTGGAGGCCACTTCATTCAAACCAACCCGCGCTTAATTCTGGGTAATACTCTCCCATCGTCATCCTGGCCGCGACCGCTTATTATTACCGCCGTATGGGGTTGCAAAATCTTGTTTACCTCTCGATAAGAGCACTACTATAGCATTGCTCGTTATTCTTCCCTTCAACTACTACCTATCCAGCCCCCAGTCTATCGTTGATCGATTGAATCACTCGAACCGCTCTACATCAAAACAACCTTCAACATTCGCTTCATACCCTCGCTTTTTATCCCTTTTTCGATCCCAAATTGCTTTAGTACGACTTCTTTTGGCCCGATTATTTGGTAATCGACTCCTACCCCGGCAATCTTGAAACAGCTCGACTCCTACTCCTTCTCGCCCCAATATTCAGCACCCATAACAACGGTTACCGCCAAATCGACAAAGGAAAGCCAAGCACGGAACAGACGAACAAAAACAGAAGCGAGTCCGCCCTGAACGATAGTCGAAGATATCACAAGCCACGATCCAGTACCAAGCCGATCCATACCCCAACCCAAGAACCTCTACAAACCAACCATTGCGACATCAATATAGTCTTCTTGAGGGCCCTCGGGCACATTCACAGAGTCCCCTCTCGTTCAATACTTTTCTGCTCCTTCAGGCGATGCGACAATGATTCGCACTCTTGATATCGGCAGTGCTCTCCCTAGTCCCGACTCTCCACCAGGCATGACTACCTCAAAGAGCTCAAAGACCTCATCGTTCCAATCTTATGATAGCGACGATGCTAGTGTCATGGCCGACATTGGCCATTTCGAGGAAATCGGTCTCGACGATGACAGCGTCACCCTCAAAAGCCCATCAAAAGTTGACGTTCGTCCCAGCCTCCCCAAGGCTCACTCGACTCGATCTCTCGTAGCTGGCAAGACTGCTTCCAAAGCTCGGCCGCCCTTCCCAACTCTCGAGACGAACGTGTACACCTCCAACCCCCGAAGCACCAATCTGAGCGCATTGACGGAGCCCCTTTCTGCCACGCGCCCCAAGACCTTGACCAGTCCGTCCTCAGCCTCTCTCACATTCAATCGACGACGAAGCCCAAGCCCTGCTTCCTCTCTCAACCCGAGGGATCCGAGAGACCCAAGTTTCCCTGCAAAGCCCCGTCGAAGCAGCTGGCAGACTGCCCGTGAGCGCAAGTCCTTTACTGATCTTGAGCGAGAGTGTGACGAGGACGATGGCGACGATATTCCCGATGGCATGTTCCTGGACAATGTACCGCTGTCCCCTCGGCCTATGCAGGAGCGAACACCCAGCAGACCGGCGTCCACGTCGCCATCTCCGAATCGATCCAAGGAACGGGTTCGAAGTGTTGGAAACGGAACACCTGCTGTAGCACAAGCCTCGGGCTCTCTTCGCTCGCCAACCTGGAAAACCGACACTCCTCGCAGTCCTGCCCAAACACGAGCGCATAGCTGGAACGCAGCATTGGCAGAACTGAACGCTGAGGCCAAGACTTTAACTGAAAAGCTTGAAGAGCACGCCGATGAGCTAGTCGAGCAACATATCAAACGCCCTGCGAATCAGCGTCCCAACACCTGGACTGCATCTCGACGGTCTGCCGACATGTACGAGAAGAAGCAGCGCGTCAAGTCAACACCTGAGCTACCACCTCTTCGCAAGACCAACATCATGATCGACCCTCTTCCTGTTTCCAAGGAAAAGGAAGCTGTCTTGAGCCGTACGCGTCCGTCATGGTTGCCACCCAAGGATCCCGCCGAAGAACGCCGACACCTGAAGGAATATCAGAAAATGATGGCAGCCAGTGCAAAGGCTGAAGAGCGACGCGAAGCCACTCGAAGAGCCAAGATCGAAGGACGAGACAGCACAGCCGACAATCTGATGCAAACCTGGGAAAGAGACGTTATTCCGCGATGGAATCAGGCCATTCGAGAGCGCAGGACAAGAGAACTCTGGTGGAAGGGTATCGCGCCTCGTAGCCGAGGTGCTATCTGGGGTCGAGCGATTGGCAACGAACTCGGTCTATCGGAAACATCTTTCAAGGCAGCTCTGGCAAGAGCCCAAGAAATCGAGGCCAGAGTCAAGGACGACAAGGGTGACGCTGAGGATGTCAGACGGGCAAAGTGGTTCCAGGAAATTCGAAAGGATGCCTCACACAACACATGGCAGGATCTCCGGATATTCGACGTTGAGGGGCCTTTGCACCAGAGTCTCGTCGACGTCCTGAGTGCTTATGCCATGTACAGGAGTGATATTGGTTATGTCCGGGGTTGCAATGTAAGTATACCCTCAGCCACCTTGTGCTACTTGAAATGCTAACCAAGTCCGTCAGACAATTGCTGCCTTGTTACTCCTCAACCTCCCCGATGTCCCATCCGCATTCGTCGCACTCGCCAACGTGCTCAACCGCCCGTTACCCCTGTCCTTCTACACCGGCGACCCAGGCGCACAAGCTTCCGCATTCAACCTTGTCATGCAGACGCTATCTCTCAAGTCGGCGCCTCTTCACGCGCACCTTACCAAAAAGATCCCAACTGCCGAGCTCGAGCAATCCTTGTCCGGAATTCTGACAGCCGTGTTCACACAACATCTCGCCATTGACGAAGCAGCCCGTTTATGGGACGTGTACGTCTTTGAAGGCGATGCTCTCTTGATTCGAGCTACTGTAGCGCTTCTCCTCAGCCGCGAGATGACGCTACTTGGCGCTAAAACGGCTGAAGAAGTCAAGACAATCCTTAACGAAAGAAATGCCAAGGTCTCTGCAGCCAGAGTTGCCGGCGAGGTGGGTGCCGAGGACAAATTTATGATGTCAGTCCGTGAGGCAGGAAAAGCTTAGGCGTTTGTAATGGGTCACCGTTTTGGAAAGGCTCTTTGGTCTTGGTGCTTGCTTGGTTCTCAAGCCGTACATTTTTTATAGATGGGGAACATATCGACTCCATTTTTATGGCGTTTATTACACGGACTTTGGATCTTGGATGGGATGCGGAGGGAATGTTTATGAAATATTTGGAGAGGTTATAGAGCGGTGTTTTTTCTTCGTAATTGCCGTTGGCTATAATTGGACGACGAGATTTTGAATCAATATATTCTGATGATCCTACGATTTGATGGTTTTTTGTGAATTGGTATCTCGAAGTGAAGTAAAGGAATGTGTTTTGCGAGTGCATACTTGACACAGAACTGCCGAAACATGAAGACGTTGTGTACTGACGGATTACAGTTGCGTAACCGTTTCAACGTTGACAAAATGAGTCTGAATACTTCAATGACATGAGGACTTGATTCACTGTCGGCTCAAGTTGTAATTTTACAAGAAAATACTTGTAGTAGAGGTAGCAACAACTGGACTTAGAGCCGGATAGTATTGGAGCTTGTTTTATAAAAACTCAATCATGGTGCAGGGTAAGAAGAATACAGGATGTTTCAGCCTTGTGTCATGCAAACAAAGCAAAGTCATAAGCTGGACAATGCCGTTGAATGAAACGAAGTCTTTGATTACCTATGACAGCAAATGCTTCCTGTTTCATCTTGTTTATCTTTCATCAAGCGCGTTTGGTGCCACGTTAGTGTCACGTTAGTATCAGGGACATATCATAGAGGCCAGTAGAGTATCAGTGTTCGTCCTTTACGAGAAAATGCTGTTGATCTTTCAGACAGAAAATAGATCGAGACTTGAACGGTACCTTTGAAGCATGAACGTGTCGCGACAATGTAAGAAGTGGCTATCCTAGGCAGTCCTACCTTAGTAGCAGACCCCAGGCAAACACCAACCTCCAGAAGGTGACACCAATGGTATGCCACGTGATCACCGCCAACTTTTGACCCCTCACCACGTACCGCGCAAACAACGAGAGCAGACAAAAACATTCAAACACCACCGTCCCAGTCATTCTCTCCACCCACTTACACCGCGAAAAAAGTATTCTAGGCTGGGGCGACGCGACGCGACACTCATTCAGAATGCCAGCTGGATATAAGCATGGGGACACCCCCAAGAAGGCCATGGTCCGGGGCACCATCTCCTACCTTGAGTCGCAAGGCCTCCCCGTCAACAAGTCAGCCATCTTCAGGCATTTTGACCTGTCTCGTTCTCAGGGTTACGCCGCGTTGAGTGTCCCCGCGTCCAAGCGCAATGATCCTGAATGGGAGGAGACGCGCGGGAGACCGCTCAAGATCTCCGAAGAGGATCAGCAAAAGATGGAAAAGATCCTCTGGGACGACAATTATGTCAACGTAAACTTGAACTGGCACGGCCTGGCCAAGGAGGCTGGTGTCGAGGTGGACGTGAACCCAAGGACTCTGCACAGGACCATGGGCACGCTGGGTTACCGACGATGTCTGCTATGCCCGCGCACCTGGGTGCACAAGAAGGCTCGTGAGAAGCGAGTTGAGTATGCCCGGCGCATGCTGGAGGCGTACCCGCAACCTGAAGACTGGCGGGCTATTCGATTCAGCATAGAGCTGCACTTTGGATTTGGCCTTGATGGAAAGATGCGTCTTATTCCTCGACCTGGTGAGCGACTTTGCGAAGGTTGCGCCACCAAACCCGAGGCTGATTGGCCACGCGACTTGCGAAAGGCTCATGCTTGGGTCGCTGTGGGCTATGGGTTCAAGAGCGACACCGTGTTCTACGAAGACTCAACTAGTCCCAATTGCACGGGTGTCATGACCATGCAGGAATACAAAGATCACATCCTCGAAAAGACAGTCAAGCCGTGGCTTAACAGCACCGGTCCGCAGAGCTTCATTCTCGAGGAGGACTGTGAGGCTTTTGCCCATGGCGCTGCGAGCAAGGTCAACTTGGTTCAGCAGTGGAAGGACGAGCACAATCTTCGATACTATTACAACTGCGGCGACAGCCCTGACCTGAGCCCTCTCGACAGTCTCTGGCCTACGAACAAGCAGTGGACTATGGAGCCACCTAAAGACTGGGAAGACGAGACGCTCCAGAAGATGGTTCGCGACGCGTGGGCAACCTTTGACATGGAGCGGCTCAACATGTGGGTCAACTTTATGCCGCAGCGACTGAGGTCTGTGATCGATACCGACGGGGCACTGGTAGCCTGGTAATGATTGAGTATGGCGTTTATCTTGTTCGTGACGGTGTTATGAGCGATGGGCTAAAAGGAAACGAAGATTGAAGGCGCGTTGTACTGGGTATGTTTTGCTAGAATCTTGCAATGTTTTGTTAAGGCATTGCAACCCGTGGATATAGCTTGCTGGCTTGATGATTGGTGGATGCATAAAGATGAAGATAACATGAGATAACGGCAAGCATTAGCAAAGAGAGAAAGTTGTATGTCTGAATATTGCATTTCTCTAACTGAGTTTTGATACGTTGATTGAGTCGAGTTCCATATTCTTGCTACCATGTTTAAACACATGGTCGTTGTTCTCGGGTAGACTGTATAGCATGCTAGGTCCATTATGTTTGATCCGTTGCACAAATAAGTTCTCATTATTAGTACCTCAAAGTCTCTCTATCCACTCTACTACCTTGGTATACTTCCATACTAGAATTCTACCTACCAACCACTCCCGACAACTATTTATAGTTGATCCTGCCAAAGTAACAATTGCCAATACTTTGGCCTGAAGCGATATCTCCAACTTGGTTACAATTCCTTCGCCATGATCTTTCTGTACAGTAGCAATAACTGCTCCGACGTATCCATGGCCTCGAAATCGGCGGTCGATTCTCGGAAGCGAGCTGGTGATTTGGTCTCGCGCTGTGTCCGCTTGATTTCTCGTGCATTACGAGACACGCCTTGCTTAACGGCTAACGAGTTGTTGGTAGAAACCGGATCGGGAGTCATGGACAGACCAGATGACTCAAACAGTGGTACTGGAGGCTTAGGGGTAGCGCCAGCATTGCCAGAGATGTCTCCTGTTTCCTTTTGTCTGCTCACTGCTGGAATAGGAGTCGGGCTATTGAATAGCGAGCGTTGGCTCCTAGACGGACTCGGTTGAGTTTCTGGGGATGACTGTCTTCCCACGCTCGAGCTGAGTATTTCCTTCAATGACGGGAAATACGAAGACTCGGACGAAGCTGGACTGTATGTAAGTCTGGGCGAGTATTTGGCTGTGCAACGTCGCTTGCTGATAGCTCTGGTTGGGGATGGAGTGATCACTGATTGTCTCTTTTTTGGGTTGAGGATTTTGTCTGGCCCCCCTTTGCTACTGGGGGCATCTTCGAGTTCGATCACCTTGCGCGGTGTTTCTGAGGCTTCTTGGGGTTCGGGACTACCAGTTGGTATGTTCGAATATCCACCCGAAGGACCGAGCACACGACTGTGGGATTCTCTCTCTGATGCTGCAATCCGGCGAGACTCCTGATATCTTGTCTCGTATTTGTGCAGCTGATTCATAATTGTAGGCGAAGTGACTGGAGTGCAACGCTCAGTTGAAGGCAATATTCGGTCTTCCTCATCGACATCATCGGGACCATCCTGGTAGTCTGAATGATCTTCGTCGGGAATTATAATTGTATCTGCGTCGTTGTCCGTTTCTTGATCTTCTTCTTCGTGATCCTCTCGCCCGTCCATGGCCAAGTCTTGGTCCTCTTGACCATTCTCCTTAGCGGCGATTTGAGCTAGATGCTTGCGAAGACTGATCTCCAATCCCGATTCCAAGTCCATCGCCAACGACATGACAGCTTCTGTCTTTCGTATCACTGGAGAGTTCTTCGCTGTTGCTTTTATCCTCTCTTGGAGGAATTGAACGTAAGCGTGGTACAGCTCTGGAGAGCTGTTAGCCTTTAGCAGTGGAGGACGAGTCAGAGACTCCAACTCGGCCTTGCGTTCCCGCAGCATGCGTTCGACATGTTGTGAGACTTTTTCTTCAACAAGGTCCCGGACCTTCTCCTGTACGGAAGGCCAAATGACACTCTCAAAGTCGGCTGTTGTCAGCCGGGAATGAATGATAGGAGGCTCCGGCTCAGGTTGTGGAGTTTGCTGCTTCTTTGTTTGACTTCTTTGCCTTTCGGTCTTGGTCTTGTGGCTATTTTTCTTATTCAATGCAGTAGGCTTGTCCACCGAGGAAGGATACTTGGGGATCACAGCAAGGGGTCTATGCTGTAGAGGTTGAACATCGCCTCGCTGCACCTTTCGTCGATCAGAATCAAACTCGAGAAGTTAGTGGATGACTAAAATATGACACTAACTCATCAACTCAAGCCATGGTAGCTTGGATGATACATGTTAGACTCACCTGAAAGATATTTTCAGCTTGGACAAGATGAGTTTCGTCATCTCTTATGGCGGGAGGGGTGCCAGGAGCCAGGAAGCGATCCATCCACAAATAACTGTCTTCCCTTAATGGACGAGGGCTTGGAGTAGCTGAAGTTCCAAAGTCACTGAAGCTCGGATATCTGAACTTGGGAGAATTCCGGGTCGCACTCTTCCTAGGGGGCGACTCGGAGGATCTCATTGGAAGCAAACAGAGGGAGAAAGATAGTTTAATCAAATAAGGTATAGAAACATAGCGAGTTGAATCTGAGCAAAAGGTCGATATGAAAGAGGGATGATGAAGAGAGCGGAATTATGGATGGCAAAATTTCCAAGGTGGATGGATAGGAAGAGTGGTGCAGAAGTCCCCAGGTAGATTGCTTGCAATGCGAGGCAGCCGGCAGTGATTAACAGCATATATTAAGCTAAAAGTCAGGGCATAACATAACAGAACAGAGCATAAAGAATAATTAGATTACCTGAGAATTCAAGCCAAACTGACTTGTTGAAAAGGCTCTTTGTAGTTTGCGCAACCACGTTTTCCATTGCCTTGATGTGCGGTTAGGCATAATCTTTATGCGCTGTATCGCACTCCCATCTTCGTACTGTCGAATTACGATAGTAGCGAACCTGGGATCCAATATCAGTAACAAAAACCGATGAGCACCAAATTTGCCAAAATTGACCTGATCGTTCAGTTGCTTAGGCTTCTGGAGTCCCGTTTTCTGCTGCCCCTCAAGAGGCACTGCTGAACAGCGACCATCAAATGCACAGCTCTCCACCACTCAGCAATTTTCATTTTACAACAAAACAAACAAATTGGCAAATTTGTGCCGAGGCTTATTTTTTCCCAAGCCTTGATTCTTGATCATCTCGGAATCTTATCAAAAGCTGCTCATCAACACATCGCTCCTGCCTCCATCCCGGAATGTACAAAAAACCGAAGCCAACAAAGAAGGAAAGGGACAGGGAAAAAGACCGGAGTGCGACAAACACAAAAAAGGAAAAGACGCACATTGATGCCATTGACTTGAGTTCTTCACCTGCTGCGTCCTCTTCCATAACACCATCTCGTCGTTCACACACACCCAAAGCTGAGTCACCAGAACAGCCAAACAAGCCCGGAGAGCCTTCCACAGCATGGGAAGAGACACGGAAAATGTCTAACAACACAACCAGAAGCAAACCTTGGGATCCATACACTTATAATTCCCAACCCCTACCCATGTTCTCAAGTGACAATCCGGTAGATCCGCCCCGTACGGGAGCCAACGCCGGCTTCTCGTCGATGTCAGGAGGGCGGTCCCGAACCAGCGACACCGAGAGATCATCTTACAGCAACAATGTCAAGGTCAAGACATTAGAAACGTGTTTGTCTCTAAAAGACCATTATCTGGCTTTACTGCCTAACTCACACGCAGACCAAGAACCCTTCTGGAGTCGATTGTTGAAGATGCTGGAACGAATTCCACTTACAAAAGGCAAATTTAAAGAGTGGAAAGAACTCAACAGAGCTGTAGAGAGCTGGTCACAAGCCCGCCGATCTTACATGCGAGAGAACCGATTGCCTGCTGTGTCGCAGTCACAGCCCGAACTCGATACCCTCATAGACCAATGGAACTTGGTCTTTGCCCAACGCTTTTGCCGGATACACGCGGGATACTTTGGCAATACCATATTGCCGCAGTTCGCTGAAGAAAAGCTGAAAGAAGTTGTCCAAGTTGAGATTGACAAGTGGATTACCAAGAGCTTGAAAGAGCGCAGAGACGAGCTACAGCGACATATGCGGCCGACATTGCTTTCGAACAATAGCTCCTTGAAGGACTACGACAATGTTGCGAAAGAATTGCAGAATCAGTTCGAGAGAGTCCAGCGGAACAAAAGCCAAGCTCTTGAGTCAGAGGCTGTTATGTCAATAGTCTTAAAGCTTCAGCCAAGACTGTCTACAGCGATTTCACAGCGCTTAGATGGCCCGATTGAACCGACGAGACGTACTGAGCCTGCAGCGGCCTCACCAGAGCCTTTTAGTTTTACCATCCCTTCAAACCCCGCGTCGTCCTCTGCATCTACACCAGGTGAGAAGAATCAAGAGAATGGCTTGATGAAGAGGAATCCGGGGCAACCTGTTAGCAGCCCTGCAAGCCTTAACAGTTCGACAGCTAGGGTGAAAGTCGGACAGGAGAAGAGTGGAGGGGATGCTTCGAAGAAGAGAAAAGATCTGGATCTTCCGAAACGGAACACTACAAGCTCCAGCAACTCAAAGACGGAAAACACTCCGAGAACCATGTCGCATGACCAGGCTAAGCGACCACGCCTGAATAGCCGCTCTGGCGACTCGTCTTTTACAGCTGACTCCAGACTCAAAGACACTCACGATCCTCGCTCGCCACCTTTCCGACGACCTGCGGTTCCAACACAAGCAGGTACAAGATATGGAACTACTCAGGACGAAGCGAGAGGACTCGAAAGGAACTACAAGCCGCCAACATCACCCGCAAAACCTCCGACGCCTCCTTGGAGACGGAATGAGCCCACCGGATACCGCAACCCAGGAGGATATCCTACTACTAGATATACAGACCAGTATCGTGAAAGCAGGCATCAAGACCATCATCGGGAAGGCCGCCGCTACCAAGAGGTGGACAATTATCGTCCGCCACCCAGAGCGATACGGGAGACGACTGCCGAATTTCAAGGCATGAGTATTCAGGAACAGAACATGTCACTACTTCGACAAATCAGAACAGTCCAAGACATGGTCAACAAGAAGAATTGAGGATTGAGGTCACAAGGGCTTGGAGCACTCAACTACTAGTGAAGGTACCTGGTCTACGGGTGATAGGATGGGCATACACAAGGCCACTCCTTGGTGAGATAGCTGCCTACCTTTATACATTGGTCATTTTAATCTAGGAAATGGACGAGCAAGTTTAACAGCAGGTTGTGGTTGACGGGTAATATTGGGCCAAGATATTGCACAGCTTGTGGATGTTAGGGGGGCATGGAATCATGCTTACAGAGTACATTTGGGGCTAGGTGGAATTAACAGTTGTCAAGAAGGCGTTGAACTAAATTGGAATCCTTGTATCCAAGAAGACACAAGAACTGATAGACATTCAGGATCGAACCATCATGACCTGACTCTGGACGAAAGATTGGGGATCATTAAATGCTGGGGAGAAGTAATTTATCTATCAGAAGCCAAGTTGAGGTATCGCACCTAATTGTAATAAACACTGATACATTATGTCCAAGATTGTATCCTTAAGAGATTGTATTAACTTCTATCTTGGTTGATAGTAATAGTGAGCATGATACTGTTATGTCGTTGCTTTCAACCTGAATTGACTCCAAAAAGGAGGGGACATGGAGTGATCCAATAGCGGGGTTTGGGGGTCTTTCAGGGATTCAAGCAACTAAAAATGCAAAGCCCAGAGCCGCGAACAACGGAAAAGAGCCGCTAGCGGGCCAGACACGTGGGGCGATTGGACCCCAGAACAGGGGAGGCGAGTCAATAGAACGATGATATCTTGTGTCGATTGCACTACCAAGAGTGAAAAGCATCAGGTTAATGAGGAATACTTATTGATCTGGTAGGATATAGCCTGTGTATTCAGTTAATAGAAGCATCTTAACGCCAGCCTTTCACCTTAGTTACTGTGTTCCCCTGTCCACGCCACTTTCAATCCAGTCAAATCGGGATCCAACTCCTTAGATCCTCCAGCGTCCCCACTCTTTCTTGACCCTGGACCTCTGGATGCCAAGACAAAGGGTCCCGCCTTCAACTCAACAAAATTCCCAACAGAACGGAAGGGGAAAAAAATTCCATCTTCTTTCCTTCCAATTGACATGGATCGATAAGGACCTTTTACGATGGATGGAACGTGCGTTGTATTCGGAACATCCGATTCTTTTCTTTCTTTCTTTTTTCTCTTCCCCACTGAAGAAAAACAGGTCGGAGAAATATTCCCGAGTTTCATATCAATCAATTGAAAGCTTGAACTGCGCCATCTTTGAGTTGGCTGGTGCTAAACGCTGGACTTCGGTTAAAGCAGTATCAATCAATCAGGTATTTGTTCGGTTATGCAGTTGCGACAAATGCTTTTGCTTTGCTGCGCCGCATCCTATTTGATTCCCCAGGTTTGTCTGATCTTGGCCTACGACAAATAACAATGCAATCAATCAATACATGCATTCTGTACTCTGTACTCTGTACTCTGTACTTTACGGCGGATGACCGTTCCGTAAACATAAGGTTATCTTAGCACGAGCTGACCATTCATACACGCACCTCGGTTCGTGACCAAATGTCTATAGAGTACATATAGACTTTCACATGTCGATAAATACAAAGTCTCTGAGTCCATGATGCGTTGCTTCACAGCCATCCAGCAACATCACTGTCAGCTGTCAATTCAACCGTCTCGATACTTCAGAGAAAGGCGATTATCTTCAAAACCTCTTTGTCAATGCCATCAAATCGTATCTTCCCCACAACGGTGCCGGGGTGGAAACAATTAACCAGATTTATGTCCCTTGTCCGTTGTCTGAGCTTTTTTCTCCCGCCTTCTTATAACCAATCGTCTTGAGTTCAATTCACATCGCATCGTCAACAAAAAAAAGCCAGCCACGATCTAGAAGGGAGCCAAGGGAGCCCTGTCTTGTCAGGTCTGGGCCGCTAAAATGTGGTGCTTGTGGTCGACGTCGACGTCGACTGTCTCCTCCCGGTTCCCCCCGTTTGTACCTCCCAAGGGTTCTCTTTTTTCATGACTGATTCACATGTTGATGATCTCCAGCCCTAAGCAAGCTTGGAGTCCACATTGGACCCGCATGAGCTTCCAACTGGAACCCCCGATTTGGGCTTTGGGAAGAGGGGCGACCTTTTTCGATGGTCAGTACTTTGGCATTGTGAGGCTCGTCTCGGCTGAACCCTCTAATTCGACGCCATCAATTGGTATCACAGAGGCGATGCAGCATTTGTGTTTCACTTTCGCCCACCAGCTTTGTGTGTATCTATCATCCATACAGTGCATCCATCCAGCATGATAAGCCACTCTTGCTGCCGTCGGCCATGTCCCGTTAGTGGAAGTAGATCCATTCTTCAGGCGGTGTAAAGATCTGAACCACTACAGTAGACTGAGGTATGTTACAATTCGTCACAGTGACCGTCCATCGATGGCAGAGGCTTAGAACTTTGGAGGCGCCAGTCGTCTAAAAGCTATCTTCACGCTCTTTTGTGCCAGATACACAGTAATCAACCAGACTTGAAGACAGTCTGAGCTTTGACGACCCGTTCTACATGGCAGCAAGGATACATGGATTGAATCAACAACATGTTAATGGGATATGGAGGTCTTGTAGACACCATCAGGAAAGCCATCTTATCTGATGACTATAGCTGAGAAGCTTAATTGGAGTATGGATACCTGTGAAAATGTCCCGTGCAAGTGTAGACTTGGCGATTCAGCCAGCCACCCTTTGCGAAAATTCCCAAAGCCAGCTCAACTTGCAGCAAAGTTCGAGACACAGAACGGCCAGCTGTCCTGCTGTCGTAAAACCGAGACACAGCCAGACAGCGAACAAGCACCCACAAATAATGAGACGGCTGTCCCGTCGGGATGCTTTTGCTTCGGTACATGGGAGCCATTGCCACTTTCAGGGGTGGGTTAAAACATGACCCATTTTCTAGCGTATTTTCCTGGGGTACGGGTTTTTTTTTGTTAGTGATTCAAACTGGGGCGTTTATTTTTTTGCTTCGTTTTGAAGCAATTGTATCTGCATGATGTTGAAAGATGTTCGCATTTGAAGGCATGATAAATATTAATGATGAACTTCTTGGAAGAGTGAGAGTTCATGGTAGAGTTTAGCTGGCAAACTTTCGCTTATCGCTCGTTGCATAAACCTACCTGTTACTGTACCTGTCTCATCTGAGGATTGTCGATCTTTTTTGCCAGAGACAGGAGAGAAAAGCGGTGCTGTAGACATGTACAGATAAACAGACAATAGAGTACAGCAACGTACGTACCTACCAGTCCCCATCTTCTTGTCGTTCCACCTTTGGTTATTTGCCCGCATTCGCCGCCGCCGCCTTTGCTTTGTGTTGCCGCTACGCTGAGAGGTTCCTCGTCCACTGTCCCGCCCGCAGCAGGTACTTACACCTGCCCTTTTTCAGGCTCCACGTAGTGACCCCCCAACAAAACGTTTTGCCGAGCAAGCATCCACGTAGGACAGCTACTTTAAAACTTCAGCCCCCGTTGGACATCTCGGAACTCTTTTTTTCTTTTCACCTCCCCTCTTCTTTCCTCTCGAACAGTTTGCATTCGGCATTTCGACTTTCTCTTCTGTCGGCCGTATACCTTCCTTCAAAATGGCGTCAACTTCGGCTCTGCCTAAGCAGAACCCTGCTCTTAGACGCACCGTCACCTCAACCACTGTGACGGATACCGAGTCTGCTGCTGTCTCTCCTGCAGACTCTCCCCGCCATTCGGCCTCTTCCACCTCGCTCTCATCTCTCTCCGAGGTCGACATCTCCAAGCCCAAGGCCGAATATGGCGTTATGCTTGACACATACGGCAACAAGTTCGAGGTCCCCGATTTCACAATCAAGGAAATCTACAATGCCATCCCCAAGCACTGCTTCAAGCGTTCCGCCCTAAAGGGATACGGATATATCCTTCGCGACATTGTCCTCCTTGCTACCACCTTCACCATCTGGTACAACTATGTGACCCCCGAGTACATCCCCAGCACTCCCGCCCGTGCTGGTCTCTGGGCCGTCTACACCATTCTCCAGGGTCTTTTCGGCACCGGTCTTTGGGTCATCGCTCACGAGTGTGGCCACGGTGCTTTCTCTGACTCTCGCCTCATCAACGACATCACCGGCTGGGTCCTTCACTCTGCCCTTCTCGTCCCCTACTTCAGCTGGCAAATCTCCCACCGAAAGCACCACAAGGCTACCGGAAACATGGAGCGCGACATGGTCTTTGTTCCCCGAACCCGCGAGCAGCAGGCTACTCGTCTCGGCAAGATGACCCACGAGCTTGCTCACCTCACTGAGGAGACTCCTGTCTTCACTCTGATCATGCTTGTTCTCCAGCAGCTCGTCGGCTGGCCCAACTACCTCATGACCAACGTTACCGGCCACAACTACCACGAGCGCCAGAAGGAGGGCCGTGGCAAGGGCAAGCACAACGGTCTCGGTGGCGGTGTCAACCACTTCGATCCCCGCAGCCCTCTTTACGAGCACAGCGACGCTAAGCTCATCGTCTTGAGCGATATCGGTATTGGTCTGATGGGTACCGCTCTGTACTTCCTCGTTCAGAAGTTTGGCTTCTACAACATGGCCATCTGGTACTTCGTCCCCTACCTTTGGGTCAACCACTGGCTCGGTAAGCTTCTTTGCATTCCATTCTCGACGATAAATACTGACCTTTTTAGTTGCCATTACTTTCCTCCAGCACACCGACCCTACCCTCCCCCACTACACCAACGACGAGTGGAACTTCGTCCGCGGTGCCGCTGCTACCATCGATCGTGAGATGGGCTTCATCGGCCGACACCTTCTCCACGGCATCATCGAGACTCACGTCCTTCACCACTACGTCAGCAGCATTCCCTTCTACAACGCCGACGAGGCTACCGAGGCTATCAAGCCTGTCATGGGCAAGCACTACCGTGCCGATGTTCAGGACGGTCCCCGTGGCTTCATTCGTGCTATGTACCGAAGTGCTCGCATGTGCCAGTGGGTTGAGCCCAGCGCTGAGGCTGAGGGTGCTGGTAAGGGTGTTCTCTTCTTCCGCAACCGCAACAAGGTTGGCACTCCTCCTGCCGTCATCAAGCCCTCTGCTTAAGTAGAGTCAAGACATTGAATCTGTCGTGGAATATCTGAATGTTTGAGCGTTGATTGTTCCAAGTTGGTTTCTGGTTTACGGGGAGGTCTCGTCGTTGGTTTGGCGGGGCAGAGGTGGTGGATGAAAAATAATTTTGACATTAGCATTGAAGATTGAGCAGAAACATAGAGCAAAGATAGACGAGGCAACACTCGATAAAAAGATCAAACCATTATTTCTTGGATATTCGCTTCCATTATCGTATCGTGATGAACTTGTTTTGTTTTTGGAAGGTTTGTGTTGATTGAGGTAGCTTGACTACGGGATGCTCGGATCTGGCAAGTGCTCCAACATGATCAGATTGCGGGGAAAGAGCAACACGTGCTCGATGACCGACTTAAATGGCATCGGCATTTGGCAGTAATTTCGTACTGTAGTTAGGTAATTTCGTATTGATGTTCATATTGTAGAATTTGGAGTTTTATGGGCCTGCATATAGAAATCTCCGGGTGGCGCCCAAGGTTCATTTTTGAGGGTATTCAGATGCATGCAGATCGCCTTGTGCGGGACGTAGTAGATTCAAGATCACCAAAGTGTCCCAACTACAGTTCTCATTATTGGAAAAACCAGGTATTATTTGTTGAAGATGCTCTGTTCTGAATTGACAGCATAATTGATTACATACTTGACTTTGATCCAAGCTCAAGCCTTGCCAACTTACCAATTGTGTCTAAATACAGCACTGAGCTCTTTGCACGGACTCAGTAAACCATAACAGCCCGAGTCCCTCGCAACACTGGAATCTCTATCGAGTTGGGATGATAGATATGATAAAAAACTGATCATTTTAGTGTTCTTCTGTGATTGCCAAAACTAAAAATATCTCTCGGTCTCTTACCAAAGTTCTGTGGCGGGCCTTTCGAGATTTAAACTCAGTAACTTGTTTTGATATCGTGCAATTATTCTGATACTACTATTTATCATTCGATCGAAGTACTAGTGAACCGATGGAAATTCAAAGGAGAACTCTATAACATTGAGCCTGTTCTTTAAGCATTTTACAAACTGAGCATATTTTAGAGAGAGTTCTACTTTGAGTATGGGTATAACCAAACTGTATTCTGACAAACTATGAAAAGTTGCAAGCTGTTTGCTCTGCTCCTTATTATTCTTCTTCTTCTTTCTTTTTTTTTTCGTCCTTGAATCTCGAAACTCGACCGGGTCACAAACGCCAGCTCTCAGTCAAGCTGCCAACATTAGTAGTTGCCACTCTTGCACCTTTGCGCAAGATATTTACGACTCTTAAAATGACTACACCTCTAGAAAACTGCGTTGCTTCGAGCAATACTGCCGCCCAACTGCTCCAGTTGAGAATTGAGAATCTGGCCGCGGCAAGGGACACTGGACTTCCACAGCACTCTGCTCCTCCAGGCAAACCTGCTACTCTAACAACAATGCTACCGCCAACAGAGCCCAAGGTCGCGAGAAAGAGTTTGAAGAGAGCAAAAAGATGGAAAAACACCAAGGCTTCGAAGAAAGCCAGAGTTTCAATTCATACCAAGACTACAGAGGATACCAATGCTACAGAAACTACCAAAAGTTCAGAGAACTCCAACCAGGGCTTCGGAGACGATGATATGGTGCACTTGCTCTTTGCAAGCCACGCCGAGGCTTGCTTCCGCGTGGAAAAAAGGGCTCATAGGGTCTGCTGAATAAGGCGAGGTGATGATCTCATTTGTAGCCGGTATTTGCAAAGCGAGTTGGCTCTGAAATAGCCTGTATCAAATCCTGTCCTGAGAAGGCATTCCGAAGATGAGAAGCACTAAATACAACCCGTCTGATCATGCAAGTTCAGAATTTGTCAGAAATAATGTCCCTATTTCCGCCGAGCTATTGCAAGGTTTATCATTGTCGGTCTCAGAGCAGAAGAGGGCATCCTGGTTCCGGGACATTGAGTGTGGGTGGAAGATTGATAGTTGACCAATATCTGGTCGTGCGACAATATAATAGCTGTTTGCATCGTTTTTACCATCAAACATCCGGTGTGGTGTATCGGTTAGCATACCGCGTTTTCATTATAGAATTCCGCGGCGAGCGGGGTTCGATTCCCCGCACCGGAGTTTCTTTTTGTTTTTTTATTGCACTTCCAAATGATGCTTTTTTTTATTGTGATATCTGAACTTTTTCTTCCACGCGGTCTTTAGATGACATCTCTGGTACTCAGTTGCCCTCACTTGATTGAGCAGATCTGGCATCGGCCCTCGGGAAGATCCGTTTTCTCTGGGACAACATGAGATTTGGCCAGACATTATTCGTTCTGTTCATTGTGAAAGAACCATGCCACAGATTTCATCAATCTAAATATCATCACTGTGATGTCATCCCAGTCTTAATAATTTCTTCTGGAATGTGATTACGGTGGCAGAACCAACGATGTGGGATTTGTGATGAGATTTCCAGGTCACTGGACGACATGGCTCTCCCGTTCTTGATGCAGATCATTCGGGCGATCGGCCTGACATCCGCTAGAAATGTCATTGGACGGGAAGCGTTAACAGTGATGCGTGTTTTTGATGTACTTGAGTTATAACAAAGATGATGATTTATATCGCCAATATCGTGAACAGTGAACAGTGGACTGTTTAAAAGATCTGAATACCTATGGAGGCAAGATGTTCACTCGTATTGGGACACAGGGTAACTGAACCTATGGTATCTATATTCTCACATGCTGGCATTCTATCATTAATACTCTTGAGTTTCATATATCGCAAGACCTCCTCCTATACTGTGCAATATTGAAGCAACGACTAGGATGTTGTAGTACTTGGCGGGCGAATAGTACAATATCTATCATTATACGACGAACAGATGTATCCAACGGCGATATTCAAAACTTAATTATCGTGCTGTATCACTGACAAAGCGGAGGCAGTAAGCAATTGACTTTACTTAAATCTCAACAATTTTGAGCGTTCTCATTGAAATGTCGATCCCCATTCTTGCCTGGCAGGCTATGATGCACTACCCCCACCACTTCTCATCACATCTTCTGCTTATACCCATCATGGGGATACAATTGGCAACCTTGATTGGCCTTGTCACAATTGCTAGTGCCAGTCCACTGGTACCCTCGGATCCGTCAACAGTCACCCGGCGTGATGTCCTCAGCCCTTTACCCGAAAGCGCTAGCTCCTTCGAGCTTGAGTTTCAGCCTCTACTCGACTTCGACATGGACGGCTGCTACAACACCGCTGCCATAGACTCTTCAGCTCGTATCAATCTTGGCCAAGGCCATACTGCTTCGCCCCAAGGTCGATGCCGTGACCGAGCTCAGCTAGAAAACTCTAATGTCTATTCACGTTCACGATGCAACAACGGCTACTGTGCTATTATGTACGAATACTACTTTGAGAAAGATCAGTCGTTGGGACTCTCGTTCCTCGCTGGCCACCGTCACGACTGGGAGAACGTTGTTATGTTTGTCAAGGACGGTGAAGTTGTCCGAGTGGCCCCGGCGTGTCATGGGAAATATAAAGAATCACTAGCTGAAACCTGGCTAGAATCGATGGGATATAGGAGAACGATTCTTTTGAAAGATAACCACCCGATGCTTGTCTATCACAAAGACGGCGGAAGCACGCACTGTTTACGACCAGCCTACCAAAGACGTCAGCGATCCTGAAAACCCATACAAAAGATTTCATCGTGCCCCTCTGGTGGGTTGGCAGAACTGGCCGAGCGAAGAGCTCCGAGAGAAGATGCTTGATGGGTGGAAGGGACGTGTGGGACCGAAACTTGATAGGGAATTTTCTAGGACACTTGAGATTGCCACTGGAGGGACATTACCTAACTTCAACCCATACGGAGACGATGAAGATTAGGTTGGCGACTTCGATGTGGTCATGTTTAGGATGTATGATGCTAGCCTGCCACATGTAACGATTGAATCGCCAGGACTGCTCCGGCTGTCCGGGCTGAGAGATCGAGTCTTCTGCTGGAGCTTGTCTTCTTGCCCCTCAGCTTGGCAGTTGACACTACATGTTGGATTCAAGAAAATCGAAAATGAATCTTGTTTTGAACTTACACCTGACTTGGGTTATCTTTCACAGATAGGTGGTTATTGGCTCGTTAAGCAAAAGGGAGGATGCACGTTCAAACCATGAATAAATGTGGATGATTATAATTATGGTTGTTGCAGTCGTATCCAATGTATGACGATGTGAATCTGGGGATACACATCTCGGGAGCGATTACGATTTCACCAAGATGAGTAACGGCAAATCATGGAGGTTGCAACACCTCATTGTACAGCAGATGTTTCAGCCGCATAGTAAAATTATAGTTCAGTTCAATCCAGCAAATCCATTGGACGAACGGCTACACCAGCCTAAGACATGTCCAAGCGACTGTTACGGTTGACCGTGTACCCGGAAATAGCGCCGAGTTTAAATCGACTATCTCTATATTTGGTAGACGTTGGTTCAAGAAGTCGACTGAAAGTACGTCATCAAATTCCAGTCGCCGCAGTAGATGTTGACAGGTGACCAACCACCAACGGAACCCTAGTTTCCGAAGAAGTGGTGCATCACACATATCACATCCTCTCAACAAAGTATTGCTCTATCAGATACTTGGAAACGTCTTATTGCGATGCTGGATACTTGGTGGACACCGGAACTTCCCGTTGTTTACCAGCTAGCTTTCAATGTCGCATTCAAGTACGCTAGAGATGATCTACGGACTAAGAATTCCGTAGATGTTGCAAGGACCACTAGTATAACAAGATTAAGCGAGGAACATGATCTGATACTGTTGATCTCACATAGAAGCAAGGTACAGGGTGACGTTGGGAGTGCTGTATTGGTATCCTTCTATGAGATGAGGCCCCTGAGCTATGCTAAGGACGACAATGGCGTTCAGGGAAATATGACATGCCATATTAATGGGCTGATCTTACCTTTTGACAAGTGCCTGGCAGCCTGGTTATGCCTGTCCGTCATGGTAGGGAATGCTGTGCCTGTGGGGTAGTGCGTAAAGTTTGATAAACCACGTTGGATTAGCCTTGTCCCTATTTGAGAGGCATGGATCGACCATGCTTATTCCTATCACAGCTACTCGACAGATGCTGCTGGGAATTATAGGCTAAATAGGGTATCGCTTGTATTGATGACCAGGCTATCGTGATTGACGATCCTATGAGCGATGCTTTCCGAGGAGAGAGAAATGGAGACCCCTGGTTTTGAGGTTGCGCCAGGCCGAAGCCACCGGGAACAAGATCCGGAAAATGTGTCAGGGAGCAATGACATCAGGAATTGTTGATAGGGTTGTATCTGAACAGTTTGTATTAACACAACTGAACTCCAAGACTAGATACCTGGGAGGTGGTGGTTTGTCACTTTCTGTATCTGGTAGAAGATTTGTCCTTTCTTTGTGATAATCACAAACCAAACGAGAAGAATGACACCAGACAGAATCCATCACCTAGTCTAATTGTCGGATATGCACGTCGGGGTAGAATAGTAGGTTCCCCTACTTGTTCATTCTTCTCTTTTCGCTAACGACAACGCTAAGAACGCCGTTGAACAAATATGGAGGGCTCATGTCCAACTAACAAGAATTTGCTCATATTGACCAAAGCCGTTAATGTCGTTCCAAACTTAGTAAAGCAAAGAAGGTCACATCTCGCTTTCCTGTCAAGATCTTCGCTTTTCAGCTGTGGATGCAAGATGGAGCGGGAATCTAGAGATTAACTCAGTTGAATCACCTGCAGATTAGGGGATGTAGCCAATCACGTGTATTCTGTATGACACTGGTGCATGGCAAGTGTGACAGCGGAGAACTCCTTCCGTTGTTGACCCCAGAGCCGCAAAATGACGTGCACGTGCGCTCGGACTTGGGACTTCTTTTCGACAACCTCAAGCATCTTCACTCTAAGCAATCAAGCAAGAAGAAAGTTGACCGTAACAATGACCTTTGTACTTCAAAAGTCTCTTTCTTACATACCAGACCGGGCCGTAATCATAACTCCACAACCGTGTCGCTTCCAGCGCTACCTTACCCGTTTTCCCGCTGAAAGCAGCACTTCCGTCAAACAAATTGACAACAAACGTTGGAAATCGAGGCACAGACTAGTTGCATACTTTGAGCTATCCCCAGCTAATGAAGCATACCTTAGCCACGGCGATCAACGCCAATGACCTGGTCCCCAGGGATCTACAGGTCTCTCCCTAGATCATCAAACTCTCAAAACAAGTTTCCAAGGTCTGTTTGAGACCAACGAGAGGGACCGATAACAGACTTGATTTTTAACTGGATATCTAGAGTTGATATAAGCTTTCGACTATGCGAGTATGGCAACAGAAGAGTTCAAGGTTTGCACAAAATCCAATAGGACGCAGGATTCGTATCCCAAAAGAGACAACGGTTGAAGCTATACCCGACATTTCACTTGACTTACACCACTATGACCACGGAAGTCTACTTGCCCGACTGTATCCAGGACCGTGATTTGACCATTCTTACGTTAATGGCTGCTTCTGATGAGATCAGTTGTGATCTATCACAAAATGAACCCATTAAACTTCAACCCATGATGCGATGCAGCTCAAGTACTACACAGATTATCCTCAAACCGATGGAGGTTTCATATGACGACATGCTAGTCGTTGTGAGGAGGGTATCATAGTGCTAACCCAGTATGAATGGATCCAAACAGCTCCTCAGTATTAGTACAATATTCAAGTATATAGCTTGAGGATCATCTCATAGATACCCCGGATCATCAGGTTGATGAATACCAACTCCAACAACCAACTCAAACATGGTTCATAGAATGAGCTGGCGAGCCATTGTGGCCGCCATTCTGACCATTACTCCATCGCCAACCTATTCTGCCCCATGTGATGCCCAGCGCACTGGCATGCTATATGCTGGAGGCTGTCCCCTACCCGGCGTGTGCAGTTGGGGAACTTGCAATACTGTCACTATCGAACTCGACCCTTACAATTGCGGAAAGCGTGATAACTCATGCGAACCTGGTCAGCTTTGTGTTGCAGGTGGATGTTACCCTCTTGATCTTGGATCAGATCTACAGAACTGTGCTGCAAACTGTCAGCCTGGTCAATGGTGTAATGGCGGAAAGTGTACCCCTATTGAGGTGACAGCCAACTCTCGTCGGTGTGGTGAAAGTGACACGGCATGCGGCCCAGGATCTCTGTGTGTCAACGATAGATGCCAGAAGATCGACATCGGCTCAGACCCAACGTCTTGCGGGGCTTCCAACCAAACATGCAGCTCGGGTAGCTGGTGTCTTGATGGTACATGTGTTCCCTTTACCCTGGGAACCAAAGTCCAGTCCTGTCAAAGTACTAGCGAATGTTCCTTTGGCGCTTCATGTCGTGATGGCTTCTGTCGCAAGATCTCCATCTCCACCGACACCTACAATTGTGGCGAAGGCGCTTCAAAGAACTGCACTGCTGGTCAACTTTGTGTTTCTGGGCAATGCCAATCATTGAACATCACCGCAGAAGCCGAGAAAAAGAGTTGCGGTACCTCTAAAAAGGGATGCGATCCTGGTTCCTACTGCTCAGGAGACAGATGTGTACCTATATCCATCTCGATCGACCCGTCACAATGTGGCAATAGCTCATCACCCTGCAAGGGCGGCCAGGTGTGCGTCTCTGGCCAGTGCATCGGCAATTTAATTGACCAGACAAACACTGTAAGAGTCGCTTGTGGTTCTGGGTCCGGAGGCCCCGGAGCACGTCTCCCTGGAGGAGCCCAAAATGCGGACGGAAGCTCTTCAGATGGTAGCTCAGGAGATCAAGGTCAACAGGGAGCCCCTGCTGATGAAAACGACCCAAGCGGGAATGGTTCTGGAGACTCTTCCGCTGGTGACGGCGCGACTTCAGCCCGCCCGCAGGGGAGTTCTGGCTCTAGTTCTGGTAGCAGTGGGCAGAATGAAGATGCTACTTCTTCAAACCAGAGCGATTCTCAAGGACAGAATGGTGCAAACAATGGCCCAGCTGCACCTATTTCTACCTGTACCCCAGCATGTACCGGGAACTCTGTCTGTATTAACAGTCAGTGCTCTACTGTCCAAAGCCCCTCTTCTTGCGGTGCCCCAGCCAGTCGTCTTGTTCGCCTGCTGAAGCGCCAAGCGACAGCGTGTCAGCCAGGTTTTTCTTGCATCAACAACGAATGCGTCTCTACTGCAGGACCAGTGAATTGTGCCGCACAAGGAGCCAACTGCCCACTGAACTACGCTTGCATACAAAACTCTTGTGTGGCACTTGGTGATGCATCCTCTTGTGGTGGTGGTGCTTGCAGCAGTGACGAGATTTGCTTGGGCAATGTATGCACACCAAACGCTGCTTTGGCTAGCTGCAACAACGTATCTTGCGCCACCGGAGAGACCTGTCAAGATGGAGCGTGTGTCGCTATCACTGGCAATGGTTCTGGAAGTACTACGAACCCCCAGGGAAGCGGCTCAGACAGTGGCACTACCGCCAACAATGGTGGTGGTGCTTCTTCTGATGATACTAGCAACGGCAATGCAGGTGGGGGCCAAGGAAGTGGTGCCTCTGCAGATCCGGAGTCACAAAGCGGTAGCACGCAAGGTCAAGGCTCAGGAGGAGGCACATCAAACCCCGGAACTGGCACATCATCAGGGACCGGCTCTGGATCTGGTAGTGGATCAAACTCTGGCACTGGTTCGACTTCAGGAGATGGTTCTGATGGAAGTGCTGGCGGCAACTCGGGTGACGGATCAAGCAATGACAGTGCGTCTGGAGCAAATCCAGGTTCAGGCTCAGGGTCAGACTCGGGAGATTTGACAGGATCGCCTTCCGGCAATGGCTCTGGTTCAGGCAGTAGCGGCGACGGTAATGCTGATACGGGGCCAGATGCGGGATCCGGATCAGGCAGCGGAGCGGATGGAAGTGGTAACAACTCTGGGACCGATCCAACAACCGGTTCACCTGCGGGGAATGGTTCTGGCTCTGGCTCTGGCTCTGGCTCTAATGCTGGGCCTGGAGATGGTGGCGACGGAGATGGTGGTAATTCTGGGACAGACCCTGTCACTGGCTCACCTGCTGGAAATGGTTCCGGCTCCGGCTCCGGAGGCGGTGACGAACCCGACAACAGCGGTACGCCTTCTGACGGTGCTGGTACGGGTACTGACGGCAGCCCTACCTCAGGGACTGGCCCAAACCGAAGTGACGGTTCTCAAGGAGACGGCACTGGAGACGGCAGCTCGGAAGATGGTGGCGCTGGAGGTAATGCGTCACAGACTGCACCACCACCTAATCTCACCGGGGAACCTCAAGGAAATGGTTCGGGCGGTGATGGCGATCCTGGAGCGAGCGATATGGAACCTTCTAGCACAGGAGCAGACTCTGGTCCTGCTGAATCGAATGGTGCTTTGCCATCCGGAGGTGATGGTTCGGGAGCAGATCCTGCAGATCCCACAGACGATCCATCACAAAGCTCCGTCTTATCAGAAGGTGCACCTATCGTCAACCCAGGGCCAACTACAACAGAGCCACCTGCAGAGGCAATTACTACCAGTGAGGGACTGACAGGAGTTCCCCAGGGGAACCCATCAAGTCGGCCAGCTTCTGAAGATGATGGTTTGTCGCCTACAGACGTCGACACCGAATTTAGTGGTTCAGAACCCTCGCCCACAAACAGTGACGACGGAGGTGACTTGCCAACCCAAGGATCGGGAACGGATGGATCTTTACCTACTTCCACAGCGGATGACACAAATCCCGAAGGTCAGACAACCACATCCGCCAATGCGCCCTCCGAGACTGGCCCTGTCCCATGTACTGTGGACGAGGACTGCGTTGGAATTTCTACCGGTCTATGCGCACTCTCCGATGCAGTTTGTATTTGCCTGGATCTTATATGCCAACCAGATCCCGACGTTGGCAATTCTTCTGGGGGCTCGGGTCAAGGTCCTGAGACGACTGAACCCTCTGACGCTGAACCAACTGATGGAGAGTCCCCAACAGTCACGGATCCTGGCTCTGCACCCACCGATGGACCCCAGACGTCCTGCTCGGAGGATAGCGACTGCGTCCTCAATGTCGACCTTTGCGTTGTCGCAGGAATCAACATTTGTGGTTGCATAAATTCCGTTTGCGTTCAGGATCCTGATACTGTTTCATCACTTTCCGACAGTCCGATCACAGCTTCTCAGACTCAAGACACGGGTGATCCTCAGTCTACCGATGGAACAGATGGCACAGCGTGCACTGAAGATGCCGATTGTGTGGCTAATGCTGCATTGTGCCTCGATGGTCTTTTGAACCTATGCGTTTGTGTTGATGCCGTCTGCGTTTTGGAAACTAATTCTGGGGACAACACTGCGTCAGCAACTGATGCGGCTTCCCAGACTCAGGACACAGATGGCTCTACACCTACTGATGGTACTGAAGCCACGAGTTGCAATGAGGATGATGACTGTGTTGCAAACGTTGGCCTATGCCTCAGTGGACTCGTGAACCTTTGCACCTGTGTTGACGCCGTTTGCGTTCCTACTATTGACCCCGATGACAATCCCGCATCACAGACCCAAGATGCAGACCCTTCTACAGGGACCGATGACTCTGAGGTCACTTCATGCACTCAGGATAGTGACTGCGTGGCAAACGTGGGATTATGTGTTGACGGTCTATTGAACCTTTGCGCTTGCGTCAATGCTGTCTGTGTCCAAGACACGACCCCCAGCAACACGCAATCTGCCGATGGCGCAGACAATACGGCAACTCCCGACGGAGATGGGGCAGACAATTCAACACCCTGTTCCACAGCTGATGACTGTGTTGCCGATACATCATTGTGCTTACTAGGTGGACTCAATCTATGCATCTGTTTGAACGCGGTGTGCGTTCTAGCCAGCCCAAGCTCAAGCAACGGTGGAAATGGCGGGGCTGGATCAACTGACGCGGATACGAGTGCAGGAACAAACCGACGGGTTTCCTGTACAAGGGATAGTCAGTGTACAGCCGCTCTTGGACTGTCCGCAATAGGCATATACGCCTGTGTAGACCTTCTTTGTCAGCTTCAGCCAACCGCGAGCTCTGCGGATGAAGGCCAGGCAGCCTCGGCAACAGGATCAGATAGCGAACCCACAACAACCGATGCAGTTGAGTGCTCAACAGATTCGGACTGTGTGGCTGCTATTGGAGCCAACGCTTTGGGCGTGTTTGCCTGCATCGATCTCGTTTGCCAACAGACTGCGACAGGCGCAGATGCTGTTCCTTCGGCCACTGGGGGTGCCTCTGCAAGTAATGCGGGCGACGTCGAATGCTCTTCCGATAGAGACTGTGCCGCTTCGCTTGCTGCAGACATTTTGGGCATATTCGCTTGTGTCGACGCGCTTTGCCAACGAGTTTCCAACACCAACAGCGGGTTTTCTACTGTTACAACCAGTAATACCGCTGCCCCAACTGGTGGCTCAAGCGATACAGGCGACAACACCTCTGGATCCTGCACTAGGGACTCGGACTGCACCGCGGCTGGCGAGACATGCTCTTCTGGAGTTTGTCGAGCAGCAACCTCAAGCACTGGTAGTGGAAACGATGGGTCGTGCGTGGACGCTACTGACTGCCTCTTATCAGTCAACTCGCTTTGTGCGGCTGGTCTTTGTGTCTGTCTGAATGGTGTCTGTGGCCCTGACTCAAGCCAGATGGATACTTGTAAATCAAACGCGCAGTGTGGTAATGGGAAAACCTGCCAGTCAGGCGCTTGTGTTGACGAGGTTACTTGCAACTCGCGACAAGACTGCCTAGCGGACCTTGACCTTTGCACATCTTTGGGTGTTTGCGCATGTGTCAACGGACTGTGCAGTTTGCTGTAAGAGCTTTTATTTTCTTTTGTTTTCTTTTCTTTCTTATGACACAATGTTTGTCCAACGAATTTATGTCTTCTCCTGTAATATTTCATGGTTAGCAACTTAGGATGGATTGACACTGCTACCTCAATATGTCTTCAATTCTACTATACATCATAATAGTTTAATATCACGTCTGTAATTAGCAAAACCTTTCTTTTGGCAGTGACTTGTTTGTTCGATCATATTACCAGTATGCGCATCTATATAAAGTTATGGGCAGATCATGAGGTAAAGATCAACCAGGGAAGGTTAGAAGAAGCCCAACGCTGAATCGTTATCATCCGCCCATTCATACGTTGGCACCGAAATCCCAGCATTGGTCATAGACTCGCACCACGTGTTGTAACCGCTGATGATGGACGCTGCTTCATTTTCTGCTACATTTGGCATAAATGTCGGGTTCTCGCAGTATGTACGCGTACTGTCCCCGTTCAAATGCGGCCAGCAAAGCTTGAGCGTGATATCACGACACTTGGAGCTGTTGGGATTAAGCTCGACCATACCGCCCATGACGGCAAGGGAGGCTTGGATCTGCGATCGCCAGTCGGGAGCCAGAGCGTGGTGGGGGTTTTGTCTGAGGCAGTGTACGGGGATCAAAGTGGCATGGAACAAGAAATACCTGTTTTGTTAGCTATCTGCTGATGGCAAGAAGCGGTAAATGAACTTACAGGATGTAGAAAGCAGCCAATCTTGAATGCGAGCGGGATGTCCAGTAACCTTGGATGTGCATGACAGACTCCTTGGCCGCATCGAGACATCTAAATACTGCCAAATTCTCGCTGCTGGTCAGATTCTGCTGTGTATTTTGTGCTGATGATCTCGCCCATCTGACGAGGAACGGACGGTACATGACAATGCGTAGATTTCTGTAACGCCATTCTGAGATTCCCATACCGAGAGCATACTCAGAATCTGGTGGTGGAACAGTCCGATAGTAGTATGGTACTTGAGCTAGCCAAGAGCCGATACAAACGTCGTCTAGAGTGATAAGCTCTGTTGCTGACGGGAAAGGGCTGGTTATCAGACGATTGTAGACTGTCATTGTGCTGAGGTGGTAGGCTGATTGAACTCGGATGTAGGTGTACATGGTTATACCGTCGACCTCTGGTGGACAGAGGGTTGAGTCATGGGTGAGGTCCTGGATATGTCAGTGTCTGAACTTGTCGGGCTATGGTATACACTGACCTTTTCGTGTATGTTCTGGGGAAACGCCGTCTCGACACCAGCTTGGGGCCAGTTCAGCGGTCTTCCGTAGGTGATGGTGGCGCCCACATCAAGTACACATAAACACCACCATATCCTACGTCTCGTCTCGGTCTGTAAAGGTGACAAACTATTTCCCTCTAAATCCTTGTGGAGACCCAAGCCGATAGCCAACCTAATAGCCAGCCCGCCATAGTTGAATCCAGTGTTTGGTTTATTCCTTTTCTGCATATAATTGGACGACAAGCTAAACGCTTGCACCAGTGTAAGATTTCCAACCTCGAGATAATTTGAAAACAGGCTCTTTTGCGCTGCTTGAAATATGGGAAGGTCCGTTGCGTCGGCCACGTTGCTACTCGCAAAGGATCCCAACGCCGCGAGGATGTTTGCGAGGGTATTCCAGTGGCCTTTATTGGCACATGGTAATGTCCCTGCGTATTGAGCTCGGAAGGTGGGCTCGTGGACGATGGGGAATGTGGGATGGTAGAAGACAAAGAATGCGTCGATGAGGTTTTCGACGGCAACTCTGGTCAGCATGGCTTGTGAGCGGAACCATTGTGAGTGATCTGAGTGCTGTTGGAATAGAGACTCGATCTCGTGGAGTGCAACGTCGTTATCAACCTCCTCGCCATCTGGACGAGCTGATAGGATCTGCCGCAAAAGAGCGGATCCGGATGCAGCTCCATAATAACCTCTCTTCTGGTCCCCGATAGTCAAGGAAGCCATACCGTCCATGATAGCTTGAGATGGGTTGCCGTCGACATGGCTTGTTATGGACCAGCTAGAAGGATCATAAGTTCCCCACGACGTTTCCTGCTCGTTCCATTCGAAATCATCAGCCGCCGTGGCCGGGGCAAATTCAAACGCGGTATCCTGCGAACCAGTCCATAGTCCAGCGCCTGCTTCCAATTCGCCAATGGGTGCCAGAAGGAAAGGATCTGCAGTTAGGTTTGCTACGTTGGATTGACCTGCCAAGTAAAAGCCAGGGTCTGTAGTGGGAGTCGGCAGTTGCATGAGATTGTCTGCAGTACCTGGAGTGGTAGCAGGCAGGCTGACCAACCCTGGTGTTTGTGCTAGTGTTTGTGCTGATGTTGGCTCTGGTGCCTGTGGTGTTGGTTCTTGTGTTTTACTTTGAGCTAGTAGTCCTTCTTTGGACTCTTCTAGCATTTCTGCGATTTGACTGTCAGTGTAATGGCGTCGAAGGACAGTTTCTGCTTTTTCCAGGCGTTCTTCCAAGAGGGTGAGTTGTCTGTGTATGAGTGTCAGTGGCTAGCGTTGAGTGGAAAGCCGTTGATAAACAGGGCGCGCTATGGACGGTACCTTCTGGTCAACCTTGTTCTACTATGCTTGTCATATAAACAGTGACGTCTGTACTTTCGACAGATGGTGCAAACGGGCATGACACCGTCGCATTTGACTTTGCGCCTCCGACATTCGCGACATGTTGTAGATTCCTCTGGTGGTGGTGGTGCTGGTTCATTCCTGGGAGTAGCTTGCGCTGGAGCTGGTTTTGTTGTGTTTGATTCCATCAGTTTTGAGTTTGATTTAGTTATGCATTGGATGGATGTTCAAGATGAAGATGACTTTGGTAGGATTTAAAAGGTTCCTTAAGGGCCGAAGAAATGAGATGACACTCGCCCTGGCCCCTGTTCATCCCCGCAATTGTTCTTGGCCCCCGTATTGAAAACAGTTAGCGTCTTTTCGGCCCGACTTAAACACGAGCTCTTGCTGTAATAGGCATTTCAGGGTAGCATAGCATTGTAAGCTGATGGAAACGGGTCGTACGGGGGGGCAGCTTATGACACTTGGACTATAGGCTTAGTTTATTTATTTTGGCATCTTAAAGCTTAGGGGTCATTGTTTCTGCCACCTACTAGCCAAGGTGGCCGCTATGTTTTGTGGATGCAGCTGAAGAACTGAAGCGTTAATACCCTGCGTTTGCAATCTACCCACCTGAGGTTGGGAAGACATCGATCAGCGACGCATAGGTCAACTATTGCCGACTCGTACAGATATGGTTGGACTGTGGCCACCGTCTGAATGAGGATGAGCGTAAGATCTGGATGTCTGTCTTTTTGATATTAAAGTGTCACTCAAGATTCCACTTCTAAAGTCTTGGTTTTAAGTAAACAACTTGAATTTGTTAGCAATCACCTGGACACTAGTCAAGGTGGTTTGGATAAATTGAATCACTTCAGATACGCTTCGAAACACATGAATAACAGCTTGGATTCTATTTTAACCTAGACAAAGTCTATTTTTATAAACACAAAGAAACAAGTTGATATTACAAGGCATTCGAATAACTATGGCCGCCGGAAAGGATGAGCTTCTGTGTTCAAAACATACTGATCCAAGCTGACGAGGTCAGGAGGTGAGAATATAAGATAAAAATACTTGAGAGTCTCGGACAACCAAAAACTCTCCATAGAGTCTATTTGCTTCGTGTTCACGCTCACAACATCCTCAATCGCTGCGTTGCCATATGAAGTGGTTGTAAATCGAACAATTGCCTGGAACATATCCCAAGCCATGTCCTGCCAGATAGGATCCGCTGTAATGCGGTACATGATAAAAATGCTCTCGATTGCTTCTGGACGGAGGAGATATCTTGGATCTCGAGCATGTCGAAAGCCTGGAGGTATATCATCGCGTGGAGGATTCCAACGCTCCTTGTCGTACACGCACGGCTCTAGACTTGGACAGGCCAAGAGGTTGAAGATTTCAGGCATCATGCCAGTAGGGAATGATTTGTATGCCCAACCGCAACCACGGGCAAGCCTTTCTCCAATATTGACATGCTCATCAATGCCCAAGAGCTTGCCACCAAGAGCAAACATACCTCCAGTGAAGCAGGTAAGATGCTGACTCTCGGTACTCAGTTCAATCTTGTCATTGACACGGACGTCACCAGAAAACAAGACATCGTCCTGTCCTGGCAGCATAGGTCGGTACAGTAAATGCTTCACCACCACATCCATAGCTGTACGGTACATGATAGGATAATTCTCGTCTACGCCGCCCAGAAGTGCATGCATCTTAGGCAAGTACTCGTACAAAGAGTCGGCCAGTGCACCGAGAGAGAATGTGTTGTCGTTGGCCTGCTGGTTTTGGAAGTCGAGGCTGAGAGGCCACATGCCTGGTAGTCGCGTAGTGTTTTGGATTCTTACAAGGAACTGCGTGACGCGATCTGTAGCATCGTAGAATTTGGGATCGCCTGTTAGCATAGAGAGCTTGGTAAACTCCATGACCAAAGAACTGGGCGAGGCAGAAGGATCATGGACTCCTGCCACCTGCTTTCCATTCCTTGCATCTTGAAAGTTGAGCCAGAAGCCCGGCATCCTGTTGGGTGTGTCAAAGGCAACATAAAGCATTTCTCCCAGCTCAACGGCTTTTTGGAGCAGTACTTTCTCGTGACTTAGTTCGTAGGCACCAAGAAGACCACCTAGGTGACGGATTGTTGTTTCGAATAAGTTGACGGCACCTTCATGAGGTTGTCCCCAGTCAAGGGTCGCAGCCGCTTGGGCAGCCTCGCTGAATTCTTCCTTGAGACCCATAATCCATAGCGTGTCTAGAGAGTCTACCAACGTTGCTGCCCACCCACCAAATGTGTCTTTGCCTTGAGCAGTAAGAGGCGTCAGCTCGTCCTTCATCCAGGCGTACTGTCTGTATGACCTGTAACTGCGAAGAAATTCATCGCGGACGGCTTTTTGACGAATCTTTGTCGTTGATGTCTGGCGGAATTTGCTTGCGTCGGCTTGCACGCGAGGCAACTTATGAGGCTTGTCTGTTGGTAAAGGTTTGATAGATGAGGGAGGATAAAATTGGTGCAATGTTGACCAGTCAAATGTGCTTGGCACGAATTGCAGTTGTATCTTTGGCGCTGAGGATTTAGATACAGACGATAAATGCCAGAATAAAAAGAAAAAGAGTGCTGCAGCGACCAGTGCTTTGCGCGATGATAAAGAGACTGGTCCTGGTAGCCAGATCATGGTGTCGAGACTGAGTGTATAACGAAGACTCAGAATCAAAGGTCACGACACGGCACGACAACTTGGCAACGGGAGTTGGAGAGGCTGAGGATTGCTGATGTTGTCGCTAATAAACGAAAATAAGGGAGAGAAGCAAGATGGCATCAGTCAAATGAATTTAGCCGCCGTCGCGGAGTCACCAGAGAAGAGGTGACCAATCATGAGACTCTGTTGGTTGACCCATGTCTAAGTATCCCTGTTGAAACATGAGACTAACCCAATTGTAGATGTCTAATCTGTATTTACTCTGTGATAGACCTTGAAAATAGAAATCTTTATGCTGTTGGTTCTGTGTTGTCAAGGATAACTTGTAAATATAGATCCGAGTTGTTGGTTATGCCAGTCTAGTTGGGCTGGCGGT
This sequence comes from Fusarium palustre, assembly GCA_014899045.1. Classification (NCBI taxonomy): domain Eukaryota; kingdom Fungi; phylum Ascomycota; class Sordariomycetes; order Hypocreales; family Nectriaceae; genus Fusarium; species Fusarium palustre. The sequence goes on from JAAVUH010000106.1 coordinate 299,196, forward strand.
GAACGAGAATGGGCATCAATATTTCCCCATCACAAAGTTTGTTCTAAACATACAACTCTTCTCCTTTGGTCATCAACTCAGTTCATGATGCGACGATTGTTGCCTTTGTTGTTTGCCGTGTCTGCAAACTGTGCCTCATATTGTGATATAGAGCCTTTGTCTCTTCCTATCCGCGATGTACAAGTTCTTCCCAATGTTGAAAAGTCTCTCATGAAAGGCATACCAGCGACTATTGGTTCACCGAGTCAGAATATTGTGCTTTTACCTTGGGCGTACGTAGAGTGTCCAGACAATCGTACGGGACTGCATTACTAACTTCCAATAAAGAGAGTTGAACAACACCTGGATCTACGATGACCAACTCTACTGCGACAAGACAGTCATATGGAATGATCGAATCTGCGAAATCAGACGAGGTGGAATTTATGACGAGGCCAAATCGAAATCCTTCACAAAAGCCAGCGACATTGGAGATGCAGGAGGTTCTACAAGCGAAATAGCGTTCCAAGGCGCAGAATCAGGAATCAAGAAGCTCGTCTCGACCAGCCTCGCCGGCACTGATAACATCACACTCGAGGGAGCGCCAACAGCTAAAAACCTACCGATCGGCATACCGCGTCTCAAATGGGATGCAGGTTATACAATGCTTCATCCGCTAGGTCTAGGCTCCAACTCGACATATCTCAACGCCCTCAAGGAAGCCGGCAAGATCAGTTCACGGGTCTGGTCCATCTTTTGGGGACGGATGTGGGTAAAGACCCCTATTGACGGTTCGTTAGTGTTGGGCGGATATGATGAGGAAAAGGTGATTGGAAAGAATTATACGGCACCGCTTGTCTATGATGATTATACAGGCACTGCTGGCTGTTGGACAGGAATGAAGATTACTATATCCGACATCAGAGTCAACTTCCGCGACGGATCTGATGAGAGTATATTTCCGTCCAACACAGCGCTGCCCTGTTGCATAGTCCCTCAAAGACAGCTTCTGCTTGAGGCACCTGGCGCATATGTCTCCAGGTTTGAAGAGGTGACTGGCATCAACAACACCGGAATCTCGTATGGCCTCCATTGGTCAGCTAGTCTGTTTGATGCCGATGACGCGTGAGTTTTTGTTTATGGTATAACCATCGCAATAGTGAAGTTAACAGACATATTAGTTTTGACGGCGACATTACCTTCCATCTCGACTCTGGTCTGCAAGTCAGGGTACCAAACGACCAATACATTGTCCCTTTCGTCGATATTGACAGAAGTGGTGCTCGAGTTACCAAGCCAAAGACAAAGGAGCTTTTAATAAATGGTGTTGCACACCAGCCTGCTACTCTCGGCCGATACTTCCTTACTGCGGCATACCTCATGGTGAACCACGATGCAGGGACATTCACACTCTGGCAGGGTAATCCTACACAAAGAAGCAAGTTGGTGAAAGTGTTCGATCAAGAAACAGCCGACAAGTGTGGTAATGACGCCGCTGGGATAGTGCAGCCAACTGTCAGCGCAACCCCAAAGGAAGAAAAGGAAGAAGAGGAAGACGAGCCAACGAATCAACCGGAATCGTCCTCGTCTCCTTCTGGGGCGATTATTGGTGGAGCAGTAGCTGGCGGTGTGGTCGGCGTGGCAGCTATCTGTCTAGGTATATTCTTCGTCCTCAGAAAAAGGAGGAAGAGTAGGGTGGAAGAAAAGTCATATCCGACCAACGTACATGTGCGCGATGGCAAGGGAGACTTTCCAGCGTGGCATTTCCCTCAAGAGATGGCTGGATCCAAACCAATGCCCGCAGAAATACAAGGGCAGTCTCATTTTGTATACGAGCTAGATGGCGGTGCGCGCAAATCCCGACTATGAGCGGCTTGATTAGATGTACACTTTGTTCATAAGCGGTAGTTAACCTGTTTCTTTATTGTACATTATCCTTCAGACATATTCCCCACTTGCCTCTAGCACAATCCAAAGCTAATATCGTGTTTTGTCATGACATAAGACAACCCTCTTGGTCCAAATGCTCGTGGATCTGGATCGCTCCAAAGCAAGCTCACGATCCGTGCCCCTGTCTTGACAGCTCCAGGCGTACGTTCGGCTCTGCCAACCAACCCTGTCCGGAAGATTCTGAGATGCTCTTCACGCTGCGCGCAGGAGGCCATGATAACACCAGGCCAGAGAAGCATACGACGATAAGGCGAGGTTCCGACAAAAAGAGTCATGAAGGCAGGCATTGTCTTGTCAATTCGCTCATCGATCTCCATTGCCAAACCAACGTCTGAGAGCATGTCTGGGCAGAAGGCTGAGTGCAGATACACGATCAGGGCGTGCTGGTATATCAATGTCGAACTGACTCGTTCTTGACCAGGACGAGGATTATCGAGGTCTTCTCTGTATAAGTCAAATGCATCTAGCTTTGCTACCAGAAACTCGTATTGCTTTCTTAAGGCGGTAGACTCTCCCAAGCCTAGCCTTTCCTCTTCCTGACGAGCTTCGACGAGTTGATGGATCTGTGGTACCATCTCGAACAATGCTTTCCCAAAGCCAAGGAGGCATCCTCTCGATTTATATCCATCAAGGATGTCGAGTGAATGTACAGAGGGATCGATTTCTACATGTTCTTCGCGGAGCATGTTTCGAGGGGAAAGAGCTAATTTCATCGCGTGGTATGCATACATCTCCAAGAGGAAACCTCTGAGATGGGCGAGTTCATCATAGGGTTGATATGAAGACGTGAGCGCAGAAATGTACTCGCGACTTGCTTTGAGATGATGATAGATTGCACCTCGTGTATTGGCATGCATGTGCTAAAGGATTTCAGTGAGTAGCTGTCGGGTTTTGTGGTGGATGAGCGGCTTACATCATAGACACAGAGGAGTTGTAGGATCAACAGTATTTGTGAAGTTCTGGTTGATGTCGTCTGCTCGACCATGCCTGGAGTCACCTGGCCTATCTCGTAAGATAACAACGACTGCAGACCGGCCAAGACCTTTGCGTAGTGGCCGCGTGTGGCTACTTCCAAGCCGCGAGCTTTGGAATTGTTAATCGACAAATGGGCTCCCCCAATAGCGAGTACACAATCCAAGATAAGCTCATTGCTGCTGGCCAATGGAAGTAAATAGTTCACAAAAGGGTTTCCACATTCGCTCGGCCCTCGTGTAAGCATCTCAGCCGTGGTGTCCAGGTACTGCTGATAAAGCGGTTTTGAATCATCGCTTAGATAGGCCAGATTGCCATACGTGGGGGCCACACGTAGGGAAAGTGACGAATTGGTGTCATCTGGAACTCCCCGAGCCTTGTAAACACTAGAATTGTCTTGAGAAAAGTGGCTTTCCAAGACACCCTCAGTATGGGAGTCGAGTTGTCTATCTCCCCGATCACCGTTTGGAGTGGGCCAGGCACACTCTTGTTTGGTACGAACACAACCTCCGCAGACTGGCTTTGCTTCATCACACTTCTTACGTTTCGACCGACAAGTCATGCAGCCATTTTTAGATCGTGGATGATTTCGACGCCATTTTGAAGGGAACGGAGCTCCCCGATATGGCAGCTGCTGTTGTTGGGTTTCCATTGCGAATGTGTATATAAGTAATTTGGTGTAGATACAATCAGTGGACTGTTGAGATTGAGTCAACAATAAGTACTCAGGGCATGAAAGAGGCAGCTTGACTTTGTTCTGGTAAAAGCCCCAAAGCTTAGTTGGATGACAGGCGGCTAGAGCTACAAGAGGTCAAGACTGGCAAGGGTTTTTTATCTAAACGCTTATCGTTGAGAGCTGTAAGGCTGAATTTGCTTACCTGACAGGGATAATAGAGTTGCATTGAATCCTTCACGCCTTTGATCGTGCAACACGGTAATTGTTTCGAACCACAGGGAAATTGTTGGATTTATAAGTTGTACCAGCTATACGAAATAGGCTTGCTGGGGAAACAGGATTTTCGGGCAATTATTTGGCTGAAAACCATTGCCGAGGCGTCGACAAGCTAAAAATATATTCAACTTGATGGCCTTTTGTAACATCCAATAGCGTCAATTCAAATTAGTAAATAACATCTCTAATAGTGTCAAAACAAAAAATTCAAAAATTAACTTACCTAAAGTACATAACAGAACATTATAATAGATTTCTAGAAACAGATGGTTCACGATATCATGGAAGCTATGAGTGGCCCCACCCTTTGATCCGATTGAGCTTTTGCAGTAGCCATTCTGACGTACCTAGTTATATTTAATTCAACGGTATCACTTTTTGAACGGACACTACCAACTCACATTCTCCTCAACTACAACTTTAGTTACTTTTCTAATAGATAACTACTCCAGCTCATCTGTCTACGTTCATCAAAATCTTAAGCTGACTATCCCAAAAATGCAAGTTTCTAGATCACATTTCCTTTTTAAGAAGACCTACTATGTGGCAGAAAAAATAACCCCTAAGCTTTAGGATACTAAAATAAAGAAACTAAGATTGTAGTCTAAACGTTATAAGCTGGCGCACTAATTCTGTCACCTATAGCTCGAGCGGTCATTTCTTCTGGTGGTACCCTGAGGAAGATCAACAAAATTTATCGGCCCCTTCCGGATTACTAATCATAAAGCCCGCAAATGAAGGAATCAAGATTACGAAAGTCAATCATTAAACTGTTCACAGCTGTCAGCAGTATTCTATCATACGCCACTGTCATACATGTTGTCTCTGTGCATTCGGCCATATTGGGTGGTGAGGTTCGGTCAAATATCTCTCCGAGACGCGGCAAAGATGGCACGACCTGCTGCTTCATTTCGTCTGGTAGTTGAATGTCAATGATAAGCACCTTTTCCCAGGCAGCAGATAGATTGTCTCAATACTCTACAACCATCGCTTTCAATCTCAAACTATCACCCCAACAACATGGCAGGCTCATTTAAGACGGTCGCCTTCTTTGGCGCCAGTACTGGCATCGGACTCTCAGCCCTCAAAGAAACTCTAGCCGCTGGTCACCGCTGCATCGCCCTGTGCCGAGTCCCCGCCAAACTGGAAACCCTCAGCGCAGACCACGCCAATCTCCTCGATGTCGTCGAGGGAAATGTCTACGATGAAAAGGCTGTGAGCAGTTGTTTACTCAAAAAGGACGGCAATCTCGTGGACGAGATTCTCTTCTCAATCGGCGCCAAACCTGTCCTGTTAAAGATGACTCTTGATGACCCCAAAGTCTGCCAAGTCGGTATGAACGTTGTTCTCGAGTGTGTCGCGCAACTCAGAAGCAACGGCGCTGCCGGAAAGCCACTCATAGTTGCCCTCAGCACGACTGGCACGTCCCGCTTCGGTCGGGATTATCCCCTGGCTCTGTTTGTGATATACTCCTACGCCCTGAAAGTACCCCACGAGGACAAGATCGCCATGGAAGAGAAGCTGGCTGAAAGCGGTGAAGACTTTTGCATTGTACGGGCCAGTTTGTTGGTCAACGGCAAGAGTGAGAGTCCTGTTCGAGTGGGTGTTGAGGACCCCAAGGCAGGACGACAGAGTCAAGAAATTGGCTACACTATCTCGAGGGAAGATGCTGGCAGATGGATTGCCAAGAACCTAATTCTGCAGAGGAATGCTGACTATATGAATAAGATTGCGTCGATCACCTGGTGATAGTATTCAAGGACTGGATTTGATTGGTTCTTGTGAGGTGCTGCCTGTATGAATCTCTGAGATATCGTGGCATCGACATAAATCAGTTTATTTGTTTGCTGACGAGCTTAATGTTTCTTTTCGTCTTGCTTGTTTTCTCTTATTTCTTTCAGTCTCTGCTCTGTACAACTAGTCAAGCCATACCTTTAATCTGCTTCATTTAATACTCATTTTATTATCATTAGTGAAGACAGACCATGGATGAACAGTCACCATACGGGTACCTTGAATTATTTTTACTTATTATTCTTCTAGGAACAAGACTGAATAGAGCATGTTTCCAGAATCCTCGTGGCTTGTTTAGATGCCAACAGCTTACAGGGGTTCCATGTTTCGGCTATTTCTAGTTTAGGCCATCTTACAGAAATACATTTCCAAGTCTGACTATCCAATTGCAGATCACAACAGCAGGTACACGCCGCATCATCAAGGAAGCTTCCCCTCTTTATGTCTAGGCAACTACATCTAGGAAATCGTTTATCATCCGCCTCAAATAATTATTCTTACCGGAAACAATACGCCTGCAGAAGACCCACAGCAGCAAAATAGACAATTGATCTAATTTGGCTTTTCGAAACACCAACAATGACCTCTGCTCTTCCACAGCAGCAATTCACCCGCAGAAATGGCACAGGAAGAAAATTAGAAGCAGTACCTGAGTCTTCAAAAGGCCATGGTGATGATGCAACTGGCTCATACTTCGAGCACTCCACTGCCAAACGAATAAATACAGATTCGGTCTTTACAGCTGCCTTGAAGAAACAGTACCCTGGGCTTGACCTCATCGTGGTCTCAGCGTATAACTGCAATCTGCTGGCTTATGCTGGTGCTGGTCACGCCACTTTCAATGTCATCCATGACAAGGGCGCATTGCCTTCGTCTCTTGAAACAACCTTCTACTTGCCACCTTCTCGTCGAATGGACGGCAACAAAGGACAGCTGGGCGAGGAGGTCATCTTTGGCAAGTTCCTCTATCAATGGGAAGGCGAGGAATTTGTCATCTACTTGGTCGACGGTCGTGATGGTTCGGAACCCTACCCGCAGGTCAAGAACTTCTACATCCTCACAGCAAATGCCCACAAAGCTGAACAGCTTGTCCTTGCCACCGGTTCCTGGGCAAGCGACCTCCACGATGAAGTGTGGGTATTTGATCAAGGCGATTTTCAAAAAGACAGAGAGCTCTGGAAGAGCGCGCAGAAATCGACATGGGACGCCGTGATCCTGGATCCAGACATGAAGGAGGCGCTGATCAACGATCACATCTCGTTCTTCGAATCCAAGCAGACGTACAAGAATCTTGGCGTCCCATGGAAGCGAGGACTAATCTATCATGGCCCTCCTGGAAATGGAAAGACCATCAGTATCAAAGCCACTATGCACATGCTGGCAGACAGAAACCCTACCATCCCCACTGTCTACGTGCGCAGCTTAGAATCATGGATGGGGCCTCAGTACTCTCTCCACCTCATATTTGAAAAAGCTAGGGAATTTGCGCCCTGCTACCTAGTGTTTGAAGACATTGATTCGCTTGTTACACCCATCGTCAGGAGCTACTTCTTGAACGAGGTGGATGGCCTCAAAGAAAACGACGGAATCTTCATCATTGCCAGCACCAACCACTTGGAACTTTTAGACCCCGGAATTTCCGTAAGTCTCTTTGAGCTTTGAAACATGATCAACACTAACTGAGCAGAAACGACCTTCTCGATTCGATCGAAAATATTATTTCCCCGACCCGAACCTTGAACAGCGAGAGGCATACTGCCACTTTTGGCAGAAGAAGCTGAAATCCAACAAGGATCTTGAGTTTCCTGACGAGCTATGCAGAGCAATTGCTGAGATCACGGACAAGTTTAGCTTTGCCTATATCCAGGAGGCGTTTGTGGCGGCGCTTTTGGCTATCGCTGGGCGGTCAAAGGAAAAGCCAACAAAGCCAAGTTGCGAGGAGGCTTGGGTCTTGGTGGACGATGGTCAAGTCTCTGGTGTGACACAAGGGGAAGAGGGTCTAGGCAAGCTGGAGCTTTGGATTGAGATGAAGAAGCAGGTCAAGATTCTCCGAGAAGGCATGGATGACGATGTCGACGCGTAATATGGGGTCTATCTATGTTGTTTCATGTTTGTGTTTTTCGACTAAAGACAGTTTGCAAGGTTCACATCATTTCGCTTTGTTCATAATAATAACGAAGAATTGCCAATTGGCAGGACAAAAAGTGTAACGTGTGTAACCATCCTCATGATACTTCTCAAGAATCTTTGATACTTCTGTATCACGGGCTAAGCAACCTCAGCCTCAATCAGCATCTCGTATTGCTGGGGATCTGGCCAAAACTTGACAATATGGAATCCAGCCCCCTCCAAGAGATTTTCCCATTGACTCTGGGTCCGCTCCGACGATGAGAGCAGAGACATCATCTGAACATCCATGGTAGCCTGACTGATACTGGTTCCATTTGGCGGCATAACAATATCATATATGAAAAGCTTCGAGTAGCCCTTGGTCATGGCGTTTCTTGTGTGTTGAAGAATTTGTGTAGCTTCAGCGTCAGGCCAGTCGTGGAAAACAGCATGCATAAAATAGACGCGACTCCCTACAACGTGTCGGTCATTTATCCTATCAGGAGGGGAGGATTAGCTTACCGATGACTGGCTGAGGCTTGAAAAAGTCGTGAACCTGAGCGGTGATTTTATCATCAACATCTACCTTCTGGATAATCTCGGGAAGGTCTTGTAGGACCAGCGCCCCAGCAGGTAGATCAGGTTTCGCTTTGAGAACATGGGAGATATCTGTTCCTGTGTTACCGCCAACATCAACGACCAAAGGTTTACTCAGATCGGCGCCAACAACCAACTTGCTGGGGTCGTAAATCTTGGTCCATGGCGTTTTCCACGCCGTCCAGGCCTCCATGTGTCCCGTAAAGGCCTCATAATACTCTGGGCTCTTTTGAAGACGACCAAAGAAGTTAAGGCCTTCTGGATCACTTTCAGCATAGTTGCTGTCTTCGGCCGATGTAGGCTCTTTGTAGTTAATCTTGGCGAGGTATTTAGGGAGGCTGAGGCCAGCCGAGATATAATGTTGAGTTCTGAGTATGGTGAGTCGAGTAGACAGTGAGATCATAAGAAGAGCACTTACGCTGCCTCGAGCGATGCTCTGACTTTGGTGGATTCGTCGCCTATAGCGTATGAGAATGGTGTTGGCTTGAATGTGTCTTGATCTGTTTCTTCGACAACATTAAAGGCAGCCAACAAGCGAAATAAGCGTCCTAAGAAGTGTTAAGTTAAGGCTAATTGTAGACAAAGAGGAACTTACGCAACAAGTTGGTATCGACATCCCGACCTGACAAAACCACCAAATCATTAATGGTCTTTTTGCCGCCGCCAATCTTGGTCCAGGCTTTCCAGATACCCAGATCTATGCAAGTCTGTAGAGCAGCAAAGACAGCGGGATGCTCGAAACAGAAACCCCAAGCACGCTCGTATGGTGATTCGAGTCTTGCCAACAGGCGACGGGCAGCAGCGCGAACTCGCAAACGTTCCACCTCATCACCACAGAATCGGTCTGGATGGATGCCATCCAGAGTGGCAATGATGGATTCTGTTGAGTATTCTATTGAGCCCATTTTGTGTTGCTATGGATAAGTTGAACAGTAGATGATCTATACTTGAGGCTTTTTTACAAAATCACAAAAATATCAGTTTTACACCTCGAGTTAGACTTTGGAGGAGAGAGATATTAATCGTTTGAATTGCGGGGAGAACTCTTGTTCCCAACAGTACTCGTTTTTGAAAGTAGCAGCCGATCGAAGAAAACACCGATCGTTTACGGCGGCCACCGGAACTCTTCCCGCGTACGACTATCTCTGCGATCTGTCATATCTTGCCGTTGTTTAAGATTGCTAGTCTAGAATAGTACACAAGGCCGACACACGTTGTTGGTCGAGTCGCTGCAGCATAGCGTTGCCGGGATCATAATCCATGAGGAACATTGGTGCCATGAATCACAGTCCGAGCCCGGTGGTGGTGGCTGGATGGGTAGTAATGAAGTTCGCCCCCAAGGCTGTTGACTGACATCCTTGTCTGTTACTTTTGACGGCCGAGAGGCGGCTGAAAGTAATCAAACTCTAGGGGCAGAAAACAATGACTAACAGAAATTCTCTCCAGCTGTAGAAGATTTTCTTTTTGCCGATAAATCTGACACGATCACTTTATCTCAAAGGTCTGGATTGATCTTTGATTCCTTGGAATATTTGAAGAAAAGACTCTCTTCTTATCGGCCAATTCTACTAGTAGACTCGGGAGAGATGATCAGTCAAAAATGCCAGGGTCAAGTTGATCTAGAGTCTCGGCCCACGACAATGCAACGTATCTCGACCACTTAGAATTGATCAAACGGCTCGGGTCCTACAATTGTTGCTTCCTAGTTCCTACAGTGCAAGTTTCCCCTCAATGCTCAATCAACTTGTATTAATTGCTTTTTCTCACCAAGCAGACTGCATAAGCGAACTCTCGCTTAGAAATGGGTGCGGGGAGACGAGGGAGAAGAGACAAGAGTGGAGAGAACAGAAACTACATGTGATACACCACATCAAAGCCTGCCAAGATTCATCATCAAAGTGTCCTGGGATGTAAGAGCAGCTTCTCCAGATGAGGTTCTAATCCACCGTATCACAGGCTTTCTCAATTCGGCTAACAAGTTATCTTCAACGGCTCAACACTCGACATGTCTTAGCCGTCGACAACAACTACCATGCTGCAAGTACCAGTTGCGCCGTTTCTACCCAAAGAAAGAACCTGTCATTTTTATTTATTCTATGCAAAACACGCTAGCAGTTGCCAATGTCGCATTATTTTCTTTTTATCTGACAAAGTTGGTGAAGAAAGCAGAAATTTTAATGACATGTTAGTCTGCCTACGCTGATCAGGGGCGAGGCAATGCTCTTACAACAGTCGATAAGACTATAATTCCCACTCATTAGACTCGAGATCATAACGAGACTGCTTGACTCGAGAGCAATTCTTTCATTTTTTTTCTTCATCCGCAGCCATGGCCAGCTACTATGGAGGCATGGGCCCAATGCTCAATGCAGTACTTTGGGTTCAAGTCGTTGTTTGTCTAGTCTTTGTCTGTCTTCGTATCTACACTCGATCTACGATCCTTCATTCTGTTGGTCCTGACGACTACCTTGTTATGACAGCTCTAGTAATTTCACTCGACAGAATAAAAGACCAAGTACTAACATGCTGACAGATTCTTCAAATAATTTACTCCGCCTTCGTCACGGCTGGGACAAAATACGGTGTCGGCCGAAAGTTCAACGACATTGGGAACCCAGATGCATATTTCAAAGCTGTCGAGCTGGAGGTATACAGCCAGGTAGCTGGTATCTTACTCATTGGCGTTGGGAAATGTGCTGTTGGCATCTTTCTGCTACGCATCGTCCGTAACAGGTTTCAAAAGTCTTTCATCTGGGCCTTCCTTGCCGGCACGGTCTGCATCACTTTGTTTGCAAGTGTGGTTGTCGTTGTCCAGTGTAACCCAGTTGAATATACATGGGACAAAAGGATCCAAGGGACATGTTGGATAGACTTTTCCAAGGTTGGACTGACAGTTGGGTGTGAGCATAAACCTCTGCCATTGCTTTCCCCGAAAACTGACCTTTTGTAGCTTGGTTTGTCGTTGCCGACTTTTCCTTTGCCATTCTTCCCTGGTTTGTAATCTGGGAGCTCAACATGAAACGCAAAGAGAAGATTACGGTAGCTTGTGGATTGAGTCTTGGTATTTTGTAAGAAAACCTTGTTTCAAAGGCGACGTTAAAACTAACAAACTTAGCGCTGGGGTATGCGGTATCGTCCGAACAGTTGCCCTTGATGGACTTAATGCCAACGAGTATATCTGTAAGCCATCCCAATCCTGCAGATATTTACTTCACTAACTGTATATAGATGATACCGTGGACATGCTTATATGGTCTGCCACGGAAAGTACCGCCACAATAATGTGCTCATCTATCCCAGTACTGCGTCCTCTCTATGTGCGCTTCCGATACGGGAGCAAAGGCGACAGCTCTGGCGAGAACAGCAGCTACAAGCTTCCTATGTACGGTAACCACAGTGGCAAGAAGTACGGAACTGGCACGAGGATGGATGTAACTGCTGAACCATCACACAAAACTGTGGTTACGTATAATACCAACAATGCTAGTGACGAGAGCATCTTGCGCGACACAAAGAGCCAGGATGACAGTGGTGGGATCAGAAGAACTGATGAGGTTTCTATCAGTTACGGGGAAATTTAGGTGTATACTAGAAATGGGTGTTCACTCATCTCTCACTGGATATCCTAATCTTTTCAACTTGGTCTTACTGTCTACTCTAACTAGTCATGTACCATAGCTATTCAGCTCTACCCCAACACTCTTTAGCCAGAGCATACATAGTTACTCTTCAAATTTACAGTCTAATCACCCCTTGCTGAGATGATACCCTTCACAATCTCTGCTGCTCGATCCAAGGCCACTCCAAATCGATCTGCACTCTCTACAGGACTGACAAAACACACCTCAACCCTATTGACTATTAGCATGTATACTCATAGCAGTCAACCAAGTACCAAAGACACTTACGAGTCATCGAAAACGGTATAGCTCATCCACACAGACTCGGGATGCGGCATAGTGAAGCCTGGATCTTCTGAAATCTTTGTTTCCACCATGGTCTGCATGATCAGTTGAGGGTATCCCCTCTTCCAGACAGGATCAGAGAATAATTCAGGGATCTCTTCATCGTTCTGATCCTGTGACATGACCTCGATCACATCCATCAGCCTGAAGTAGTTTCGACCTTCTGTTCCCTTGGCGATCTGCGCATTACACTCACGTGCCGCTTGCACTAGTTTGGCACGAGCTTCAACGCGCGGTACGGAATCGTCGAGGGCTGCATCGCAAAAGTCCATGACGGACTTGAGAACCACCTGCACGATTTCGGGGCGGCCGAGATGGAAGTGCGCAGTTGATACTGTCTCCCAACTAGCTGGCAGGTACCCAAAATACAGTCGACTCGCCAGTTGAATTGTCAGGTCAACTGTAGCCTTGATGGGTGCTGAGTTGTCAAGTAAAAGAGTTTTACCAAAGCCGTTGATGAAATGGGGGACGTATTGCTTTGTAGATGTGATAGCGAGGTAATCTTTACGGAGGGTTTTGATGTGACTATCAATGTCTTCTGTCGTCACTAAACTGATCTCATCAAGAACAGTCGGATCGACAGTAGTGCCGCCATTTCTGGCTCTGACCGTCTCAGGATCAAGAGTGTTGATGGCATTTTGAAGTCTTTGCGAAAGTTGAGAGACCGTCATGAGATCGATCATGGAGTGCTCAAAGATGGTTGCCGATCGTCCGTTCTCAGTGACAATGATTTGAGTACACTTGTCGTGCCAGCGGTTGAAGGAGTCGCCAATATAGCCATAACGAACTCTATCTGCTCGAGTAACTGGGCTATTGTCGTCGAGACACATGACGAATACCGAAGCCTCAATGGTTTCGAAGTATGCCGCATTCCTGCTGTCCAACGCGAGCAGCTTCTGTCGAATCTAATAGACCGTCAGTCAAATTGCCAGTTGGAATTTACTGTAATACTTACTGATCCCCATGAATCACGATTATCAGTTGTCAATATGCCAGCCCAAGAGTTCTCATTCAAGTCCTTTTCGATAATAGCTTGATATATAGCTTTGAGAGTGTTATACGAAGCACTCGTCTCAACTGGCTTAAGTGGGACCTTGAAGAGATGTCCTTTGCGCAACACTGCAACATACTCGTTATCCGGGTACTTCATCATCTTGTCACAGCTGACATTGGGCTCTCTCACAGCGTTAAACAGCCATGATAACGAATGCCCACAGTTCGCCCTGGTGCCAAGGAAATCGGGCTCTAGCTTTCCTGCGTCGCGATCTGCCTTGAACTGGCACAAGGCTGTGGTGAGAGCAGCCGCACGTTCTGCTTGGGTGTGTGGTATAGGGCTGTCAAAGTGTGTACCCATAAAGTTCCCAAAAGGTGCCAATGGGTAACGACGTTTCAAGTGCAAAGCCTTGAGGAGTAGGTCGGCGATCCAACTCTCCACCTTGGGATCATCAGCCTTGACACGTAGCTTGTTGTATAGTCTGCGACCAAGACTACCCGGTACTGCTAGACCATGCGCCTTACGACTAAGCTCTTCATATTCTTCTCGGGTGTGAGAAAAGTGGCCGACGCTATTGAGAAGGTCTGAGACAGCCTCGTCCAAATCGACCAGTGGATATCGGGGCAAGTCCTTGCATGTCCGGCAACAATAAAAGTCGTGATTGGTCTTGACCTGGTCAGGTTTCGAAAGAGATACTTCTTCCACGACAGGAACAGTCTCTTCTGTTTGGGATTGACGAACCTCCTCGGGTATCAGTTTGGATCGCGAGGCAACGGTAGCTGTGAGAGCTGTGATACTGCCAGCACCACTCAACTCGGATGTCTGTAGATTGACCTGGAATGTGCGAACCATCCAATTCTTCAACTCGATGCTGACAAGAGAATCCAGCCCCAGGGTGGCTAAAGACTGACCCACACGAATCTCTTCAACAGGTCGGTCCAGGAAGACGGCAAATTTGGCAAGTGAAGCATCTTGTATCAACTGTTCCGCCTCCGCCATGGTCTTAACATTAGACAATGCCTCCGCAAAGTCAACCCTGTCAGTTTTGGTGGCACCGCTGTCCTTCTTCTCCAGTTCGTGGGGCAGCTGGCTGAAAACAGGATTGTCAAGCAGATACTCGTCGTTGGCTTCCATCATTGATTGGCGTGTTACTGCTTGGATCGACTGGTGCAGACCATCGTTTCGAGCAGCTTCAGTAGTGATATATTCAAAATTGGAGAAGAACTCGTCAAAAGAGATATCCATGACACTGTTTTGACGGAGACTCGCCCTGATAGCACTGATTGCGGTCTCGTTTTCGGATGCCTCCAGAGCACCGTGGGCATCAATGGAGACGGCGCCAATGTTGAGAGACACATACTGAGTGTGTGGGTGGTTGGAATGAGCGCGCGCAAAAGCGTCTTGGAATCCATTGCCGGCTGCATAGTTGGATTGGCCAGACTTGCCAATGACAGATACAATTGATGAGAGTGCCACGAAAAAGTCCAAGTCCGGGCTGGCAAAGTGCTTGTCGAGGTTGATAGTTCCAAAGATCTTGGGCTGTAACGGTAGCTTCCATTCGTCGACAGTCATTTGAGAAAAGGTTCGATCCTAGAGAGTCAGAATATTGAATCAGTAGAGATTCGTAATGGCAACTTACCCTCAGTGCCAAGGCACCCTGCACAACACCTCTGACAGGAGGTAGCGAGTTGCAGAATGAGACCGCTTCTTTCATCTGTTCCTCGTTGGTGATATCGCATCTCAGTAGATGAAGCTTGGCTCCATGTGATTCCACTGCTTCTATATGCTTACGTCTCGTCTCCTCATCGATAGTACGTCTGGAGAGGGAGACAATATGACCGGCTCCACGAGCAGCAAAGAAGCGACATATTCTTGAAGGTAGATCGCCGAGACCTCCTGCCACGATGTAAGTCCCATCCCTTCGGAGTTGGAGAGGCGTTGGTTTTGCTGGTAGACATTTGACTACTGATGAAGGCTGCGCTGTGACAACAACTTTACCTATATGCTTCCTCGCACTAATCAGGCGGAAGGCATCCTCCAAGCTCTGAATGGAGAATGTGTTGATTTTTTGCACTGGACGAAGTGTCTCCGATGCCATGAGCTCCATAATCTTACCAAGCATTTGACGAATCTGCTTAGGCCTTCTTGTAGCCAAAGCCATCAGATCAAAGGTATTGAACGTGATTGACTTTTGGAACGCGGCCATGTTCAATTGAGAAGCTTTCTGAATCTCACTCTTTCCAAGCTCAATAAAGATGCCTAAACTCTTGACACAGTCAAGGCTGTCTCTCAGCATCTCCCCTGTCGACGTGTTAAGCACGACGTCTACTCCCTCACCGTTGGTGAGACGCATAACGCTCGACTTGAGCGACGTAGAGTGACTGGAAAATATGTGACTTTCTGGGATGCCGTAAACATTCAACAGAAATTGCTGCTTCTCGCGATTTCCAACAGCACAGAAGATCTCTGCTCCAATCGACTGCGCAAGTTGGATCGCCGCTTGACCAACAGCTCCTGATGCAGAGTGAATGAGGACAGACTGGCCCTGTTCCAGGCAAGCCAGGTTCTTGATACATTGATATGCCGCCACATATGCATACGCGATCGATGCTGCAGTGGTGCTACTCATCGAGCTGGGCGTCTTGTGGGCAAGGTAACCGTTGACGCGCGATCGGTTGCTATACGGCTGAGCACCAAAGCCCATAACTCTGTCTCCAACCTGGTACAAGTCCCTCATATCACGACCGACAGCAGTAACAAGACCAGAGAACTCGCCCACCATTTGCGTGTCCGAACCCGTTTGTCCCGAGGCCACGCACAGATCCTTGTAGTTGACGCCAAAGGCATCGGACTTGACTTCAATATGGTCAGCCCCTAAATCGGAAGACAAGTCACAATCCACGAATTGCAGCGAGCTTAGCAATCCCGGAGTGGACACTTGGAGCTTCAGAGCCCTGTCACCTTGATGAAGAGTAGTCTCTGCCTCGGTCACAGTGGAGGTGTCCCAACTGCTACGAGCCCACTTCAAGAACGTGTTGTCTGGCAATACCCTAGGAATCGACACACGGCCATTTGCGTACACCAATTCGGGTTCTAGCGACTTCTGATCCTGATTGCCTGGATAGAAGCACTTTTTCAACACCTCCGCTACTACTCGTCCCGTCGTTCCCGGGTTCATAGCAGGATCACGGATGTCAAGAGTGACAAACCCAGTGTTGCCGCTTTCACGACGGAGTACTCTTGCAACAGCAGTTACCACACCCTTGTACGCCGTAGACACAGGGTCGGCGGTATCTTGAGTGACAACCCAGAGTATATTGGCCTTTGCAGTAAGGAGCGCGTTCAGCGTCGTGAAGAATTGAGGTTGTGGGTCGAGGAGCAGAGGGGTCTCGGCACGATCTATGACCAAGTAGACGGCGTCCTCATCAATTCCAAGCTGATCCCATCTACTCTCGCTGATCTGAACATTGGCCATAGTAAATTCGATGTTCTTGGAGACCTCCACAACTTCATGACTCGAGGTGTCGTTTATGAGCACAATCCGTTCATTCCTCGCAGCACGTCCATTCGTCAACAAGGGTACAGCTTTGGAAACCATCATACTGTTGCGCGCAACATGTATTCCACCAAAGCCGTTCCTTGATAGAATTGTATTCCATTGCTCTCGGTACATCAATGCAGTGTCCTCTCGGAACTCATCCTCGTGAGCCCACCATCCAGATAGCGTGCCAAAAATGAGACCAATGACTGCGCCTTTAGGTGAATTCTCGACAAGGATGAGGCTGCCGCCAGGGCGAAGAAGCTTCCGAACGTGTTCCATTGTGATGTCCATCTGCTTCGTCGCATGCAAGACGTTTGATGCCACGACAACATCATAAGTCTCGGGCTGGAAGCCCTGCTTCAGAGGATCTCCCTCCACATCCAGGGTCTTAAAGTCCATACAAGACTCCCAGTCAACGAATGTTCTGCGAGCTTCCTCAAAGAAACCGCTCGATATGTCAGTGTACGTGTACTGCTCAATCGGCAGGCCACCGCCACTATGATCATTGGCGATTCCACCGAGAAGTCTCTTTGTGCAGCCTCCAGTTCCGGCACCGATTTCCAAAAAGCGAAGGCGCGGGTTCTTGAATGTGAGAAGTTGAAGATATGCAACTGCGGCCTCATAGTCACCACTGAAAGTTCCGCCCTCGTAGGCTCGAATCAAAAGATTGTCCTCCAACATGACGCTCAGCGGCTCTACAGTACCACTCAAGATTCCTGGAAGAGCTCTACCGACTCTTGCAAGTAGCTGTAACTCAGGTGCATTGGTCAGAGAGTCAATGCGCTCCAGGATACCAACTTCGTCCTCGAAGTGCAATCCTGACATGATGTCGTTGTAATAGTCAGAGTTTACCCACTTGTTCATCCATTTGAAGTACTTGACTAGATGAGGGCTTGTAATCTCCATCTTGTTGGCCTCAACGTAACTCAGTGCATCTCGGATCCAGATGGAAGCCGCTTGATCAGCTGCACGGAAGCTCTCCTCAGCTTCGACGGTGGATACCTTGCTACCTTCGTAGTTGTATGTCATGTTCTCATCCAAGCCAAGCGTGGTAGAAAGAAAGTGAGAGAATGATGTTTCTTCCATAAAGTCTGCGTCCAGGTTCCACTCCAGACGATTCACCTTGTCCTGTACAAAGGGTCGGTTCTCATCTTGATGCGCCTCGCCAATGGCTCTAAGGTGGACCAAGAGTTTGATGACAGGTCTGAGCTGACCGTCAGCCTCTTGTTGAAATACCCAAGACTGGCCTGTAGATGCCTTGAGACCATCTGGCTCGATCTGCATGGCCGCAGTAAGACTATCGCCTGCTCGTGCTGAGATTTTGGCATCAATCTCCAGTAGTGTAATCTTGGTAGGCACACACGGAGCATTCGAGACAAACTTCTTGAATAGTATTCCACTAAGTTGGTGAACAGCATCCAGTGTGATTGGGTGTATGACATGGGGCTTGAAAGAGCGATATGGCATCAGAGACGCCACGTCTGGAATGATGATGTCAAGAAGACCTTGTTTGTTGCCGTACTTGAGAGAATCGATCGGACTGAACGCGCCGTCCCATTGGTTTCCAGTAAGCTTAGCAAACTCATAGAATTCGGCCTTTGTCATGTCTAGATGACAGCTCTGTCGAGCATTGTCGAGGACTTTCGTAGACTCTTCTTTGCGTAGATCTGACTCTTGTGTCCCATTAATCTCATCATCCTCAACGTCTTCGAATTCGACTGTGATTTCACCAGAGCAGTGCTCTATCCACGATTCGTTGGCATTGTCATATGACCAGATTCGAAAGGCCTCCCAGCGACTCCCTTCATACTGACGTGAATTGGACATGCTCAGTTGTACTTCCACTTCGTTAGAGTGCCCGTCGTTATTGGACTCGTTGAGGACAATAGACTTTGAGATGGCTACTTCACGGAGTATGAATCTTGAAATCGACCGGTCAGCATTTCTCAACTGCACGAGCTGTTTCATAGCTTCGATAGCCATGGTCAAATAACCTGCACCCGGATATAAGGTGAAGCCCTCAACTACGTGATCCCGTAGCCACGGTAAGTCGTCCAAGTTGATGTGGTATCTCCAGCGAGGCTCGTGGATAGTGCTCGCCGGGTCCAACAGACCGAGTAAATCGTGCGGTGGAAACTTTCGAAAACGATGAGACTTGCTCAGCCGAGATTCATGCCAGAACGGAGCGAGATCCCAAGGGTACTTTTCCAGATCTCTGATGACTTTGGGCTCTGTTTCATCGGTCATCTTGAGTACAGCTTCCATGTCCACCCCAAGGCCGAGCTCAAAGATCTTGCCGGCGAGCGACAGGACTGTTTGAACAGCGTTCTTATTACGTACGAGAGCAGAAAGATACTCGAATTTGTACTTTTCGCTTCCTGTTTGTGCCAATGTCTGACGGGCCGGGCCTGCCAAAGCTGAATGAGGACCAACTTCGACAAAGATGCCTGCGTCCATCCCAACTTCATGCCTAACTTGATCATCTCTAATCAAAGCCAAGGCCTGACTGAACTTGACCTGAGAAACAAGGTTTGACGTCCAGTACTCGGCACCAAAGTCAGTAGACTTGATCGTTCCGGTAACGCTTGAGTAGAATATGACACCATTTCGGACATCAGAAGACTTAATATTGCACATGGCTTCCTCGTAATCCTGGGCGACTCGCCGCATATGATGTGAGTGATATGCAGTATCGACTTTAAGTGCACGGGCAAAGATTCCCTCAGCATCCAGTAAAGACTTGAGTTCTTCAATGGCGGTCAGATCTCCCGATATTGTACTGCTGGCTGGACTGTTCACACAAGCGACACTGACGGTT
Organism: Fusarium palustre; assembly: GCA_014899045.1. Lineage (NCBI taxonomy): Eukaryota > Fungi > Ascomycota > Sordariomycetes > Hypocreales > Nectriaceae > Fusarium > Fusarium palustre. The sequence goes on from JAAVUH010000106.1 coordinate 318,867, forward strand.
CCAGTAGTGACCTTGTCAATGTATTGCTGCGCTTCGGTCTCTCCAAGAGCAACTGCCATCATTGAACCAGGCACTTCGGCCACTTCTTTTGCCTTTAATGAGACAACACCACGGTAATATGCACTAATGGATGTTAGTCATAATCTATCACACATAGAATAGTTCACTTACACAATGATGGCGTTCTCTCTGCTCAAAGCACCAGCAGCATAGGCAGCGGCAACTTCGCCAGAGCTGTGGCCGACAACCCGGCTAGGTCTTATCGAAAGACTCTCTAGCAAGTCCACAAGCGCAATCTGAATAGCCGTCGTTGCAGGTTGCGAAATTTCGGCTTCAGAGATTCGTGAAGCGGCCTCCTCTTTGAGCAGCTCGTCAATGAGATTCCACGAGCTCCCTTGCTCTCGTATCGTGTTATCCATAGCCGCCATTGACTGATGGAAGCATCGTGACAAACTAATCAGCTCACGTGCCATCGCATACCATTGAGCACCTTGGCCGGAAAAGACAAAGGTGAGTGGTGCATGCCTGGTCGCTCTCTTTGGCACGATAGTTTGGTCCAGTTCTTCCAGTAGCTCCGCAGATGTCGAAGCAACAATAGCCCGGCGGAATGCAAGAGTAGATTTATGAACTCCCAATGTATAGGAAAGGCTGCGTATGGTTTGAGACTTCATTTCGTGAGTACTCGCCCACTTCTTGATATTCTCCGAGGTGGACAATAGTGACTTTTCCGTGGAAGCACTGAGAACAAATAGGTTCGGGGTGGCGTTGTCATTGTTAGTTCCATTGAGTGTTCCATTCGTAACCCCATTCAGAGTTTTCGAATCCGGAGCTTGAAGGATAACGTGACAGTTGGTTCCTCCATATCCAAATGAGTTGAGTGAGACACGAGGTGGGCCACTCTGCGGTGCGGGCAACTTTGTAAGTTCACTAGGGATCTGCAAACATGTTAGCGAGTATTTCTTATCCTAGTCATGAACAAGACTACCATACCTTGATCTTCTTCTCATATAGCTTAAGTGATGGTTTCGGTTTGATGAAGTTGAGTGTGGCAGGAATTTGGCCATGCTTCAGGATGAGTATAGACTTTAACAAGCCGGCGATGCCAGACGTAGCCTCAAGGTGACCAATGTTTGTCTTGACTGATCCGACGTAAAGGTCATCTGACCTGCCAGAATCTTCACAAAAGACCTTGGATATTGATCCAATTTCCTCGCGATCACCTGCTTGTGTCCCCTGTACGTTCCAGTCAGTATTGTTCTTCTTCAACTTGGTAAACACTTACAGTTCCATGTGCCTCGACAAATGAAGTATGTGCCGGGTTCAGCCCAGCCTCTTGGTATACGCGTCGGGAGAGTGCCGCTTGTGCCTCTCCACTTGGCGTGTTGAGGCCGGGAGTTTTGCCGTCTTGGTTCATGCCTGAATTGGCAATGATGGCGTGTATTCGGTCACTACCATTTCAGTCAGTATGCCAAGTGACTTACAGTGATCAAGACTTACCCGTCTTTGAGTGCGTTATCCAATCTCTTGAGGACTATAGTGGCGACACCTTCGCCTCGTCCATATCCAGCACCTCTCGAGTCAAAAGCATATGACTTTCCGTCTGGGTTAAGCATTCCCATACCGCTCACTGCACAAGTATCAGCACTGTGTCTATATCTGGCACAAATATATCTCGCTTCTGGTTCGAGACTGCAAATACTCACTTATGCTCAGGACATCCGGTTGGATAACAAGCTGAGAGCCGCCCACTAAGGCGAGTTCCGACTCGCCTAATCGAAGACTCTGACATGCCTGATGCAAACCGACAAGACTGCCTGACTATTCGTAATTAGCATATCGCCTGCCCGGCAGCTCGGTCCTAAGAGTTCATACGCATCCAGTATCGATCGTCATGCATGGACCCCGTAGGTCGAAGCAGTATGATACCCGATTCGACAGGACTGACGTGATGTAAGCTGCCAAGTATCACCATCAACGGACATCTGTATTTACTCACTGGACTCTCCTGTTCCGTTCAGATGTGTCCTTCCAATCGTGGACAGATCCTTGTGCCCCATCCGGTCGTAGCTCCTCTCGAATATGCTCGCATATACACCAGTGTTGGAGCCACGGAGTGTTTCCACGGGTATGCCAGCATCCTCGAGGGCCTCATAGGTCGTCATGAGAAAAAGACGCTGTTGGGGGTCCATCGAGTTTGCTTCTCCGCTAGAAATGCCAAAGAACTTGGCGTCAAACTGAGAAATGTCGTCCTGGAGGAAGTATCCGTGCTTGGTCACCATGGACTGCTTCGCATCTGGGTAAGCGTCGAACCATGCATCCGCGTTCCAGCGGTCCTTAGGAATCTCAGTCTGTCCATTTCGACCCTCTGATAATAGTTTCCATAGGTTGTCCAAGTTGTTGGCTCCACCAGGAAGTCTGCAACCGACTCCGATAATGGCGATTGGTGCTGGGGGACTCATGGTAGTGACACAAAGGTTGGATAGTTTCAGTATTGTTGCTATAGGACAGACTATCTCAACACAAGATGCTTCACGGAATCAAACATAGTACGTTATATAACATTTGTCAACTGGTGCTGTAGCCTCCCCGCAGACTAAAGGCCCCTCTCTGAAGGATCACACACGGAATTTCGTTCTGGCTCGCGAGTCCGAGCTATCACCACCATCATCCGCGCCGAAACTACAATAGGCTGAATTGTTCGGTCGTCAAAGACCAAGAACCGAAGATAGCTCGCAATCGGATCATCCTTGGAGGATCTATCAGTTGAGCGACACGCTGTCCTGTTCTAGGCAAATCCGGGATCAAAGCCTCCTTGCGGCTAGTTGTGGGATCATAGAACCCTTGGTCTCTGGTATGTATCGTATTTCAGGACTTGAATTAGGACTAGAAGACACATGTAAAACACGGGACTTGAGAGATGTTTGGGTGTATGCAGGTGTGTTTGATATTTAACCTGCCAATGGCGACTCAAAGCATCTTGCATTATCTCAGAAGGATCTCTAGGTTACATCAGCTCACTGAGATAATGAATATTGTAGTGTTTATTGGTCAAGGGCCGATGAGCCGCATAATGTGCTTCCCAGGGATCGGATCCTACAACTTGCTTAGCAAAGGCCTATCCGAGAGGCCGGCTAAATGCTTCTCAACCAAAGCCCAGGCCTCAGGCGGTAGAAGTCCCATCATCCATGTATTACCTTGGCCGTCTTTGCCGCCCACTTGGAACATGTTACGCATGTGCGTGGTGTGCTCTAGCGTAGTCCATTGATGCCATGCAATTTTTCCAGGAGACTTTCCATGGCCAGCTACAGCAGGTGTAACAACCGCAGAAGAAAAGTCGATCGAGTCGAAAAAGCGCATCTTGCTGAAATTGGACACAACCAATATGAATGAGTCCTCGGCTGCAAAGACAGCTGGATTCTCTTTGTCTTTCTTGTACGACTCCCGCAGGAAATGCAGTTGCGCGTGTACTTGCGGAGCCTTGGTCAGGGTCGCCACAGACTCCCTGACCAACAGAGCGGTTCTTGCTAGCGGCTGCTGCCGAAGAGCCTGTAGAGTAGTGTTGGTCGAGGTCGAAAAGGTTGCATTGGCGATGAAAACGGGGCTAGAATCGGGCTTGTCCTTGCGTTGGGGAAATGTTTCTGGTAGGCAATGTCTCGCCTCGTACATGCCCATGACATGGACGGGCCGATCCGCCGCAGGAAGGATGCTGCAACAGAGTCGCGCCGCCCAAGCGGACAGGATATCAGCGTCGCTAACAAACTGTCCATTGTAGAGTGCCCCCTTTGGAATGACTTTGAGCGTATCCGAGTCCTGGCCGCCGATGAAATCCATCTTTATCTTGTGGACAGTAGATTCTGGCAACACAAGCATTCGCCGCACCGTTTCCGGGTATTCTTCGACGTGCTCCAAGTATTTGTCGTAGGTCTTTTTGAATGCCTCGGGGCTCAGCTTCAAGCTTTCGAGGGCATAAGGCTCCTCAAGGGGCGCTGCTCCAATATCTTTTAGAGGGTCGTCGAATGCACCCATGAAAGATGGAATCTCGTCGTAGCGTCCGTCCAGGTCCATCGACCAAGCCAGGACCAAACCTTTTATCCCCATAAAGTCGCATACCACATGAGACCAGCGAATACTAACCAAGGTCGCATCGTCGAAGAGAGCTATATGGACGCCGATAACGGGCTCCTGGCGACGAACATGTTCGTCAAAGTCGAGTCCCCATTCAGGACCAAGGGTCAAGGGTTTGAATTGACCTGTGATGCCTGGAAACAGTTCGGGCCTGCAATTTGCCCTTGGGAGGTTTTTAGCGACAGGATGATCGGTGGTTTTCCCTGGGAAGGTTTCCTCAGAAAATTGAAACGCTGGTCGCTCGTGAGTGTATTTCCTCGGTGCATGAATCTCAAGCTTCCCCGTCTCGTTGAATTGCAATCTTCCGCCTAGCTTTCGCCAATCTCCTTGACTGAGAAGATGGGTGAGAGCTGCGCAAAGCTTCTTGGTGTCAAGCACGGCATCAAATCGGAGTGTCCAGTGCTGCATATACCGATTAATAGGCGAGTCGTCGAATTCATGTAGGGGGTATATAATTTCGGATGAAGCATCGCCAGCATCAGAAATATTCTGGTTAGAGGGCATCTTAGGCTTGTCTACAATTGACATTTTGAGATGTGGTTGAAGTTGGAATATCCATTTCATGCAGTGATGGTGGTAGAAAGATCCATTGTTTCCACTCTTACAGCCCCTGTAAATTAGGTACTTGACCCCTGATACAACAGTGGAATATCCACTAGCGATCCCCCGCATTACAGAGCTTGGGCGGGCCGCTTTCCGGCGGCTAGGGAGACTCCATTTAGCCAGACGATGCTGCAGGACATCTTCCACATCCTTCGTGTGAATCCTAGCCCAGCCGGCAAAATCCAACAGTGGAGAATAGGTAATAATCATTGCAGTAGGTATTGGAGAATATTCTCCTAGTCGTCATCTACTTTATCCATCTTTTGATTCTAACCAATATCTGAACCGATCACAGTTTGAATAAACAGACTAAATTTCCCATCACTTCCTCCGTCAAAAGAAAACTCCACAAAAGCATCAGAATGTTGGATGTTGCGAAGAAACTCCCTGCTGAAACCATTTGGTGTGCTCCTTGACTTTGTCATCATGGTTCGGGAACCATTCAAGGAGCGCGCCAATGATGATAGTCGTGTTCTCGATCCAAAATATCATAGTAAAGTATTCGCTGAAGCCAGAGAGCTGACCGATGAGCTCGTTCAGAACGTCATCACCGACATCGTGAGCCAACGACTTGGTCAGACTTGATAGTTCTCTCATAGCCTGATTGAGTTTGCCGTACCATTCATATGATATATGGTCCGCTTCCTAACAAATCACGGTTCCATGAACGACTATGTTGACATTGCTCTCGTGTAGATCAGACGAGTCAGATGGGAAACCTCGCATCGTATCCGTGACAACAGAGCCAAATTCGGGAGTTCTATGTGAGTCTGTGACTTGACTCATCTCACCATCACCTTGAGGAGACCTCACCTTCACCAAGAGCTCCAGGCTTTCTATAGCATTTGAAGAATTCTGGTTGCAGCCTCAAGTGCAAATACGTTTATCGGTCACATCAGTTTTCCGCGACGAAGGAGTAACAAATGTGGTGACGCCTCGGCCAAGACCTAGCGAAGTAATCTCAAACCCTTTGGTAGACGCGAATTTGCCATCAGCCTAGGCCAGGTCGGATGACACCGCCCTGATGTGAGGCTGTAGAACCTTCTGTTCGCCAGACTCTCTGACCTGATTATCGACTTGGCCCCTTATAATCCGGCATGTTTACAATACGACTTAATGCGTTGAAAGCCGTAGAGCTGCCAGAGCTAGTAGCAGCCTTGGCTGTAGAGAAGTTCTGACCCATAGTAACAATCTCTTCGTCGCTCTTCGTTATAGCCATAAAGAGTTAAGAGGCCGATTCTTTCAAGTCCGTCAGACTATGTCCTTAAGCGCGGCGGGCGATACTATGTAGCGCTGATGCCAGGAGTACGCTACTACGTGGTTTAAGGCCTGTCGGCACTTGGTGGAGTCTTGATCTCAAGCCACGATCTAAAACGTTCAGTCAGATGTTCATCCTCGATAGTATCCATGGTTGTAGGGGAATGATAAAGGCGGGTTTAGTCCATGAACTAATAGTGGTGAGTTGTTACTTTTGCTTCGGAGTCAAGACGGCACATTAGATAGGCAACACATAGCCATCGATTTGAGTCCCATAGCATTCCAACAGGTTCAACGAACAGTAGAGGTGTGGTTGGTTGATTACTGCTAATCTGTCGGTGTGAATGTGTGTCCATTTTGTTGATGAGAAAAGCCTGATGTCTCTGAGACCTGCATTTCCCTTGCATTTCACTCTGATGTCTCATTTCAGATAGTCATTAGACAAGTGTTAATACAGAACAACGAGTCACACTAGTCTCACACCAATGCCTTCCACTGTGCGGTTGATGTGAGAGGTTGTACGTGCCGTGTCTCACTGTTGAGGTCATACAAGACGGGTTTGCCTCTGAGTTCAAAAATGTATGCAGCAGAAGATGGAAGGCTCTGTGTCTTCGAGTCAAGCCTCTATAAATATTTTCCACCTTTTTCTCTTATGAAAACTTGACAACCTCGAGAATTTTCCGATCAATAGCAAAGAAAATGTTAATACCGCGACTTTGTCATGAGTAAGCAATAATAATATTCGAAAATACGTTGCTTTTGGGTGCAGCGCGTTTAGTGTTGTAAAATCGTTTACTGGTGGCGCAAATGCATTGTCATGATGGGTTCGGCTATCGGCGTGCGTAAGCGTTAATCCTTTGATAAAACGAAACAGGCGAAAATGATAACCTCAGGCTTATATGATTGGTAGAGAAGATTGGTTGGCTCATGATGTTTTTGTTTATTTTCTGGACCGACATCGAGTTCGTAAAGTCAAGGGTAGGTTTCACAATTGACCCGACCAATGAATTCCAAACGTCAATACCGTCAAACTCTAATAGATGATCAATATAAAACGGTTCAATGCGCTTGAAAAAAGATGAAACTTTCCACCTATCGTCACACTCAAGCCCTGGCTCATGTCGAACAGTATAAAGGAACATCGACATCGTTCAGCACTTGGGTGGACAGGCAAACCCCGTCATGGCTCCTCGTAAAATGAAGTGGCTGGAAGTTTGCCGCCCATTTGCATTTTGCAACGGCTTGATTAACCTTAACTCAAACGAACAGGTAGCACAGATATCTTGCGAAACGTTGCTCAAAGCTTGTGTGGCAACATTCCAGCCGAGGCCTCCGAAGCCCTTGAAGATGTTGTACGTAGGTACTTGCTGGGTAAGGTAAAAGTCATCCTCGTCCATTTTGGATAATGGCGGCCGCTAAGAACGCCCGCGATTAAAAGGTGTGGCTTTCTCGAAGCTTTATATACACTACACATGTAGTCTAGTTCGATTTAGTCGGGTGACCCGATACGCATAGTCACAATCCAACGCGAGGCTTTTTAGGCTTTTGCTAAAGACTCTCACTGTCGATCGATCAAATATGCGGCTCGCCGGTTTTAACAGTGGTCGGTCAGGAATTATGTATCCTAGTCTACCTGGTACAATCGGTGTATGTTACCCTGCACCTCAACGATACTTGCAGATGGTGCAGTAATCACAAAGATCCCAACAATTATGTACCCATTGTTGCTAACTATGTAAGCTACAGAGTAGTATTCCATCGAAAAGCGATAACAGGACAAGACCCACGTCAAAAGATCCTCGGTTGGGAAGCATTTCCCTTGTCCTTTTGTAGTGTAGAAAGAAACGATGACGACAATGAACATGGGTCAGTATGTAGCGACAGGTCTAGCGATGAGGGGTCAAGTGCCGTAATCAAGATCGACGCCTCCAAATGCCACAGCAAGCTAGTCTTGGTTGGGTCTCCTAAGCCTGACTCTCCCAATAAGCGAACAAAAGATCCCGGAGCGATAACAACGCGTGCAGGGGACTGACTGGTCAAGACACAAAAGCATTGACAGAACAATTGGAGATCAGCTCTCTAGAAAAGGAAGGTCTCTTGGCATTTCTCCAATTCTCTTAACCCAACACTTATTGTCAAGATCGAGGCGGAACTTTTGAGGCTTGTCCCCCATGCGCTGTTCCTCTTGGGGCAGTCCAGCACATGGTACATGGGTAATGTAAGATGCCGTTCGAACCGTTTTTCCTTTCGGTGATGCCTGGTCCAACAGATGAAATGCGAAATGCCGTGTTCCGTGATGTGACATCAGTCCCCAGAATGACGCGAGACTTGCCTTTGAATAAGTGTTACTATCTATTATACGTTTTCTTATAAAAGACCATCCCAGCCTTGGCCTTTTTGTTATTGCATGACCATACTATCCCGTGATTATCCAAAATGCGGTTCAGTCTCATCACTGGTAGTTTCTTGGCCCTCGGCTCTTTCGTCGAGGCTGGTTTCAACCAGGGCGCCATCAAAGCCTTTAACCGCCCTCATCCCCGTCACAATGACCAGAAGCGCGCGCCTGTTCCCCCAAAGCAGCCTTTTGAGAAGAGAACCAAGTCCAAGTTCTTGAACAAGAACTCGGAAAAGTTCGCAGTTAACGGATCTGCTATTCCAGAGGTTGATTTTGATGTCGGAGAGTCTTATGCTGGACTTTTGCCCATCTCTCAAGACCCTGATGAGGAGAGGGAATTGTTCTTTTGGTTCTTTCCCAGCACCAACCCCGATGCTGGGGAAGAGGTTCTCATCTGGTGAGTCAAGTGAATTATTTGTCATAAAACAAAACTAACAGTCTAGGTTGAACGGTGGCCCTGGATGCAGTTCTCTCAGTGGTCTCTTGACCGAGAATGGTCCTTTCTTGTGGCAGCAGGGCACTCTTGCTCCTACACCCAACTCATACAGCTGGACCAACCTGTAAGCTTCAGCTCTCGATTACTTCTATCGCATACTAACCTCATCAGTACCAATGTTATCTGGATTGAACAACCCGTCGGTGTAGGCTACAGCCAAGGCAAGCCCAACATCACAAACGAAGTAGAGCTTGGCCTGCAATTCATTGGTTTCTGGCGCAACTTTATCGACACGTTTGATCTCAAGGGTGCTACAACCTACATCACTGGCGAGTCTTACGCTGGCTTTTATGTCCCATATATCGCCGATGCCTTCATCACAGCTGATGATGATGACTACTACAAGCTGGGCGGTGTAGCTATCAACGATCCCCTCATTGGTGACGCTACGCTGCAGCAGCAAGCTGTCATCCTTCCTTTCATCGAGTACTGGGAGAAGCTCTTTTACCTCAACGAGACAACCATGAATGCGCTTCGTTGGACACACCAGCACTGTGGATTCGACAAGTACATTGAGAAGTACGGAACTTTCCCCCCGCCCGAGGGAAAGTTCCCAGTGTTGCCCGATCCTTACAAGGACACCAAGAACTACACCTGTGACATGTTCGATTATTCTTACGCTGCTGCTCTCGATCAAAACCCTTGCTTCAACATTTACCACATCACCGATACTTGCCCTACCACATACAGCCAGCTCGGAATTGTTAACTCGGTATGTCTTCTCCACTGCTAATGTATACGCAATACTGACAAGTAATAGGGCGACTACTCTCCTCCTGGTGCTCAAGTCTACTTCAACCGTACAGACGTCAAGAAAGCTCTCCACGCACCTGTAGACAGCACCTGGTACCAATGCACACGTAACAATGTCTTTGGTTTCGGCAACCCCAATTCCACCCGCAGCGACACATCTCTCTCCCCCGCCCAAGACGGCGTCCTCAAGCGCGTCATTGAGCACACCAACAACACCATCATCGGTGTAGGCCGCTTGGACTTCATCCTCCCTCCCAACGGAACACTCTTTGCTCTGCAGAACGTCACCTGGAATGGAAAGCAGGGATACCAGAAGTACCCTCAAGACAAGCAGTTCTACGTACCTTTCCACCCAGAGTACAATGGTGGACGGCTTAGCGAGGCTGGTATTGTCGGACAGTGGGGATATGAGCGTGGTTTGACCTATTACGAGGTTCAGCTCGCCGGACACGAGCTTCCTGGATACAGCGCTGGAGCGGGATACCGTGTCGTTGAGGCTCTGCTCGGAAGAATCAAGAACTTGGGAGTCATTGAAGACTTTACCACACAGAAGGGTGATTATCAGGGTAATGGTACGTCGATGACTCTGAACGGTTTGAACCCGCTCAGCCATCCTTACGGGCCCAACTACTATTGAGAGGGCGCCCGGTGACGCGAGGCCAATCTAGATAATTGAAAATAAATCAACCATATAATATGACCGAGGTGTCAATTACAGACGTCTGATATGTGATTTGAAGATGAAGCTATTTGTCTACATCTGCGTTTCCTACAACAATCAATTAAATGGTGCTTCTTTGAAAATATCCGAACAAGCTCCGACTTATTTGGATGCGAATTGCGACACCTGATGATAAGGTTTCTATCTTTAATCACAGTTTTCAAGCATTATAACTCCAATGCTCACACGGGTGAATTGCGACACTCTCACTCGAGAGAGCTCGTATCGTAGGATGCCACCTTGTGTCCATCAGGTTCATCAGGAGCAATCTATGTTTCTGTTGTGACGAAGAAGTAAAGGGAAAAGATAATGCTGAATCTTTATAACGAATTCTTTGCAGGTGCCGAATCGCTTCTATTGTCTAGCTAGCTTAGAGTCGAGAACTACCCGATTGACTTCCCTTACCCTTATTATCATAAACCTTCTCCCCTCCGAACCAAGTCTCGTCAACCTTGACATCCAATAGTCCTTCCACCTCTGGAATCCCTGGAAGAATCATAAAGTCCGCTCGCAATCCTTCCTTCAAACTGCCTGTCCAAGTCTCAGCAAACCTCGAATACGCAGCCCCATACGTTGCAGCCTTCATAGCCTGCGCCAGAGTAAGCGCACTCTTTCCATTCGTGACTTTATCCATCTCAGGCTCCAGCGCTGACTTTCTAGTTGTTGCGTTGTACAAGTTTGGAAATGACAAGTGTCGTGCTGTGGGTGCATCGGTACCAATGGCGACGTTTGCATGGCCGTCGAGACACTCTTTGTAAGGAAATGCATTTTCCCACGCCAAGGGCTTCACAAGCTTGGAGTATCCCTCGAGAATCGCAGGATCACTATGGACAGGTTGTACCGAAGCTGTTATGCCGAGACCACCAAGTCGAAGGGCGTCTTCGACAGTGGCCATTTCCAGATGCTCTATCCTGTGACGAGCTGTAGGATTGTGAGTGCTCGCTATTGCTTCGATGGCTTGCGTGACGGCTACATCTCCAATGGCGTGTATGGCGCATTGCATACCAGCTTTCGTGATTTGGTGCAGTGCTCTATTCATAGCTTCTGCTGGCCATAGTGGTTCGACCAGGTCAACTGATTCTCCGTAGGGGTATGATAACGCTGCTGTGCACCCATCGACTGTACCATCGCCAATGATTTTAACACCAACAATGCAGAAGTCTGGGGATTTTGAAGGATGAAATTTGTTATGCATATCGATGGCTTCTTGGATTTGTGCATCGAGAAGAGTTTGGTCTGATTCATAAGGAATAAACCAGTGTGCTGCAATGTGAAGATTGATTCCCTTGGTTTCTCGTAGTAGTTGCAGTGCTTCCCAGGCTATCGCGTCCATGGCCATGTCGATAACTCCAGTGTAGCCCTCTGCAGAGTAAGCCTCGATTGCTCTCTCAAACGCCTGCAACTTCTCATCCATGGAAAGTGATTGGATAAGAAAAGGCCAGATGAAGGCTATAACAGCGGCTTCTGCCAAAAGACCAGTTGGATTGCCATCCTTATCACATGTAATAAACTCGGGCACTTTTGCTTTCATCTCTTCCATAGGCAGTTTTTTCAAAGCGGCAGTATTACACCATACCGAGTGGAGATCATTTGAATCGATGAAAATGGGTCTTGGGTCGATATCGTCAATCATGCTCGCCAGCCCAATCCCCTCGGTTGAAGACTGAAGCCATCCTCGGCACAGAATATGCGGTAGGTCAGGGTTGTGTTCCGCAAAATCGGATAGCTTTTGTCTGATTTCCTCTAGAGACTTGCAACCTCCCAAATCAAGTTTCTGCTGTGAGAGGCCGAAGAATAAAAGATGGACGTGGCTGTCAATAAAGCCAGGGAGGACAACTTTGTTGTTGAGATTCAAGACTTCAGCACCGTTGGACTTTGCTTTTTGAACTACTGGATCATTCTCTGGGCCAATGTATGCAATCTTGGAGCCTTGCGTGATCATGCATTCTTGGTGAGAGGTATGAGTGTTTCTGAGGAATCGGCCATTGGTAAAGATCTTGGAGGAAGCCATGATGGTGGGAGGGTTTGACGATAGCTATTAAGGGGCAGTAGAAGAAACATCAATGGGTGTAAATAAAGCTAGAGGTGTCGTCAAGTTTGGAGACATGTCAAGATTAAAATGGAAATGGGGGGTTTTTGTGTTCTCGCCGCGTCCATCGTCTCCAAGCCACTGCGAGAAGTCAACCATACATTTTGCTGGAAACGTCCGCATTAGTTCTGTAGTGGAACGCAATCGTTGGCGGCGGATCGACCTGCTGGAACAGGTTAGCTTGGGCCAATGGGAAAATGCCGGCCATTCATACCGAAAGCCATCCCGACCTGAATAAAACGGGCGGTCGCCTCGAGCTTCTACTTCAGTATTCTCCACAATGATCTGGCCGTAATTCGAACCTATATCGATCATAGCGCTTCGTATCTCCATCATTTCACTCGATAGTAGGGATTCGTATGTACACTTCACTATTCGTTTATCTTGTTAATAACTAATGATTTAGTGGCAATCGAGGGGTATATACTCCAACATCTTTATCCACAAATCTCCTCCACAATGAACTTGTCATGGCTTTTGTGCAACCTGGACTGAATTTCAACATAGTCCGGTTCATTCTCTGGTGTCACAATACCATGCCGTACAAAGTATGCTAACCACACCGTAGCACGATTCGACACAAAGTCGCCATTAGCCAAAGCTGCCATAACTTCTTCCTGTCCCATAAGCGTAAACGAACAAACTTCGTCATTTCCTGGTCGAGGCACCAGTCCGTCCTTGAGCTCCATCTCATAAAGATATGAAACTATATGCTGAAAGCCCGGGTTGCCGGTACTGGTGATATCCATCTGATAGGAAATAGTGCCACACGAAACAATATTTTCCATTGTGTACTCAGCAGGGAGAGAGGCCTCGGCCGCAATCTTACGCACCATGCATTCAAGGGGCTGCTCATCGGATCGGATGACCCCTGCAACAGTACTGTCGAGCTTGTTGGGTACTGTTGTCTTTTTGGATGAACGCCTGGGGACCCAGTACTTTTTGCCGTCACCATTTTTTACGAATCCGATCATATGTGCGCTGAAGCTTGTAACGCCAAAAAGATCGAGACCGCTGCGGTCCATGTCAAGGACGTGTTTGCCTTCGGATGATACAACTCGAAGTGATTCGTGGTAAAACTTTCGGGGGCTTGTTGCCTTGCCTTGTCTCACTGCGTGCAACAACGTTTCACGCATGATATGAGTCCGTTCTTGGAATGAGCCGTGGGGCATCGCCAGAGTGCGCCTCTTCCTGTCTATGTGCCAACGTGGTGACAGATTGAGCCCATCTAGGATGGATAAATGCATATATCCGAACGGTTTAGGATATCCGTCAATCATGAAATAGTAGTAGTCTTTTATCCACCGCCTGTAAGCGGCGGGATCTTGCAGAAAGCTTGGGCAACTGAATGCATTAGTTATGAGCAGCTTGAATTTAGATACGACTTACGGATCGACGGCTTTTAAAAGTGCTAGGCTTCTCAAAGGGTGAATCATCTTCATATAGTTCTGTCCCGTCGTATTTAGGGAGATGAGGGGAAAGGCTTCCTGTAGATGCTTCATGTAGAAGAGATCCCCGCGATGACATGCCATAAAGCCTGAGCACGTGAGAGTTATTACTAAGATATAAAAATACATTTGGCCGACTCACACAGCTACCAAGATAAGAAATATATAAAGAATGAAGAAGTGCGAAATAAATGCGACTAACAATGGTTTCTAACTATTCAGTTTGAGTGGTAGGCTTCTTGTAACAGATGACAGCTCTTTTCTGATAGGATAGCGTTTCTGATAAAAGAGCGCTCGCTTCACTGAGCAACTTTCTCAACTATGCCAAGCACCCTCAACATACTCTCCTCCCTCAGAAATGGCAAATGCCCAGACTTGATAGTCTCCGTCACGACTCCCTGTCCCATAGCTCCCGCCATAGCTAGCTGTCCTTCTTTAGGAATAGCATGGTCGTCTTCACAAATAACATACGTCCTTGGTACCGTGATATCATTCGCGACAAAGTTCGAGGGAGTCTCAAAGCTTGCCGTGCTCTGAAGAGTACAGGCTGCTAGAGCCTTGTCTACTTCTTCAGATGGGAGATCGTTGTAGAAGGCATCTTTTGCTACATCGTTCAAATACAGAACATCTTCCTGGAAGGACAAGTTGTGTTAGCAGAAGTAATAATATGCCAAGACGAAGAGGCTGTACAGTTCTATCCAGGAATGGACCATAAGTTCCTCCGATAGCAGCCAATAGAGAAAGACCTTTGGCAGGCAGTGCGAAGGACGTGACGTAAACAACATGCACGATTCCTCCGGACAAGCCTTTCGCCTCTCGCTCATGAAGTTGACATCCTTCAGCAGCAGCAGATCCTGGAATGCCACCATAACTATGGCACACCAGAACAATCCGCTTCCCTTCGTCAAGAGAGGGTTGAATTGCTTTTCGAATAACTTGAGCGTCGTCAATATGCGTTTTACCATTGATGTCTTCGACTTTTCCGGTAGAGACGTTTTCAGGTGTGAGAACAGTGAAGCCTTTTGATGTCAGTGATTGAGCGAATGCTTTGTAGTGGATCGTGCGATGCCAAGCGCCCTGAACAATTGCGATCACTGGTTTTTCCATGGGCTTAGACATTCTGGTTGAGATACTTGATGATTCAGATGCCTTGATGGCTAAATTGGATTCTTTGATCGTGACGACATGAGATATATGTATCAAGGCTTGAGTGAGCACTAGACAATTTAGGCAGTTGCTTATTAGTGTCAGCCTTTATGTTTTAGCGCCTCTTGGATGCGGGGTGTGGTAGTAAGTTTTCAGTGAACCTGTGTGATCCTCTCATATATCAATCATGTCTTTGAGGTCAAGATGGAATATGGGGGTCTCGAAAAGGGTGACGCTTGATGCTTATGCACATGATATAAAATCCTGTCAGCAATAGCGCTGATTAAATCGACAACGCAACACCGAAGTTCCAATCACAGGTTCATCATCTTCCTTTGACGCATGTCAGCTTCACGAAACTAACAAGATATTACATTAGTTCCCTAAAGGGAGTGGTTCGGGATGCGTCTGCATCACAGCCAGGTAAGATCAGTCTTTCCACCTGGCATCATGATCCTCAATGGCCATCCTTGGGCTTGATAGATCTCCCCCGCAATCTTCTGCAACCAAGTCGTCGCAAGAACCGGAAATACAAACTCAAATCGCTCTTTTATAGCCACTTCAACAGCGGCGTCCCATGATTTCCTTCCTCCCTCGATATCACCCGTGGATATCTGTGCGTGGGCGATGGAGAGCTGGATGATAGCTGCAATCCACCCATGTCGCAAACTAAATGTTGACAAATTTTGCATCTCTTGGCCAGCTTGGTTCCAAAGCATCAAAGCACTGACAAAGTCGCCGCGTGCGTGCTGGATGCGTGCGGCGAGAATGCGACGTCTCATTTTGAGGACTTGATCATTTAGATCATCCAACTCTGGCGGTTCAACAGTGATGAGCTCTTCTAGAACTGAAGTAGCGTCATTATACTGGCCAAGACCTATATAAGCCTCTCCCATGGCCATGGAGAGTCTTCGAAAAGGTCTTCCCTTTCTCACAGACATGGTATCAAGCTCTACTTGTAAGATCTGAAGAGCTTTGTCATACTCGTGCAACTCGCAGTGAATCTCTGCCAATCTTGTGACGATGAGCAATTTTGTGTTGTGTCGTATTGGCATGGTAGAATTCAACCACAAATGTTGTTCCAAAGAAGCCCTGGTTGTCTTGAAATCCCCGATAGAATGGAAGAACTTGGCCGCAACGCCCTGCAATCTTCTCGTAACTTCAATCTCGAATGTGGAAAGCGGATGGATACCCTTCCAGTTGTATATCGTCGCGGCGACTTCCGCATCATACCGATGTATCTTATTCTCGATACTTGAAATGTGCAGTCTTCCTCTCAAAGCGTTGTCGGATCTCGTGTTGGCCTCATATTGCTCGGACGATAGAAACTCATTGATGATAGCATTTGAGCGCTCAAAGTCGCCATCTTTGCCAGATATTATGCTGTCAAAGAGGGTGACGGATGCTTGATAGTAAAAGGGCATGTTTTTGCGTAGGAGGGTCTTTGCGCGTTGAATCGCGGCAAGACGGACGCTGAAGAGGTCTCGTTCGCAGAAGTAGAGTAGGGCTTCGATAGCGCAGGTTCTTAATGATGTTGGGATTCTTTTCTGGCATGTCAATCTATCGAGGATATTCCAGATTGCTTTCTTAGAGGGGAGTGGCCTATGGTGTATTAGCTGTATTCTGGGGAGTGGATGGATGGGCAAACGTACCAGTTGACTTTTCCTTCGTAGCAGGGAGGACAGGCAAAGCACAATAGGCGAAGGGCTGTTGTTTCCCAGTCTTCTATCGTTTGTGGTGATAAACGATTGGCGATCTCTTCTTTTGCCTGGGGATGGAGTGACAGAGTTACTGCACCATCCTCCAAGGTTTGCTGGGCTACCTCAACCCTTTGTTCAACTTGTGACAGGACATTATCACTGGACAGTACATTAATTAGATCTGGGCTAAACCCAAAGTCGAAGGCACTTATGCTCTGTATCTCTCCCTCATTTGTCCAACGTCGCGTCGGTACCTTGACACTTTTTAATAGGTCGATTGGAATGTCAGTTCCTCCTAGTGTATGAAGGAGAAAAAGACCTTGCTCGGATGGTGGAAAGCAGTCTCCATATTCCGAGAGAAGATTACGGAAGGATAGAGTGAGTGTGGGATCTGATATCTGTTAGTCAAGTCCCGAATAGTTGCGAGGCTATATATATACCGTTGAGCTGTTCTGTTATGAGATGCTGAACGAAAAGGTTCAAGTCGGGAGCCTCGGACCCAACGTTCTTGAGATGCTCGAATGCTTCTGTATCATCCATATTCAAGTACCTCTCATATCTGGTCAACCATGTTAGGACAATCGACCTGGTCTGATTGGAACACTCACGTAGAAGCGGGGACTTCCAAAGGAAGCCAAAGAATTGATCCGACTCCTCCGAGCTTTCTGGCAATCTTGATGTACTTGTTTCCGGCGTATCTCAGCTCAGATACTGTCCTCCCCTTGACAACAGCAGCAACATCCTCGGCGATCCAAGCATCATCGTTAATCTTTGATCTTAAAAATATCGTCACGCATGCAACTCGTCTCCTCAGCTCCTGAAGCAGCGAATCGCTGTTAGAAGTCCAAAAGGCCTTGGTGTCGTTCTGCAAAGTCTCGTGCAGTTTCCGAACCCTGTCAAAACTGATGGACTGAAGTGACAAGATCTTGGCCGTGCGCTGATTACTCGGAATAACCTGGTACCGAACCTCCTTGGAAAGGGATTTATTCTTAGCGAGGATGGAGCGGATCGCTTCGAGGTGCTTGTTTAGACTGGATGCGAGACGGGCTGTGGAGGATGGATCAAAGTTATCAATCAGTTGATCAATATGCTTGCAGAAACACGCCATTTCGGCTAGCAAGATCAAGATAAAGCAAGATAATCTTGGCTGATAATCGTGGGTTTTGGGTTTTTTCACAGTGAGAAAGGAGATTTGCAGTGTTTATCCCTTTTTGATGTGGAGCGTAGCGTCTCACAGTGAGAAGATTTTCATGGATCTGGCTCCGAGTCTCGGGGACTAACTGTTTTGAGAAAAGAATGGGAGAAAACCGACTGGTTGGGAAAGTTCAATTATTGGAGAAGTGGCTTATCAGATCACGCTGAGTAAGTCTTTTTGTTAACTTGCCACAGCTTTCTCAGTGGTTCCAAGGTCCAATCTCGAGACCTGATGGTATCTTTGAGCTCATTAAATACTTTGCTTCTTACAGATAGATATTAGATCGTTTTTCTATCTCTTAGCTACGATACTTGTGCTAATACTATCTTACTCAATCATACAGTGCTAACATTCATTGTATCCTCTCCAAAACTCATCTCAGCTCCTCTCCTGACATGCTCGCACCAAGTGGGGGACAAATTAATCTAGCGGGTCTGGACTCAGACTTGACAAACCTTGTTAAAATTCTGGAAACGGTTCCACCCGATTTGATCTGATAAAGAACCATCATCGCCATCTGATAATCTTTCTCTCATCTCCTCTTGCATCATTCATCATTCTGTCTTCTCAAGATGGAGCCTTCCAAGGAAGTCAACGACATGACCCATGTCTCTCCAGTCTCTGACCAATCAGATAATGATAATGGCAGCGAAGGCCATGGCAAGAAGCCTGTGCCTTTGAGTATGAAGATATTCTCTGTCGTCATTGTCAGTATGATTGGCTTTGGTGGACATTGGAGTAGCGGTGTCACAGGTGCTTTAAAGAGTACCCTGAAAAAGGTAAGTCGACAGACAACGCTTGAAGTAATTGGACTTTACCTAACCTGTAACTACCAGGA
The DNA here is from genome assembly GCA_014899045.1 of Fusarium palustre. Classification (NCBI taxonomy): domain Eukaryota; kingdom Fungi; phylum Ascomycota; class Sordariomycetes; order Hypocreales; family Nectriaceae; genus Fusarium; species Fusarium palustre. The sequence continues at coordinate 337,633 of JAAVUH010000106.1, forward strand.
GCTTCACATTTCAAACACCCAATATGCCGTTCTTGATACAAGTGAGAACTTTATCAAGACTGCTCTCATTCTTGTTAGTGGTGTTCTCACAGACCGCTACGGTGGCGCCAGTATGTATCTACACTGTCATCATCTCTAGTCAGTACTAACTTTTGTCTCAGGCACCATGCTCTGGGGAAACGCCGTCTTCAGTTTGGGAGCAATCCTCGTCGCAGCAGCCACAACAGTCCGAAGCTACAAGTTTATGATTGGAGGTGCCGTCATCCAAGCTCTCGGTGATGTCGCAACTCAAGTTGCCCAGTACAAGATCTTCTCTTCGTGGTTCCCTCCCTCATCAGGTTTCGCATCAACACTCGCTTTCGAACTTGGCATAGGCAAAATCGGTTCTTTTGTAGGAAAAGCCACAGCCAACGTGATAGCTGAGAACCTCGGAGACTTCAGCTGGGCGTACTGGATGGCTGTCTTTATGAACTTGTTCACCAATGTCGCGACCTTGTTCTTCTGGTGGTTCACACGCTGGTGCGAGAAGCGATACGCGGGCACTAGAGATCCTGCTACAGGGGAGAAGTTGACCGAGAACAACAAAAAGTTCGAGATTGGCAAGGTGTTGTCATTGCCTTGGTCATTTTGGATGATTTGCCTATTTTCTCTCTTTCAGACCTCAACGGCCAGTATCTTTGCATCCAACAGCACGGAATTGGCTGAGCAGCGCTTCAAGATCTCGGCTGTTAAGGCAGGCTGGTACTCATCCATGTCGCAATACCTGGGCTTCTTCTTCGTGCCGTTGATCGGTATCTTTGTCGATATGTTGGGACAGCGACTAACACTTATGCTTGTGTGCGGATGTGGTATGCTCCTGTCCATGTGTCTCGCAGCCTGGGGACCAACAGTATCCGGAACAGCCGCGAGTTTTGGTATTTTTGCCTTTGCTACATCGTTTGGACCTACCGTCATCATCGACAGTATCCGCACGAGCATGTGGTACCAAGAGGTCTTTGGGTCGGGCTACGCGATCAAGATTGCGATAAACAACTCTATGACCATCATTGTGGGCGTCGTTGCGGGTGTCCTTCAAGATCGTGATGACAACAGCTACGGCAACGTCACAATTCTTTACGCGACAATGGCTGCTAGTTCCGTGGTGGTGGCATTGATCATCCTAGCACTAGGTTTCGCTAGTGATATCATGGGTCATTTGCAGTGGAGCCGCAGCAAGAGAGTTGAGAATGGGCACATCATCAATGCCAAGAGGGAAGAAGCCGAGAAGGATGAACGATGTCAATGGAACCGCAAGTTGGGAATTGTCAACTTTGGAGCTGTTGTTGTGCTTATTCTTGGTGCTTGGGCAGCTTACTTTTGGGGTCTGGCTACCAAGAATACGTATTGATGAGAACAGAGGGATATTTGGGATAGAAAATTACCGAGTTGAGTAATGAAAGATTAATGCGTTATGCAAGGTTATGCAACATTGATGATGGACTGTGGCGATGCTTAGATGTGAATGTGTCAATGATTTTGTTCACCACGACAACAACAGCCTTGTCTCAGCGCAACAGTCAAACTCCGATTGGCCAATTGATCAGTAGCCGGAGTATCCTGATTAGGACAATAACAAAGCTCGTCCAAGTTACCGAAATCAGTTCCGTAAAATCCTTTCATCATGAGACCGGGGGAACCTATTACTATATATGATGGAACAGGACCCTGACACCGCTCTTCACGCTGTTTGGCCTCCTCACATGATCGGCTCAAGCACGGCATCTTTACTTGTCTTCTCGGCTTGGCGTCCCGACTCGACTCAATAACGGTTTGTCCCCAGATCCAATGCAACAATCTATAATTACAAGTTGTTCGTAGCATAACAAATGAACAACATGTTACATTTCACATCATAGGCATCCTTGTCTCGGTCTTTTTCTTGCGCGCTCCGTCGATTAGCCGCTTCCATAACCTGGTAGAGACAAAATATGGTCTGATGATAGCCGCTGTGATACTACCCTGAACAAGCATGCATCCTGACTCGGTTGGGGCGACACCTGTTTCGAGAAGGATTTGGTCTGAGCGTCGTCGCTGAGGTTAAATCTGAGCTTATTTGGGATTCTGTTGGGTATGAGGCATGAGAATGGAGTAAGTGAGACAAACAGGTAATAGTTTCATCTATTGGAGGCGGTCAAAGCATTGTCCGTTAAGCATTTGAAGATCTTGATGGAAAATACGAAGTTGGTCATTATTTTTAGCAACTAGCGTTGAAAGAGAAACCTTCAATTGTCTGAAGAGTAAGTATCAATACCTACCTTGGAACATTGTACTTCCACATAATACATCATCATACAGCTACCAACATCATTACACATCTCTATATGATACTAAATTGCCTCCATCCTTCCAATTTCTTGTTCTCTCTTCCCCTCAGACAAGTGGGGATCGTTACCCCTTGGAAACACTGGGTTGGGGTTCCCCCACGCTCTCGTTACCACCTGAATCATGAATTTCCATAGCCAAGACTCCAACTTTTTCCCACCATCCCCAGTTCGTCCAACTGGACATGCTTCGTTGCCTGGTATCTACCCTGCCAGCCAGCCTACCATCGAGTCGGAAAAAAAACGAACCTTTTTCAACCCTTCTAGACTCGTAGTATCTCCGCATTTAAGCCTGCCAAGAGAGGCATTTTGTTACAAATCATAACATTGCATGGCATGTGCATGTACATAAGCGATACCCACTTTGCACGTAAATCTTACGGCTTCCCCGAGTTGTTTGCATGTACATACCTACAATAGTCAGGTTCTGATTGGGGAAGAGTGATGAGGGGGTTGACTTACTTGAACCTGCTTCCAGAGATTTGGAGTCTTGGCTTGTTTCTTAGTCGGCATTTGAATTGACCACCGATGGGTGTATTCATCATCGTTGCAGAGAAAAAGAGTGAGACGAAGGGAAAATCACTCGCCAAGGGAGACAAGCCTTGTCAAGAGCCAAGACGCTTCAAGAGAATCTGGGGGATTGGCACAGCTAAAAGGCTTAGCCTGGGAAACAGAAATCGTCACAAGAGGGAGTCTCGAGACTCTGGTAATGGGAGATACAGAGCAGAAAGCAGAAAGCAACAAAACTCGTAAGTATTCGGTTTATAGCAAAGCATTACTTTTTTATTAGTCAACTACCCCAATCACCCCAATCATATTCCCTTGAAAAGAACGCATTTGCCATCTTCTCCGCTGGAAATGATACACACCCGTTCCATGGTACCATCTCAACCCCCAGCATTCCCCCACAATATAAGCCGTGGCCATATGTCTTGGCTTTCCCCCGTCTTCTCACCTTTTTTCTTATTTCTCGTCTTGTTGGCTTGGCTCTTTCTCACAATTCGCCTACTTCGCCTAGCCATTACTTTCTCGATCAACGCAAACAAAGCCAAGACGTCCGGCACCTTCTCTTCCAGGACATGATGCCCCATCTTGCAACATGTGAGTAAGGGTTCCCCGCAGTCTCAAGGCATTACTACCATATTCTGATAGTGGAGTTTTCGTCATGCTTTTTCTTCTTGAGGAGCAAGGAGGTGGTTGAGAGTGGGAATGGAGAGGTATAAAGATGGAGGGCATAGACGCTGAGATTCCAACGGCAGACAGTCTATTTTTTCTGTCCCTCTCCCATCCTTCTCTCTTCTTTTTTGCATCTCTCGTGGACACAAGCTGCTGCCATGTCAGACCCTAAACCGCAAGCCCACGAGGGCGAGGAGGCCAAGGACATTGGAGGTCCCCTAGAAAACACAACCTCGTATGCTCAGGAAAAGCCCGAGGTAGTTACCCATCTCTCCAACGTCGCAGCTCTTGGCCTTCCCAACGCTGCAGAGCTCGAGAAGAGGATTGTCCGTAAGCTGGACATGTGGATGCTTCCCCAGCTCTGGATTCTATACATGTTCAACTACCTGAACCGCACCAACATCGCTCAGGCCAGACTAAACACCTTCAATGAGGATCTCAAGCTCAAGGATGGCGATTACCAGACTGCGGTTGCCATTCTCACTGTTGGATACATGCTTGCTCAGCTGCCTTCCAACATGTTGATCACGCGTGTTCGGCCTTCCATCTACCTCCCTGTCGCTGCTTTCATTTGGTCAGCCATCTCTGCCATGACGGTGCTCTGCACGAGTGCTGGTGGACTTTGGGCTGTCCAGTTTGTTCTCGGCATCGTCGAGGCGCCTTTGTTCCCTGGTGTAAGTTCCAAATTCTGTAGTTATCCATCCATCACCCAACTGACTCCTTCCAGGCTGTCTTCCTCATGTCCTGCTGGTACACCCGTCGCGAATTCGCCCTCCGTGTCGCTCTTCTATACTCCGGTCTCGTCCTTGCCCAGGCCTTCTCTGGTCTCATCGCAGCTGGTGTCTTCAGTGGTCTCGATGGTCCTATGGGTCTGGCAGGATGGAAGTGGCTATTCATCCTTGAGGGTGCCATGAGCGGATTCTTTGCCATCACTGCCTACTTCGTTCTACCTAACTACCCTGAATCCCCTACTGGTGGTGCTACACGATACATGACAGAGGATATGCGCAAGGTCGCTGCTGCCCGTATCCTCGATGACCGAGTTGAGATTCACGAGAAGTCAACTGTCTGGGTTGGTCTCAAGCTTGCTGTTATCGATATCAAGCTTTACATGTTCCTCTTCATGAACATCTTCATCACCTCTTCTTATGGATTCAACAACTTCTTCCCCACTATTGTTCGAGGACTTGGTACGTCTTGACTTCTTTTCTGGTCTGATGTAATCTTTCTAACAGTTTACAGGCTTCGGTAATAGTGTCACATCGCTGCTCATGACTGCTCCTCCCTACATCTTCGGTACCCTGTGCACATTCTATGTATCTTGGGATTCAGATCGCCGACAGGAACGAGGACTTCACATTGTGATCCCTCTCTCGTGCTCCGTCGCTGGTTTCATTGTGACGGTTGCAACCGGAAACGCAGCCGTCCGCTACGCGATGACATTCCTCTACGCAGCTGGTTGCTTCTCTGCCAACACTCTTCAGTACACCTGGGCTGTGTCTACCATGAGTCAGACACCCGAAAAGCGTGCTGCTGCCGGTGCCATTGTCAACATCTTTGGACACTTGGGTAACGTCATCTCGCCTTACTTCTTCCCCGACAAGGATCAACCTCGATACACTATGGCCATGATTCTTCAGATCGTGTTTGCAGGTCTTGGTATTGCGCTTGCGTCCACCATCAAGTGGTTCCTTACTAGGAAGAACAAGAAGATCAGGTCCGAGGCTGACCGTCTTGGTATTGACTTCAACCCTTTCACTACTTAATAAAAATGAGGGGAATGATTTGGGTTATGGTTTACGGAATGGTTTCAAGGAATCTGGCTATTTACATAGTATAATGAATAGATGATAAAGTATGTCAGTAACATACTTATAGATGAACACCGCACACCAGAACTTTCTTTAGTGAAATCTAGACAGAGGCTAATGGTGTCACGACATTACCTGCCTATCGCGCTCTAGACGCGTCACTAAACGCGTCCACTTTCACTCTTTACAGCAGATCTGATGGCAAACCCAAGACGCCACATTAAAAAATGTAGAAACCATAAAAAGAATACGAATCCGTGATGTCGACAAAAGTTAAATCAGCGACGTAAATCGACCACGCCAGGAGTCGAACCTGGAATCTCTAGAGGGATCAGTTGCTGAGGACCGAAATCTAGCGCCTTAGCCATTAGGCCACGCGGCCTGATCTAATTGGATACAAGGGAGGTCCAGATCAAGACCCATGTAGTCGAATCGAAAAGCAGTGTCTCACCCTAGACTTCACCTAGCACAAGCAGCTAAGTTGTTAGTCTTTTCATGTATAGCGATCTTCCTATGCAGAAGCACAGCCGGTAAGTATGTCAGCAGGAACTCGGGAGTGATCCTGTTATTTTTTTAATCCTGATGATGATCCAATCTAAAACCATGCAGGAACATTTGTGAGCTGTGACATTCTCAAGTTTCCCCGTTCTGAAACCTGCAATTACCATGGTTCGCCATAACCTCCCAATGCCAAAATCACCTTCTTATAATTATTGTATGAACCTCTATATTTTATCTCCCCGCCCACACAGCACTGTAATCTAGCTACGGTAGCGATTTAATATATGCCTCCTTCATGTCTTTAGTACGAAGGGAGTTCCAGACGACTGCATTCTTTACATCATCACTCAACCATATGAATGTCTTGATTAGGAAATCACCGTCTTCAGCGAAAAGTCGACTACAGTCCTCTAGAGCAACTCGCAGCGTTTCTACATCTTTGGGCAGTGGTGGTGTGATGAAATGATAGTGAGTAGTTGACTGAGTTGCCGTGAGCTGGTCCTTGAGCAGGGCATTGAGATCCTATATACCATCGTCGCCATTCCTTGCCGACTTCCTCTTCTTCTGCCGACGGATAGGTGGCATATCGTTAGGCGGTATCACTGCGTCTGCTGGCCGTTTTCTGATGCCCCTCACTGGGGTCTGTGTTGTTGGCGATGAGGGTAAGAGCATCTTCTGATGCCGAGCAAAAGCGGCATCGTCACCGGCTTCACATATAAACTGGCCAACCGGGAGATCATCAGAGAATATCTCATGATATGCATCGATCGTTATGTGCTCGTCAACAAGGAGACCATTCTTTATTACCCGAGCACCAACCCTTGGGTGAGCGGTCTTGATATCCTCCTCTTGCTGCCGGCTGACCAACACCTCTGACATGGTATCGTTGTAGCCTCTTCCTGGGCATTTCTACATCTCACGGTATACATGATACTCATCCCTGATATATCGGTATCGAGTCTCGATTCGCCAAGAGTCTCACTCAACATCGGGAAATCTCTCACGGAAGTCAGGCAGAAAGCTCTCCCATACGTCCTTCAAAACCGCCTGCCTCTTGGATTTAAGACGCTTTTGTCTACATGCCACAAGCAGCTTATCCATAAGCGAGAAGTGTTGATCGTGAGACCACCAGTTGTATGAAGATGTGCCTGCAGGGGAAGCCTGTGGGGAGCGGGGGGTTTGGGACTGCGCGAGAGGCATGGATTGGCCAGGCAAGAGGGTTCTTGACGTCGTGCGAGGCATATTGATTGAAGGTACGGCAGAAATGGGATACTTTGGTATCAATTGCCTAATCATCAGAGTCTTCGATGTTAGGATCACAGCTTGACTCAAGCACCTTGCAAAACCTTGTCTGACCCCCCCTGAAGGCGGTGAGAGCCGTCTTCGAGATAGCAATAGCGCTCTTACGGTCTTGAACCGCTGTTCAAAATATCACTGATCTCTATCCATCACGAATCGATGGGACATAATAACGTCGCATACATTTTGAAAGCAAACATAATCTTCATAGCTAAAAAGTGTGATGGAGCCTTTTCGCCTTGAATGGTTGTCTGATCTAACTCGTAGCTTCGAGCCTGTAAGCAGACTTTTCATTGTATCGGTAGCCGGCTGAGAATAGAGAATCGTCCCACATTGTATGTAATGTCACTTTGTTTAGTGGTCGTTAATGCTCGTAATTAAACTATGCAGTCTTAGCAACTGACAACCAACACCCAACAACTAATAATTAACAACTAACAACGTACAACCAACAACATGTTACGTGAAATAAGGGTCCTGAATGCACTAGACAGGGGTTTTAGTCGGGAATATCTTCATTCAGCCGACTTGGCATCTCTAGCGCACGCAAAAGACTTCTCTTTTGGACTCCCAGACTCTTCGCTCGTGTCATTATTTCACGATCGAATTTGACCGATGGCAATTAACTACTCCATTCTGTTCTAACCGACGACTCGTCGCCGGAAAATTTTTATCAGTTTCCGGCGCCCCGTTTCTTCTCACTTATCCAGAAGTGTCTACAAAGTACATATGAGAGCCGAGGTTTTTCTCCTTGAGTCGGCCGTGCTTCTGATCCAACTTCACCGTGGCGGGAATCCATCCGTCGACTAGAAAAAATCTTATTACAATGTTGCTTAATCTCGTTCTAGCGTTGAGCCTGTCGACAAGCGCCATCGCCGACATTCTTCCCGATGTGAGAAGGCCTGGCGACAGTACTCTTACCAACAAAGCCTGCAACCAAGCGTTGGAAGCCGACATCAAGTGTGACAAGTTTCTTCCTTCACTCCTGGAAGAATATCCCGACTGGACACAAGAAAAAATTGAGCTCGCCGACTCCATTTGCAGCAACACCTGCTACGATTCCCTCCAAAGCTGGTATGACACAGTTACCTATGCATGCGACGAGGGCGAGGACAACTTCCTCGTTCTAGACAAAGTATCTCATACAGGCTTGGGCGGTGAACTTTGGCGATCATGGAATGAGACTTGTGTCAAGGACCCTAAGACAGGTCGATACTGCCAGGGTGAGTAATGACATCCAGACCTCGCTTAGTCCATGTTACATCGCTAATTTCGTGATAAGAAATCATAGACAGCTTTACCGAGATCGAAGACGGCGAGCAAAGGCCCTACGAAGAGCTCTGTCATCCCTGCTATGGCAAAGTTATTACTGCAATGACTGGGAGTCCGCAATGGATGCTTGCTTCTAACCCTGGCGTCGACTACTGGAACGGTCAGCTTGAGCTTGTCCATAAAATATGCGGAGGTTCAGATTCTTCCAAGTCTCGACCATTTCTGATTGGAACAGAGATATCCAAGGAAGAAAAGAACCCAGGCTCTGCTCATGGAAGCACCAGTACACCTACCGCCGATGCGAGTACTGTATCGCTAGAGCGTACCTCTTCAACAGGAACCGCATCGCTTGAGACTGCCTCATCTAGGGGTGACCCGTCAGAAAATAATGCTGCTGGAATACTCGGGTTTGAGCATATTTGTGGATACAAATATGCGTTGTTGGCCTTGGGAGTTGAGATGTTGATTCTCTAAATCACCACCTGTCGAAGATCTCTGCACGAGAAATGCTACCAACGGAAACTTTGCGTATCCAATTCATCACATCTCAAGCAGGCACATGAGCTCTGCTCTGTGCAGTTATATATCTTTGCACTATATCTAATGACAATACTTTTAATATGAAGCTTTTCTCAACAGCAATAGATGTCGTCCATGAAACCATCTAAGTAGATGTTGTATCATTCCAAACATCTTTTGCTCGAGCCTCACCCTAAATCTGGTCATATTCTTAATTTTACTCATTTTTTAGTCGCTGAATATGCCGCGCTCGAAATAACCGACTCGAGTTGTATTAAGCCACGGGCCCAACCATAAAGATCAGAGACCCAGACTAAAAATACCCTCTCTACAAAGTTTAACTCAGATATATGGCCAGCCGTTCAAACCTAGCCACCTTGTACAAACTTTGCAGCCGAGTCTGTGAAGGCTTTGTTGTGGCAACCGATGTTGATGTCGCAACTTGATTCCACATGTGATCGATTTCTCATTCACCAATTCCGCGCGTCATGACCCCAACGACAACGAAGAAAAGCGTTGCCAGAGCTTCAGGCAGAATCACACACGACAGGGTCAACGTAAAACTACCGCCTCTTGGATGTAGGCCGTACACTAATCTTGTCTTGGCCAGAATCGTAAAGATGATACGTACACCAGCGCAAACTGCACCAAAGGTCGCAGCAGTAAGAAGCTAGAAAAAGTAAGTTTTGGTATCGGGGAAAGCACGCTGCTGGGCCTGACCTTTTGAGCGGGCTCTCCAAAACCGAACCCTTGAGCCTTCATGCTGCTTATGGCCTGTGCAAAAGCCGCTAGCCATGCTATCCCCCAGCATGCACAGAAAATGCCGTTTTTCATCTGGCCACTTAGTGTACGGATATCCATGACCGTCATGGCTATACCAGCAATTACGAGGAGGTGGACCAGAGCGACCTTGACCTTTTCAACCATGCTGAGTGATTCCAGATGGTGATTACTGCGGTCATGATGTTAGTGATCCCAGCCTGGAATGGGTAGATCGTTATACGTACGCTTCCCACCAGAGACCACAACTGGAGAGCAGGAGGATACCGGCGCAGCTACTGAGAACTGACATGGCATGTCGAGTTCCAGTCAGGAACATGACGCCACCAATGGTATGCATCATACACAAGAGCGTGACAAGCCCCCAACCAAGATATCCCGGCTTGCCATGGCGTTTAGCGAGAAGACCGCTCGGAACGAGTAAAACGCCATAAAACATCGGTTCTGCGATCAAAAACGTCTGCAGCGATATTGTGCTCATGGCGTGGCATTGGTGGACAATCTTTTCTTATTTTTTCATATTCTGTGCCGTGTCTTGTATATGTTCTTATTTCTTTTTGTCATTTCTGCAGCAACTTTAGATAGAGTTTGTTGAGATGCCAATCTTTGTATAGAACCTCCAATGGTAAAACCTTTCATATCTCGTAGTATCATAGTTAAGTTTAGCTATGAGTTTGTTCTGCAGGTGACTTATCTTGGTTTGTGATAGGAAACAAAGTCTTCCTTTTCCAAGTCAACTGGAGCTAATGATATTCTGAAACATGTTTCGGATAAGAGAAAGATTTATTAGTCATCAGGCGGGTCGTAAAAAAATAGGGATTTGATATAGATCAGACGAAAATATTAGCACACTCTTAGGCTATATCTCTACCAAAGCTGATCTAACATTTCTATCAGCCACTAAATCAGTACCGGTTTTTATGCGATGCACCTGGTTATCTATCGGATACCCCCGACTTGAATATCAAGTTTAGGGTAATAGATCATTTTAAGTCAACATCAGCGCATTTCAAGAGGATGAATATATTCTTTAGATCAAAGGGGCGGCCTTTACTGTGATTTCAATTATTCTTGAGAGAATTGTTTATCCTAAACTGTCCAATACCCCAAATGGTATCTTGCCCAGGGAAGTAAGTGTGTTGACCATGGCAACAGGCTTGATACAACATGATGCCACGCCATAATAGAGCAACTTTCAACCCAATTATCAGTCAGTATTATTGCTTGTAATCATCCATTGACATCTGCATACGGATACGAGCATGGCTATATGTTCACGCCTCAATCAATCTTTCACATCAGTCGATTCGGGCATTGTCGGGACGTGTCGTCTCATGTGAAGAAAAATTTACTTGATCTGTGGACATTATGTACCACAGACTGCTCATGCATGTATTGATGTGCATTCTGTCATTTTATGAATTCTTCCACATGTTGTCCTTGTATGTCCATGATAGATGGCCACTCCGCCGCACCACAAGTGTATCTGCGGCCCGCAACATGCCGCAGCGGCAACCTGCAACTCCCGCCCTACATATCACAGTCTACAATGTGGGCTATCATGCCATCATGGCTTGAACAAGCCGCTTTATGCCATCACGGACCCTAGTAGATACATGGAGCCTGACTAGGATTTCATCGATCATTGCCGGTAGATCAGGAAAACTCATGATACGGATCTGCAATTGGCCAACTCGCAGCCTGCATACAACCCTGTGAGTGTACAGTTGCTACTATACGTGCAGTTTCTATGCAACACGCAATTCATCGATAACTTTCGCTTATTGATCATGAAGATGGAGTTATCGGAACCTTCGGTGTCTCGGACTGTCCCTGGTTTCAGTGCTGATATCAATTGTCCGCCCACTACTTTGTACCAAATCCACTTCTGTCAATCTTGTATAAATATCTAGCTCTGTCACGACCAAAAGATTTGAATCACTTTCATCAACACACAGAAACCTACACTCAAAAACCTTCGCAAACTATCTCTTCATCTACCTCCAACATGGTTATCACCAAGTACAAGGCCGCTGCTGTCACCTCTGAGCCTGGAGTGAGTTCATCATCACCGAGATAGCCATGAATTGACTAACAATACCCAGTGGTTCGACCTCGAGGGTGGTGTTCGCAAGACCATCGACTTCATCAACGAAGCTGGCGAGGCTGGATGCAAGTTTGTTGCCTTTCCTGAAGTTTGTAAGCTTTCTCCCATTTCCTAATGAATCTGATTGACGTACTGACTTCTCACAGGGATCCCTGGATATCCCTACTGGATGTGGAAGGTCACCTATCTCCAGTCTCTCCCTATGCTCAAGAGATATCGTGAGAACTCCATGGCGGTCGACTCCGAAGAGATGCGCCGCATCCGACGCGCTGCTCGCGACAACCAAATCTTTGTCTCTCTAGGATTCTCCGAGATTGATCACGCCACTCTTTATCTCTCCCAGGTTTTGATCGGTCCTGATGGCGCCGTCATCAACCACCGCCGCAAGATCAAGCCCACCCACGTTGAGAAGCTGGTCTACGGCGATGGAGCCGGTGATACCTTCTTGTCTGTTAGCGAGACTGAGATTGGACGTGTGGGTCAGCTAAACTGCTGGGAGAACATGAATCCCTTCCTCAAGTCTCTCAACGTGTCTGCTGGCGAGCAGGTTCACGTTGCTGCATGGCCCGTCTATCCTGGCAAGGAGCGCCAGGTTTATCCCGACCCTGCTACCAACTATGCCGACCCAGCCTCTGACTTGGTCACTCCTGAGTATGCCATCGAGACTGGTACATGGACTCTTGCTCCTTTCCAGCGTCTCTCCGTCGAGGGTCTAAAGATCAACACTCCCGAAGGTGTGGAGCCCGAGACCGACCCCTCAGTCTACAACGGTCATGCCCGTATTTACCGACCCGACGGCAGCCTTGTTGTCAAGCCTGAGAAGGACTTTGACGGTCTTCTCTTTGTTGACATTGACCTCAACGAGTGCCACCTCACCAAGGTTCTCGCTGACTTCGCAGGTCACTACATGCGGCCTGACCTCATCCGACTCTTGGTCGACACTCGCCGCAAAGAGCTTATCACCGAGGCTGACCCCAATGGGTCCATCGCTACTTATAGTACTCGCCAGAGACTTGGACTTGACAAGCCTCTTGAGAAGAAGGAGGTTGAGGATACACCCGAGGTAATCTAAGCTCAAGGTCAAGGTCACGAATTTAGCCAATTGACTACTCTACTGGGATGATCTCAGAAAATGGATGGGAATTTGTAAAATAGGGAGATTGTGTAAAATAATTGACATATCTAAAGAACGCCAAGCTATGCTATCCTTCTACATGTTTCGTGATTGAGAATGTATTTGAATTTCTCGGTGAATGGAAAATGTCGTGCTGTTAATGACTCCTACCTAACATGTTGGAATTGTGAAGCGTGCCGAATCGGGATGTGGAGGTCACCACAACCGTCGTGGGGTCCGGTTCCTCCAAACTCCCGAATGCCGATGACCTATGGGAATGTACGGAGACTCGGAGACATAACGATGCTCATTCATAAGCAAGAAAATGTTCATTCATAAGCAGGCTCAAATCTCGATCATGTCTGATCATTCTTCGACTTGACAACAGAGATCGCATTGTAACTTTCAAAATGACTCTCATTATCACTCCTGGAGCGCCTATATTCGCCGGCGTGTTTGTCTTGATTATCGCAGGTTACACCCTGGCCACAGCCCTCTCATCGCCTCTACGTCGCTTACCAGGTCCTTGGTACACTCATTTTACTCACTTGGTGCTCAAATTCCACGTTGTTACCGGTAACCGGATACACTATGTCCATTCACTTCACCAAAGATATGGCCCTGTCGTCCGTCTGTCCCCTTACGAGGTATCTGTAAGTGATGTGGAAGCTGTTTCTGCAGTGCACAAGATTGGCGCAGGTTTCCTCAAGTCAGCTTGGTATGATGGGATAACTCCCGGTCGCGAGCCTGGTATCTTTGCCATGCGCGACCCTTATCAGCATTCCGCTCGCCGAAGACTGTTTGCTCGCGCTTTCAGTAACGGCTCTCTACTTAGCAACTGGGAGCCCGAGATCAGACAAAAGACCAGCCTTGCAGTACAGAGAATCAAACAAGATGCTCTGGGAGCTGGCGCTGATGTGTTTAAGTGGTGGACACTCATGGCTACGGATGTGATCGCTCATCTATCCTTTGGAGAGTCATTCCACATGTTGGAACAGGGCAAGGTAAGTCACTGGAAACCATCGAAAATGCTTTACTAAGAATACTAGCAAACACGATACATCGACTCGATTCAACTAGCCATGATAAACAGTGGCATCAGAAATGAGTTGTCTTGGATCTACCCTGTTCTTCAATACATACCTTCCCAGGGCCTGAGGACGCTATTGAATGCCGATAATCTCGTTTACGATCACGGCGCCGTAGCAGTCAGGAATATGCAAAGTGCTGGAGACGGACTAAGCAGAGCCAATTTGTTTAGCCAGATGGTAGCTGAAGCTGACGGTCAAGAAAAGACAACACTCACAGCGTCAAGTGTACAGGCAGAAGCAGGTAACCTCATTATTGCTGGATCAGATACGACAGCTGTCACTTTGACATATCTTGTCTGGGCTGTCCTAAAGCAACCCCAGCTACAAGCCCAACTAGAGGAAGAAGTTTGCTCGCTAAGCGATGAGTTAACATTTGATGAACTAAAGAACGCACCAATCTTGAACAGCGTCATCGAAGAGACGCTTCGACTGTATGGTGCGGCACCTGGTGCACTGCCGCGCGTTGTGCCTGGCAGAGGTGCTACTTTTGCTGGCCATTATCTTCCTGCGGGTACTGTAGTGAGCACACAGGCATATACGGCTCATCGTGATGAGAACATCTGGCATGATGCACTGAGGTATGACCCCCTTCAGCTTACGAAATGATGTACTGACAGGGCTACAAGATTTGACGGTTACCGGTTTACGGACAAGTCCAAGTTGACAGTTGTACAAAAAGCAGCACTGTCACCTTTTGGAGCTGGCTCTCGAATTTGTATCGGCATGCACTTGGCTTACATGGAATTGAGGCTTGGAGCTGCACTGTTCTTTCGAGAATGCCGTGGAGTTAAGCTTGGTGTGGACATGACCGATGAGATGATGGCCATGGAAAACCACTTTTTGGTTGCCCCCAAAGCTCATAAATGTATGGTCAAGCTGTGAGCTAACAGGTACTTGAAACCGGAATTTATTGTTCCTATGGACTCTGTCGAGTGCTAGAAGAATTTTTCCGTTTGACGACGACGAGCGGGAGTCTGTTAATGAGAAGGATCGGAAAGACGATGGCGATGCAAGAGTTGTTAGTTTGGTTTTCCTGGGAGTTCTTCTGCTTGCCACTCTGATTCAATTGGTTTACTCGCAAAGACTCAGTATTTGACTATTACAGAAATGTGCTTACTAGGCAGCTGCAAATTATGAGACTACACAGTTATCTGTCTTCACTAAAAACCAGCTTCGATGCCACGTTTCATGTAATGCAGTCGGGAAATAAAACAAGACAATCTGATGAGATACAAAGGAATGTCTGGCACTGGCCCAGAAACCAGGATGCCACATGTAGATGCTGAGGAACCCAGGAGAGATATCAGCGTCAGCCAAAAGTGAATCACTAATTATGAGATACCTCAAAAGGGCCACATCTGGTTTCCCAAAGCTTTCTTGCCTGGCTCGCAATTGCATTGCCAATATCACCACTACCACACATAGAATTCGTAATGACCCAGGCATGTGCTGCCATAGCTGCCCGTGGTGAATTGCCCAAACCTGGACGCGCCGTGGTATCCATTGTAATGAGATTGTAGTCTGCAACCTCATTCGTGACATTACGGAACAGATCGGCCCAAGTGTTTTTGTCTTTCGGTTCAGAGCCGTACCAGACTTGGTACAAGTCTTGGCCAAAGTACGAGTAGAGATCTGTGGCGGTTTGTGGACAATCCAGATCGTCAAGAACAGGGCCTAAGCTGAATGCCCACATGCCCTCTGTAAATGCGGTGAGAACGTCTTTGCCGTATGGGTCAAGGTCAGCAATTTCTTGGTGATCATGCTTGGTGAACGTGCCCGGCGGGAACTTTGACAGAAGCCGCATGATGGGTTTCCATGCTGCAGCCATGCTGCGCGCATCTTTGGTGCCAGTTCGATATGCCTCGCGAGCCCCTAATGCCTTTCGAGTAAGGGACTCAATGTCCTTCCAGTCCTGTGGTTGAAGAGCAGTACCCATTGTCACGATTGAAGTTAAGATTCGAAGTGATGAAGTGTGAAGTGATGGGAGGATCTCAAGTTTGATTGTGCTTTGTCTTTCCTTTTAACCTGAGTATCAACCGTAAGCAGATGGATCAGGTGCATATGACCCTCAGCTGGGGTAATACAAATTGGCTGGAAGAAGTTCCTGGTGCTACAAACCCCTCCAATAACTGCATACAATGAATGCATCCTCTTCGATCGGACGAAAAGGCTGCGCGAACTGTTTAGCATGTGCTTGAACAGTAAGCGGAGGTATCGGTAGGAACGTAAGCGGAGGTACCACTATCTACCAATATATTTACTCCACGCGCACAATGCGACTTTGATTCTGAGTAGATGCAGCCACCATTCTCAGCTCGGTTCGGGGACCATTGACTGTGCCGTAAGCCACCAGGCGACTACATCTGCTGTCAACTTGCATATCTTGTACGGCTGAAGCATGTCCTTCTTTACTTATCAATAAGAGTGTCACATACCTTTGTCTTGAATCTTACTGGCCATCCTTTTCTCTACTTCAATCAAGAAACAGTTCAGAGAACAATCTCACCTCGAAATGGCTGGGACATTTCTTCACCGGGTCAATATTCATGGGCCACATTCAACACTCAAGGTTGAGCCTGGAAGATAAACGGCCGGCGTCGAAGTTAAACCAGCAGATATCAAATCGCACAGGCCTTTGTCAAGGAGGGATGGCAATTCTCTGACGCAAGATCGAAGAAATTGTATACCAGGCCTCGGTATAAAAGGAATTGTCTTGCGATCCCCGCATGCACCCCTTGATGTAGCTGCCAGACCTTGCCAGACTCAGCAAATCACCGTGCCAAGGCATTCACGGCAGAGTACACCAAGATTGATGGTCATCTTGTTTAGATCAATAGGCAGTTGAGATCGCGCCTTCAATAAAAGGCTTTAGTAAGTAAATTGTGGATTTGTATGTGGGCGTTGCGATTTGTAGGAGATAATATGGAGGGTTGGTTGAATCGATGACATATCATTATTTTAACTAAAACCCAATACTGCAGCCTAAGAGAAGGCACTATGTATAAAGCTGGGGTGCTCATACTTTCTGAGTCTCTCTTTGCTAATGCAACTTTCAAATTAATATGGAGTCAGGTTTTTGCATAATATTATCACTCTCAATTTGCACTTTGACCGTAATCACGTGCTACGTCATACATGAAGTCCTAGGTAGCCAGGCAACTATGATTACATGAGTCAGTCCTACATGTCTTGCTCTTTCAACTCTCGAACAACATTTCAAACAGTATCGAATCAATCGCCATGCCAACAGCTTTAAGTATTCCAAAGTTCACTATCGATCTTTCTCAGCGACCGGAAGATCGGTACACTCACATCATTCCTCATTTCCAGGAACCTATCAACTCTTGTAATTTACGTTCACTCTATTGGACACTGCTCATGGATCTGGCAGGCTCATCCGTAGGAAACTGCCTCGCCTCGGTATCGCGATACATTTTACGACGCGTCCATTCAAAGGAAGAAACGGCCGAGTTGGCTGGTATCTCAAAAGGCATGAATATGCCCATGCACATTCTTGTGGCTTTCAATGTTCTTTTAGATCTATTGTTAGGATGTACAAGCGGAGGAGTTCGTGCTTTTGATTCACCAATTTCGAAAGGACGAACTCGGATGTTGCACTTTCGTACTCTTGACTGGGGTATGGAAGGGTTGCGACATATCATAGTTGAGCTCGACTTTGTTCGCCATGTCGGAGGACCTGTTGTGGCAACAACCATCACCTATCTCGGTTATGTCGGGGTACTGACGGGTGTCAGGAGAGGATTGAGCATGAGCCTGAATTTCCGACCGTGTCACGCGAGTGAGACCATCCGACAAAGATTGTCTTTTAGGTGGAACCAGGCCATGGTAGTCTTTGGCTACAGGCAATCTATATCGAGCGCCTTGAGAAATATTCTACTGGATGAATTTGCAGAATCAGACGTCAAAACAGAATCATCCAAAGACTCTCCGGATCATGTGACACCAGTTGTCTCAGATGAGTATGTACAGAAAGTGTTGGAAAGGCTCTCTACTTCTGAATCAAGCGCGGCATATCTCATCCTCTGCCAACCAGAACGCGTATTCTTGGTGGAAAAAGACCACAAAATCGCCAGCATACGACAATCAGACACGTTTCTGACAGCTTGCAATCATGATGTGAAGCATGAAGATGATCCTTCTCTTCTTCGTGAAGTTGCCGCTGAGTTGGAAGAAGCAGACGATGCACTTTGCATGGCAGATCTGGTAGGTTTATCTGTGGAAAGAAAGAGGCACTTGGAGGGATTATGGAGGGAGAGAGCTTCGGCGTCAAAAAGACGGTATAAACACCATCAGAACGTTGTCACTCAGCGCAATGTGATAAAGTTTCTGGAGGATGACGAGATCAGAAATGAGGAAACGCACTATGCAGTCGTAATGGATCCAAAGGATGGAAAGATAGCTTGGAGAAAGAAGTATGAGGTGGAGGAGTTAAGCTCAGCATGAGCTGAATTTGTCTTTTCACATTGTAGGCACCTGTTGATACATGTGCTGTGCTCATGTTCGTGAGACCAAGGAATTATACGGCAGAGCACTGATTCACGACTTGTCGCGTTATTTCAAAGTTATAGTAGCTACGTTGCTAGGCAAAAGCGAAGGCCGTTGTGGTTTCTCATTAATGGATTCAGATACTACGGAAAGAGATCCACCCCATACGGAAAGCTTGGCACCCAAACGTCTTTGTGATGTGTTCATTGCTGTCGAGCGGGATATAAGCGGGATATAAGCGGGATAAGAGAGATTCAGTGCTCCAAGTATCTTCTACATGTTCAATACTCACACGATGTGCTGCCAAGTAACATCATAAAACTTAACAGTCGAATATTTAGCCCAACTAGATGCCAGTGAGATGTTCTCTTTCCACCTCACAGCCTAAATATCAAAGACAGGGCGGACGGAAGAATATGCGGATTGCTGTCTTTTTCCAAACAGAATCATGATTGAAAAGAGGGATATGTTGGCGTATGACTGCGGACAGGCTGTGAGAGATAATACTTGATGACAATCTCGCTGTGGCAATTGCCATGATCTCACATAAAATGAAGCAATTCGCTAAGCTAATGTTGTCAAATGATCGTAGTGATAAGGTAGGTCGACGCCCCAGATAGACCTCGCCAACGCCATCATTTCTGCTCATATGTCCCAACACGATCAATTCTCGTACATACGACCATACCCACTGGAAAATACGGGATCCCGTCCNNGGATTAGTAGTTGGGTCGGTGACGACCAGCGAATCCCCGCTGTTGTATGTTTTTTATTTTTGCATTTTACAATGCTATGTGTGGCGAGGTGACATCGTTGGATTACAAGTGGATGATGCCAAAGAGAGCGGAATGACTTGGCGTATCATGTTTCGCCTGCTAGAGAAACAGACACAATCATACCCCGTTAGCGATAGTGCTCATAATTATGAATGCCTTTCACATTGAGAATAAGTCTACTTGTAATAGACGGAGCCAAAGGTCTTCTATCCTTTTAGTATAGGTAGTTCAAGACCCCAGATAGTCTTGAAGCTCAACCACTAAGACTTGAAAGCACCCTTTACGCCCAACCACTAGCCTTCTCTACTTCCAGGCTTAGCCTAGTATCAAGGATGTATTTGCAGCAGGAAAAGCATACCCGTATGATTGTAGTCATCAAGACCCTTGCTCTTGACAAGGTTTCCCCTCTTTCTGGCCTCATCATTGGCCAACTTCGATTCCTCATTTTCATCGCCTTCATAGAGTTGCAATGAGACGGAGGATCATGCATCGGCAGTAGTAATCCCAACGGAGCTAGATAACACGGACCTCAAGTAAAAATAAGCGCTTGTGTCTATTCTAACCTTCTTCTTGCATTAGTCCTGCAAGCATCCTGCAACATTACCCCTCCCGGGGCAGTGTTTAAACCTAAGGTCCAGTATCGTTATTGTTCCACTGGCCTCAATCAGTTGCAGGAAGTATCAGAGAATAACTCTTAGTCCACAAAATCTCAAACATAATGCAAAGACAAGATGGAAGCTTGTGAGTCCAGAGATAATCAACACAGTGAGATTATGTTGACAAAGATCCGAGGAATCGAGCATCTACAAACACTAAATACCCCTACAGACTTGCAGTCCTCACTATAAAATTTGCAGTTACAAGCTAGTTTGCGGTGTGGGGTCAAACTTACTATCTGCCGAAGATGTCCTTCTCTATAGGATTTGTACAGATAGGAACGACTTGCATAGGTAAAACTAGTCTCCGCAATAAGCTGACGGAAAGTGAGACACTAGACTGACTATCTACGTAGGTTTGGGGGTAGAAACTGCGGGGTTCGAATTTTAGGCTGATGATCCATTATCTGCAATGCCACATCGTGCGCATCTAGGTAGACAGAAAAGAGATCCAATAGAGATTTGTTAGCTGTAAATAGTATTAAAGCCTAAACCGGCAGGTATTCTCAGTCTGCTGACTGAAGGATTGATGCCAAGATGCAGTCAGAAAACGAATAGTCACTGAAAAGGAGATCCTATAAGCTTACATTGCCTCATAGGCGCTGCCCAGGCTATATGAAAATTGATAGTAGTTGGGATTAATAATTGTTTTCTAGGCCTAGGGAATGCTGAACTGAGTTATAGGAACTGGGCTAAATGAAAAGCATAGCCTAGGAGGAGAATATCGAAATCTAGTGCATGTAATCGATACACAAGACGAAGGTTTCTACAAGTGAAACAGAAAACCCAATGTATAAGAAAAAAGACCCCACAAGCTACAACGGGACTTTGCTCCTACAGGATTAGCAGGGCTCTCCATCATTGGCGATAGATGCTTGCAATACTACCAACCATGGCCAGCCAACATCCGACGCCCCATGGGGAAGGTAGTTGGACAACTCATGATCGGCTCTCGTACAGCAACATTGCCAATGTATCAGCAAGTAGTTGTCTTATCCAGGATGAGAATAGCCAAAGGATAGACAACTTGGTCAGGAAGTAATATAAAGTCAGTGAGTTCCCTCAGTTCTATTTACTTCCTCACTCATCACAACCCTTTCCAACTTGGCAACATCATATCAAACACCTCCCCTACACTCACCGAACATGTACTTCTCCGCACTTCTTCTGACTCTCGCAGCCACTGCATCGGCCGTCGATGTCAGGGCTTACAGTGATACTGGCTGCAACGGCGCCTGGGTAGGCTGCGCAGGCCTCAATCCCAACGTATGCTGCGTGTTCAGCAACTCGGCGAGCAGCGGCAGGCTGAGCATTTCCGTGAACGCTGTGCGTAGAAGCTCGTTTCTTTGAATCGCACAGACACATCAGAACTAATGGTTGTAAACAGATCCCAAGCAGTTGGCGCATTCGTGGCGAGGCCAACACCGGCGGCGGCTGCACGTATCTCGCAAACCAGCAAGACTCAAACGGCAACACAGACATTTGCATGACCTACTCGTCCCGTGGCGACCGCACCGGCGGTAGCTACTGGTTCGTCGGTCGCAAACGTGCTGACGATGAGTCGTGCCCTGCCGAGCAGCCCGGCGGCGGAAAGTGTGAAGCCGGCGTCAAGCCCGACGTACTTGGTCTTGCTGATGGCACTGTTTACAGCATTGCTGACCTTACGGATGAGAAGGTCCAGGAGCTGGTAAGTTCCGGCTGCAGCCATACGAATGAGAAGATGATGTATACGGTACCTGGATTGAATGCTGACTTAATTGCCCCACTTAAAGGAGACAATTGCCAACACGGGTGCTAGTGCAGATGCTGTGCCTGCCGAGTTCGAGATCCTGAGCCGTTAAATCGAGACTTGAAGTGTTATGCGAGGTCTCTAATCCGCACATGTTGTGGGACACAAAGTTCAGACCAAATAGAGTCTATCTGGACATATAGAAGTAGTATCTTACTTGAATACTGCAGCTTAACAATAGTATCGATGACACAATCAGTGATTTTTCCCATTTTGTGACTATTGTAGTAATCAGAGCCTGTCGCTATAGCAGTTAAGCTGGCTTGTACGAAATATGAAGCTCTTCGGGCAATTTCAAGCAAGGGAATTGGGTTTAGACTCGATTAATTATAGCAGAGGTACATTTGATGTTGCATTCTTTGCTTGATAATGTTATGGTTGCTGTTCTCCTGAGATATACTCTCTAAAGATGTAAAGGACCGCTAAATCATCATAGTAAAGATACATAGAGCGAGTATGGTAGACATCTTTCTAAAATATGTTGTTTACAATAGCCAACTGATTACAAACTAGTTCGTCAAGCTACTTCTAGATACTTGGTCACAAGCCTTAATGTCTCGAGATTCGATATTAGCTGGAAACCGTTGTTAGTTTTTATCACACGACTTGATAGTTCTGTTTGATTACCCTTACATCTGCGCGAACCGATAAGAACTACAATTGGTATCAATCCGTTTTTGAGAAGGTTAGTTTTTTTGAATAGAGACTATTGAATAAAATTACGGATAATTAATCCGGTTCACAATAACCGTCATTTAGCTACATATGTTGGCCGAAATGAGCATACACGTGTATGTTGAATTCAGCATGGTAGATATCAGTAGGTGCATCGTACACTATGACTTGTTACTTACGGAACGTATCAACAGTCGATGATGTTCGATAGAGCCGCCTGGATGCGGATATGTTTCATCCGAGGCACTCTCTCGGCGCGTATACTGCGGGCGGGATGGACTGCTGCACATCAACATGCAGGGCTACGGTCAATATATGTGATTTAGGGGAGATTTAAGCCTATCATTTCGACCCTCTGAGCTGTTCAATGACGCTTAACGCCACCACAATTATTACGGACAGATGAAACGTGTGTAGCCAAGTCTATCCCGAAAGGGTTCAAGAAGATGAATCATTATATCGATCAGAATCAAGCCGATTCGTATAATAAAAGTATGTCTCAAGAATCGACAGAACAAAACCGACCACACGTCTTGTGCCTTTATGCAACCACTAACATCTAATCACAAGTTATTCACGACAATAATTATCAGTACACATTACGTAAAGGTTAGAAAGCTGGAATTTCAATTATGATAATTATTGCGCTTTTTGATTATTGGCTAAATTAATAATACCCCTAGCACTATGAGACCGCCAGTTGAGTGGCGCCTTATTCTAAAATCACTGTCAATGGGTTTATGAATATAGATACGAATTGTCTTCCGTTGGAACATTAGGCAGCACTGCATTCTAAAGTTAGGTCTCTGGAATAATGTCTGATGTCGATAAAAGAGACTATTTGGTAGCCTCCTGACGATCCGTCTCTCAGTGTGGCACACATCCATACCCTGGTTCTTGTGTTCCTGACCTTGCCGGCATCATTTTGCCGAGTGATCGCCCCGAGGCTGAGGATGGGATTAACTTGATCTGCTGACTATCCCTGACTCCGCACTGAAATACGCATTTAGTCCTCAGGGTCCCGTGCGACTTTGGCTGGGCGCCTTCAAGCTGAATCACCAGTATTGAAGCCGGTAGGGCGCGCGACACACCGATATCTACCGCAAAGGTGGTATTGTGAAATAGCAGTCGTTCATGCAGACCTGAATGAGAAAAGGTTAATGTATGTAGCGTAGATACAGTGGCTGATGTAGGTGATGTTTATGACAAGCAGACAGACAAGCCACTGCGCTTAAACATGTGCTTTGACATTCTTGGATGTTTCAATTAAACTCGTCCATAGCAAAAGTCATGCAAATTTGCCAAGCAAATAAGTAGGCAAATACTATGGCCAATTTTGGTTCAGAGATGCTACTCTTGATAAAGAATCATCAATTCGACCCTAAGACTCTGTAAACTCGTAAACTCTCAGCTTGAGAGATTGATCAGAAGCATGTTGACGACGGACGATGCTAGTGTAAAGATAGCAAAGGCACGGCCTCGCTGATCTTTATCGTCTGTACTCCCAAAATGCATTCCTTAGTCGTGAAAATGTCCATCCGTTCAGGATTAGAGTATGAGTAATCGGTTTAAAGATCTGCCGTCTCATTTAAAGGGGCTCCACATGAGGCTGTGTGAGGGATGATTTCTGTGGGAAAAGGCTAGACTGAAGATAGAACAGTTCTTGGCAAGTTGCAGGGTATCGATTGGGATAGCGACGCCAACGGTGCAGGGGACCGGATTGTTGGTACCTAATGGAATCCAGGGCTTGGAGATGGGAGGGAAAGTTCCTGGAAAGAAGAGGGGTTTCTGGACCACTTTGTTCAAGTGGTGATGCTAATGCATTGGAATGACATTGGCCTGAAACTATTAAGCGAGTGACATATCTGCTTCACCAGCCGGAAATCCCAATGTTAGCGAGTAATCCAGCACGTGGACCACGATATCGTATGCGCTGTTGCTTGCAAGTTGGGAGTACCATACACGATTAACGGTTGCAACGGATTTCATCTGTGCAAAATCATGCATCAAGATCTATGGTCTCATCGCCCGGTAAATCCCTCTCCCGAGATGTCGGTACGAGAGATCGTCATTATCTGGGTCCGGGGCAGCACGGAAGACAAAGCGCGACAGGGATAATTTTAGTGGCTTCGGACAGAGATTTGTTAATGCTTTATGGGAGATCCCGACTGGCGCCCTCTTTCATTGAAGAATACGCGGTGGACTAGCGACCTAGCTTAAACCTTGCATGAACAAACTCTGCGAGAGCAAGACGCGCCGCACCAGAATGCCACGTTATTGTCTTGCATCTTGGAAGACAATCCTTCTGGAAGCAATGGCAAGGGTGTCGTGCCGCTGTGATTGACTTTTTAAACCTTTGTTCCACGTTTTCTTCAGTGATCGACTATTGTGAAGACAAAGAGATTGAGTTTAAGGCGTTACGAAAGACAAGAGTCATCTTTGACACTAATGCATCAATGGTTAGACCGAGACGGGTACCCGGAGAGCATACTTACTGACTCAAGATTTCCAGAGTGGCATTACTCGGTCCAGCGGTCAGGGTTCATCTCAACACCAAGAACGCCATGACAACACAGCACTTTCAGACATCAAAGATCAGCTCATGGCGTTCATGCATATTGAATCCAGGCGTGTCTGAGAAACTGTATTGTCTGTGCGATATCTATATCTGGGGATAAAGTTTCCTCCCCCATCTTCATGGCTTGCATATGCTTTACTCACTTGGAAGTTTTGATACTGCGTTTCTTGCTTGCAAGGCCGGTAGTAAGCCATCGCGGAATAACTACGGTAGATTCGGTATTCACTCATTCACTTGATTACGTCGTGCTTGTCATATGAATACTTCGTTGGGTTAGACAACAATCTCAGAATTGCAGGGGGCATTCTAATCTTGGTTAACTCCAGCCCAACCAGCCCAGGATACTGGGTAGCTTCAGACTCAACCTGGTTTATTACTGTGGCGACAAATCTCCCTAAAGGCCAGTGGACGATGACTGTCAGCCGCTCAACCGCTAGCGTTGTCTCTGAGGGATTATGTTGGTTGCGAGCCACGCGTGTTTCAGAATTAACATTCTTCTTAGAGCAAGACAACTACCAGATACACGGCAGAGGAGATTCTTGATTCATGCCTGATCACTTTCTTGCTGATTGTTATCTGAATGACTCTAACATCTGAGGCCTCGAACCTTAGCAACGGGATCTGCAGTGGGAACATCGGGTAAGGGATCGAAATCATAAATAACCGATGACTACCAAGACACACTAACCCTCAAATCCTGGACCTAGCTGAGCAGCAGATCGTTAGAAAAGGGTCCCGAGAGCAATCAGTAATACAAGACTTGGCCAGTCGGGGAACTAACTCGGCCATCTCGCAGACTCATGACAAGAACACTCCGAAGGTGAGGAGAGCAAGGGACCAACAGTTATCATATTGACGTGATAAAATCACTTTGCCAAGTGATGAGGCGTTTTGTCATTACTTGTAGGCCATTTCTGATGTGCAGAGTGCCGGTACAAGTGTTATAACCCCGGGATAAACGTTTACAAGGCTGTTAAATTCATTCAGAATTTGCTTGCATACTTGAACCACCTCAATTGTTACACAGCCGAGGATAGATGTTTTAACGGAAATTTCAGGTTTTACTGTCACCCACAAAGAGGATATCCCCATAACTTGACAGCAGTCAGGACCCTCAAAAGACCCCTTTGCCGCTCAAAAGACAGCTGTCAACACCTTTTTCTTCGAAGACACATCCTTGGCCGTGGTACCGGTCGATGGAGAGTAGGAAAACCCTTCAGCTGAGATCAACGCGACTCAGCGCTGGCTTCGAATAGAGTTTGCTAGTCGTTGGTCCATCTCATCTGGTCTATGGCCTAGTCTCAGGATTTCCCAGTGTGGCTGTTGACTAAGTGGGTGAGCGGACTCGTAGCTCAGGCTAACCATCGTTGTCGGTACATAGTAGAGAACTCGTTAGCATCGCTCCGCTAAACCTGTTTCTGTTGAGAACGCCGTTTCGCAAGCCACGCCTAGGTTCGAGAACGACTAGGCAAATTGAGAGTCCCAAGAGTCTCTTCACCAAGCCAAGTGATCGGCAGTTTGAGACTAAGGCTGGTGACATTGCATTACAGCCGAGTAAAAAGAAAAGATGGAAGCAAGAAACAGGGGTCGTGCTAGTCAAATATGGTCAAGGCGAAGGATGAAAACCCAGTGTTCTGCAGATTGGTTCCATCCCCTTGCCTATTATATCCCCGACGCACTCCGCCTCCGTGCTTCGATCTTGTTTCTGATCAAACCTACATTCCTTTTTCAGACATTGCTTTTGTTTCCTTTCTATTTATTTGCTCCTCCATCAAACCCTGGAACCAGGGTATCACCAACGTCAAGATGACGGGCGAACACAAAGGTTTCCTCGTGCCAGATACCTATGTCGACGACCTTCCCAACGATGTTGACATGAACATCGCTTCTATTGCCTGGGGCCTGTCCCTGGGTATCACAGTCTTCAACATCGCCAAGGCCGCTCGGCAGTCGCAAGCATCGTGGCAACGCAGAAAGAAGCTAACAAGTTACGTTGTCCTGGTCTGGGTCGAGATTATCTCTAGTTTCCTGCTGGGAATCATGTGTTGGTTTTATCTTCGGGGCACGATTGAGCCCAGCATG
This sequence comes from Fusarium palustre, assembly GCA_014899045.1. Classification (NCBI taxonomy): domain Eukaryota; kingdom Fungi; phylum Ascomycota; class Sordariomycetes; order Hypocreales; family Nectriaceae; genus Fusarium; species Fusarium palustre. The sequence goes on from JAAVUH010000106.1 coordinate 364,725, forward strand.
CAGTTCTTTTTCTTTATCAGTAAGATAACCAGTGTTCAGTATCAAGAGCACGGATTAACTAACATTTGGCAGTTGTTTGGTGGTCAACTCAGGTCCAATGTCTTATCCAAATCATCATCAACCGAGTGTCTTTATTGATGGTCGTTCGATCCAACGGTACCAAGCTCAAATGGCTTTGCTTCCTTATTCTCTTTGCAGTCAACATCAGCGTCTTTTGCATCTGGGTGCCCGCCCGACTGCAGATTAGCGAGCGTTATATCCACCTTAACGATATCTGGGATCGATGTGAAAAGGTCATCTTTGCCATCATGGACGCCATTCTCAACTTTTACTTCATCTACATCGTCAAGAAGCGCCTTGTCGCCAACGGTCTTCAGAAGTACACTCGTCTTTACCAGATGAACATGATTCTCTGTGGTGTTTCCATTGCTCTTGATGTTCTCCTCATCTGCATGATGTCTCTTCCCAACGGTTTTGTGTAAGTGAATTGAATTGAATTTGAAAATTAAGCCTCGTTTACTGACCAGATACAGCTACATTCAATTCCATCCCCTGGTCTACCTCCTCAAGCTTCAAATTGAAATGAACATGGCCGATCTTATCGGAAAGGTCGTTCGCGCCGGCAACAACGATCCCCGAGGTGGCAACAACGATTACAGCTCTCGATCACGAACTGGAGGCACTCGAGCCCACGGTACACGATTCGGCAACACCCTTGCAAGCGCCCATCATCGCACACATATTGAGCTCGGAGAGGACGACGAGTACGAGCTTGAGCAGAGAGAGAAGATTGAGGGTATCAAGAAGACTGTCGTCACCAAGATCACACACTCGGGCGAGCAAAAGCTGGACGACAGCGATTCGACAAATGAGGACCACAACAACGATACTGCTGCCAGCGAAGCCAGCTCTACCAATCGTCTGCATCAGCGCAATTATAGCGTCGTCTAGAAATCATCGTCTACAAAGCCCAAGAATGTCGGCAAAGGAGTGTTGGGATCTACCACAGATAGTGACAAGACAATCCCACTAGTTTAAAATTTTATATAGATTTTCTTTTAATGTGTAATGAAACGAAAAAATATTTTCGTTAATCTTCATTCGAATTACTTTTGATCGATTGACGGACTGATCCTTGCTGGAGTTTGATCTCGCTCATATCTACCGAACCAGGACATTGGGACCGAGCCTTATCTTATCCACCCTCACCTTCATCTCGGCGGATCTTAGATGCCCCATGTTAAACATCGGAGTTTGTGTCCACGTAACGATGATCAAAAGGAAGAGGCGATATTGCAAGATGCTAGCCGGGTTTGAGGCTAACATAGTGCGCAGTCCAGCGAACTCTATTCAAGTCCAACACCTGATACGGCTAGGATATCGCGGGGAGTAACCTGAACAGCCTCTAGTGCTTGTCTTGACAGGGTCTACCCTCCATCCCATGACTCTCGCACCCGTTTGATCCGGGTCTCCCGGTCTTGACCCGAGAGATTTACAGTGGACTAAGGACTGTTGGTTCCTTTTCGTTTCCCGTTCGACTTTACTGGCCAATCGTACCTGATGGAACTTCCGTGAGACTGATTAAGATTGACAAAGTCTTTTAATTGGCTGATTTTAGATCTGTGCGCTGAATACGCTCTTACGCTCACATACGCTCGGCTTACGTGAGTCGATACCCTATACAAGCGGCTGTGCAAGCGTATTCATCATTTGCAGCTTTAAACAATTGCAAGTAAGCTCAGATATTTGCGGCTGTGTTCGATATGGTGAAATACGCAGAATATACGTTATGCAAGAGTCTGGATATACAGATGACGCCTGCGCTTTGTCAAATGGCTTCCATATAAAAGAATGTGATGGTCATTAAAATTATGTTAAATCTAAGCACACAATCAGAAAACCAATTCTTCACATACCTCTCTCCAGTCTCACTATTATCTCTGTTATTTCAATCACAATGGGTGTATTCAAGACATCAGACTTTGTCGTGGAATGTGAGAAAAGTGCCAAGATTCTTCAAAATTTTCTCGGTAAGTTCATCAAAAGCTTCCTACTTGTTACGAACAGCAACTAATCCCATGTTAGACAAGGGAAAGATCCCCTCAGAAGTCATCAGAAACGCAAAAGGTCTCGCAATCTTTACCGGCTTCCGAGCTGGCATGTACTTTGCCGGCGCAGGCGGATCAGGTCTTGTCATGGCCCGCTTACCAGATGGAACATGGTCTCCCCCCTCGGCATTTTCGGTTCGCAGTGGTAGCGTTGGTCTTGTATACGGCATAGACGTCTATGATTGCATCTGCGTTCTAAACACTACCGAAGCCGTTGATGCGTACAGGAAATCCGAGGTCAATCTTGGTGGTGCAGTTGCACTTGCTGCAGGACCTCTGGGTGGTAACGTCAACGTTGGTGAAGTGAAGCCTGTCTGGACATATACCAAATCGCGTGGTGTTTATGGTGGATTGACTGTTGACGGAACTGTTATCAAAGAGAAGAAGGATGCGAATGCTGGGTTCTATGGACGTGAGGTCTCGTCAGCTCAGATCCTTGATGGTCAGATCGAGACTGGATGGTCCCAGAATATTCTGGAGCTTCTTGAAATTGTCAAGGCCGCCGAAGGGCAGAGTGCAGAATAAAGGATTCCTACTACAAGATGGCTATACATCATACCATCATGAGTCTCATGATACTGTCTATTGTAAGATACTGCTGATAAATAATAAAGCCAGGTTGTTATGTAAATACATCCATGGGTACATTAATGATAGGATTCCAGTTATTCCACATCAGATTACCGACATTATGCGCGATAATGACTCGCAAGCTAGCAGTACTTCTTCCAAATTTCAAATTGTCAAACTTTGCCTTCAGTCGGCCATATTCTATGGATCTGGAGAAGCGGCAGGCCAAGTCGTTGAGGACGGCACTTTGACTCTGGAGCAAATATATAACAAATGATTTACAGGCGCAACGGATGATGAAGTGGATTCTCTTAGCCTTGTTTCAAAGGCTATCGTGTTGGGTTGATGGACTTTGCTGAACAAGGAGGAAACAAGGCCTTCTGGAGGTTTTCTACTGCGCACTCGAACGGCTTTTGGGCAATGACACGTGAATGGAGCCTTTTTTTATTCTGCCTTGTCCTCTTTTGAATCATCAACGACACTTCTCGTTTAAAGCACGGATGACTTGCTAGTTCCAGACGTTCCTAATATCAACCAAAGAACCTCGGAGCTACTAATGATACTTTGTATAGAGAGGGAAATGCTAGACTTCAAAAATCGCCAAAAGCCTTTGACTAACAGTACTCTACCATATCAGCTCGGCTTTTGACCAGTGACAACGAACCTGCGCTCGTTAGTATCTGCAGGCTGTGGAAGACAGTGATAATAACACTCACACTTCCCAATATGCATGAACCTTTGTGTTCCGCATCTCAGCTCGAACTTGAGAAATAAAGACCACAATCTCCTCCTGGCTCATATTGAGCCCCTGCCTCAGCAAGAACGAGCTGATAGTCTCGAGATTTCTTTCAATATTCGCCAGCGTCCAAAGCCCAATCTCCTTGTATTTTGGATCCTTGGGCCAGGTGTTGGTGGGCCACTTGAACGCCTTGCGAGTAACATTGATAAATCCCTGATCTTTCAGACGTTGTTCATGGTTGACGGCTTCACCAAAGGGGCGTCCAAGTGCTTCAGCTCCTTTTACGGTCAGCTCATCCCATCTATGTAATGGAGAGTTGGGTTTCAGTGTTCCGTCATCGGACTTGGCAGGGAAGGCAGGATCGATGACTTCAAGCCAGCCTCCGGGCTCGAGGTTTCTATGAATCAGTTAGAGGTGAGTGAGATGTGGAGTCATACGATACTAACTCGAAGCACTGTCGTATGAGCTTGTTCCAGTCAGCTAGACTACCAGACATGAGGCGGACAAAGATGTAGTCGAATGGCTTAGCCCAAGTCCATTCTTGTTCAGCATCATCGATCTCGAAGGTGCAATTAGGTGGCACACTGAGTCATGTTAGTGACTTGAACAGCTGATCAAGGTCGAAACTCACAAAGATGGCTGGATAGCAGCGATGTCGATCCCAAAAACCTGTTTGGTGTAAGTCATCTGTACGAGTCTCGGTCAATAGTATCTCACCTCAGCATGAGGGTGTTCATCCGCTAGGATTAGTTAGTATGATTTTCTCTAAAAGAATTATGCTTCACGACGTACCAAACTCGACGGCCCATATTCCGGTACCTGTTCCGATATCGAGCACTCTCTTGGCTGTTTCGGCGTTTGGTGCGAAGCATCTTTTGCCACCAAACGTGAGTAAAAGTTGGTGGTTTTGAAGGTCTAGTTTGGGTCTGTGAGTCTTGTCCTTTCTCATATACAGCTCATTCCATTGGTACCTAGTCTTTCTGACTCGTTCTATAGCTTGTCAGTAATATTTATGCCTTTGGAAGTCTGATATCATACCTCATCGCTAGGAAGATAGTATTCTGGATTTTCGATCAGCAACGTCGTTCATCCAGTCATGGTATTATGGCTTACTTTCATCGCGGTGGTATCCGCGTCCATTGATCATGTGATATTCCCGAATACTGGAGCGCAGAGATGCAGTCGACAACTCATCATCAGTCTGATATAGTTAGTAATTATGTTTCTGTACGAAGAAGTCAAAGACTCACAACTCCGATTGCAGAATCATTATCTGCATCGACGTCCGCTTCCTAGAGTAGACATGTTACTTACGCTCGGTAGCAGACCATCAGTCTCGACGTTTCAACTCACCAGATGAACTCTCTCGACATCAGTGGAGTTTGGCTCCTCGTTTGGGTTCAGTGAGGAGGTTTCGGGGGCTATAGTCTCTCGTGGGGATGATTTGTCTGTAGCGACTTTGGTTTTGATAGAGCTGGTCATTTTGATTTAAATGTTGATGTTTGAGTGTATGAGAATGAACGAGTGAGAATCTTTGAGACATTTACAGACAAAAAGGCGAGCGGGGTTGTCTTTTGCAACATTATTGTATCATCTGTTGGTTGCATCTTCCGATTTACATACTGTTCATCCGAACATGATCTGACTTGCGATTTGTCTGCTGTGCCATCAAAGCACATGTCCACGGACCCGGGCCACTGTTCCGTATACTTTCCGCCACTTATAAACCCTGTGACAGTCCATCTACGACTGTGCATGCTCGTAATAGTAGTGGATCTTCAGTATATGATCCCAGGATCAGTGTTACATCTGAACCGGGATAACTCAGCAAGGAATCTTTTTTTCTTTTTGCTCTTTCTGTTGCAGTTTTCTCACAACGTTGGAGTTCTAGTTGATGACGTATGATTTTTGCAGGTTCCTCCTGTTTGCTTTCTTCATTCAATTAAGGCATTATTAGTCTATAATCATTCTATCCGTCTACATTAGTCTTGGTAAGACACTAAACAAAAACACTAAAAGTTTGCGCCCGTCGACTCAGTGCTCAAGTTCTTCATATAAAATAGCTCCGTCTCGTCGTTGTCTTTATGACCGTACTCCACCTCATATGTTCGATCGCAAGTGATCCCAATAGGGTCAACGTGTGAGCGCAATGTCGTCTTGTCAACTTGGGAGGTCGTGCCCAGTGGCTGAGATCGAGAGCGGCTTCGACTATTCGTTCCTTGCTTGCTTGGTCCACCATAGTTGTTGCTGCCGTACTTGTAATATTGTTGCTGGGTCGAGTTGCCAAGAATCCTGGGGAAGAGACGGACAAGAAGAACTCGAAGGCTCGGCATGCAGGCGCAGATAATTCCAACGTTGACCTCAATGGTGGACCACTGATCGAACTCGGTGTATTCCCATGTTGCATTGTTGGCGCCTACTCCTGCGCGCATTTTGATGGTGGCGCTAAGACGGAGGACACTGACGATGGTGACGCTTTCGAGAGGTTAGTGGTTATCTGTTAAACTCATGGGTGTGAGTGTAGCTTACAAGATGCCAACACTAAACATGAGGGCGACACCGATTTTCTTCCTCCAGTCCAAGTTCATCTTCTTCAGCTGAGAGAGCGGGATGCTCAGAATCCAGGCATCCAAGGCGATATTGATAGCTCCACTGGACCACGTAATGGCATTGATATCAATACAAGTTCCTGTGACATCGGTTTTGTGTTCCCATTTCGTCCAGAAGTAGCTGATAGGCTGACATTGAAAAGCAGCTATCAGGATAAACGTCACTCCGAAAACACAGTTGAATACGACAGTGCCCCATAGAGCTCGACGAACGCCCCTTGTTGGGAAGATGCGGAGGTAGAAGAAGACCATAGCTAGCTTAAGAAAGGTCTGTAGGGTAAAGTAGAACATGGCCATCATGTAAAAGTTTCGGCCAAAGTTGGTAACCTGGTCAGGCGTGACCGTCCAGATGTCGCGACCCATGCCGTTGGGTGTCAAACCGTAAGAGTTGATAACTATGCAGGGGATTGCCATGAGCATAGACAGGCCGATGAATAGGTCGTCGAGGCCCCAGGGGAGCTTGTAGAAGAACTTTGTTGCGAATCGCTGCAGGACGGAGATACCCGAGGCGGTGCCCAATATGTCGTTGACGAGGAGGATTTCTTGTTGGCGATTCCTGATAGGTGCACCGCATAGTGTCATGGAAGCATTCTTCGTAGCTATCGGGTGTTAGTAAACGTTGCCGTAGCTTGGCTTGGATATTGGGCCACGCACTTAATGATTCCCTGACTGTGCAAGCTGCCAAGACGCATTTCTCGATGTCGGCTTGAAGTGGTTCGTTTTTACATGTGCATTCTGTGTCGAGGAGATCACATGTTGAATTTGAAACAGATACGGCCATACATTTCAACTTGGACCGGGAAGTCAGCAGACGTTGACAGAAACCAACTGAGTAATACTTACAGCACACTTTGGTAGAGTGGCTAAGATAGCAGAACTGCTAGAATCTTGAGCCAAGGCCAGAGGAGAAGATGCCAAGACAAAGGCAAGGATCCCACGAAAGAACTTCATGGTGATGGACTAAACGAAACGAAAAAAAGCAAAAATTCGATGTGACAAAGATCGAGAATATGACAGGTGTGGGAGACCAGTTCGTTTTTACGTTGCTAAGGGGGAAAAGCACACCATCTGCAGGGACGTCGACATGGCAGCACCGCAACAAGACTTGTATAGTTGGAAACCCTGTTGGTTCTGTTCCAAAAGTAAACTAAAAGCAGGATCCGCGGTTTCTGGTTGGGTCGGGTCCGATCCATACTCTAGATCGCCCTAGCCTCTATATGCCGAATTGTGTTCTGCTGACGCTAAAAGGTACCTAGCTTTGCGATCAGACGTGCACAGACAGGGTTCCAATTCAACCATCTACGGGTTCTGACTCGTCTCAGAGCCAGACAAGACGATGAACTCATCTTGGCACGAGGATGAAGTCAACAAGTGCAAGGCTCGGCTGGACGGAAGAGTTCCAAAGTCTCGGGAAGGACTGTAGATCCGGAACTTGTGCGCCGTTCCTGAGAGTGACAGATGGGGGATTTGTAGTTGTTGGCGAGACATTTGTTATCTTTGATTGATAATAACCTGTCGGTAATAGTCCTGGTTAACTTTAAATACATGACATTTGCCTCGTTTGTATCAGCCACTTTGTTTCACTGAGCATGCATGACTGGGGTAACAGCAATACCGACGACTGAGACATTTTGTGGAATGACGTAGATAGATAAATTCGTATCTTGAGCGGAAGATGTCTAGTCGATAGGCGGAAGTCTTTTCATATGTCATGTCCATGTAAAGTCCGGGAAATTACTTGGCACTCGGGTTCAGATCAACATTTCAGATTCTTGACATTGTCGTTGCTACCCACGGCCTGTAGATCATCAAGATTCATCCTGTTTTCCAATTGCACGGAAGTAGAGAAAAACAAAATCTGTGGAGCCATTGTCTTGACTCAAGAAGGAAAGCTAGATTCGAGGCTACAGTTACTTCTCGTAAATCCGCGGCTGTATAGTGACATCGATTCATCTTATGTAGTAGCGGCTAGCCTGGGAAGAAATGGTGTGTTCAAAAAGGGAATGCGTTTCGTGCATTTTTTGCAGCTAGTCCATCACTATTTCATGCCGTTCATAGAAGGGTCTGAAGGGGAATAGTGTGACGGATGCTTGATTAGTAGTGGAAGAAGAGAAGAAGAAGACGAAGCAGAGAAACAATGGGGAAACCCCTGACCTAGATGATGCACTACACTGAGTCAATGGAGAATATTTAGGTGGTAGTAGACACTAAAGACAGCGCTAACTTGAGCTGAATTAGCACCGGACCGTTTCTCCAGCCCGACGAGTTTCAATACCGATACCGCACTCGATATAGAATGGTATTGTTTGTTTATTTGTGTGTTTGTTTCGCCTCTACCAGGTTCACCAACGTTCGTTTCATTAGGTATACTGGAAGTTGTAGTAGCATACCTAGGTAGGTAGGTATTTAGGTAATCAAAACAGCCGTCGTTTCCCAGCGAGGTTCCAGCGGTTTTCCCTCCAAGTTTCAGCGGGCGCAGATGCTTGTGGGTGAAACTGAGACACTAGAACCAAGGGTCGATCAGTGGGACTTCTCCACGTGGCGCATGGATGGGTGGTACGGTAATACGACATAAGTCTGACCCCACCACACCATTTTCATCCATGGAGGAATTTCAACCCGACACTTCAACATATTATTTATCTATTAAATAAAGGTCAATTGATACGATCTTTATATCATTAGAAAGCCCTGATCGTGACGTTTAATATTTTGTATACTAACCCCGGGCCTGAATACATGCTTGCAGTCTTTTCTCTAAGGAATTGATACACCTCAAAATCTTATCCTGTGGGATAGCTGCTTACGCCAACTTAACGCATCTTGTGAATTCTGCGATTGAAATGTCGTTTCTTTTTAAATTACGTAGAGAAGGGAACTGTTTCTTTAACTGCCTCTTTAAAATCGCCTAAATGTTCTTAATTGGGCTTAAATCTGGCGAATTTGGCGGCCAATCTATCTAACTAATCGCATAACCGAGCAGCCACTCTACGGTTAAGTCAGAGTTATGAATACTTGCGTTGTCTTGCTGGAATTGTCGTGAACTATTATATATCGGTAGAAGACCTTCCCGAAGGGCTTTTTGGTATGACTAAGAGCTATATCCGTTCTTCTTGGCCAACGGATTGCGTGTCATGGTGATAATTCGAGATCTTCCCGTTTTCCAGATGGCAGCCCAGAACATAACGATAATTGTTGGTTTGACATGGTCATTCTTGTTCACTAGGTCCTTATTGTACTTTTTATAGGGCTTACGGAAGCAGAAACTGAAGGGGTTGCTGCTTGCATTAGCAATAGAGATTTCGTCTGAGTTGATTATCTATACGGTTGTCAGCATTGAAACTACCCTCTCTGTAATTTGCAGCGTACTTCCTTTAATTCTTCGATATCTTTGATCTAATCTTGACAAAATTGAAGCCGAATTCGTGCCTTTTCTTTATCTAGCTTCGGTCTGTCTATTGACTTCCATTTTCTCTTGTAGTGGAAGGATACAGCGCGTTGAATGGTTTTAACTGATATGGAATTATCTATTAGCTCTCGGAGCCTATCCTATGAGATAAATCGGTCTTGTCGTATATACCTTAGTATATTCCTTCTATCTGCTCGATTTAGCTTCGAAGGACGCCCGGTACGAGTATTTCCGTTAAATGTGCCCGATTTGACGACTCTTTTGATGATCCGGTCTACCGTGCGATGGTCCGTTTTGAACTGACGCGCAACAGCGCGTTTTGACATACCTGTGTGACAAAGGGCGAAAATCGCAGCTTTTGCCTCCGGGGAAAATTCTTCATTTTTTCCTCGGTCAGGACACATAATATCTCCAAGAAGGGCTTTTTCTGACATTGTTGTGACGGTATTGTGGTGGTCTAGTTAGGAAGGGTGGTCGCGTTGAAGTCCCGTTGAAATCGGGTGGTTGGTTGGGTGGGGTCAGACTTATGTCGTAATACTGTATGGACGACAACGATACCCAGTCTTCGCTGGACTCTGTAGTAGACACAGCTGAGGAGGTTAGGCTGATGAAGCAATTTCTCAGCAACAATCAGCTCACTAACTCAACTGATCGGCTGTCATCGAAGGTTCTGGGGGTCCAAAGGAAGCAGAGATCCGCGTGAGAGATCAGCGGTGTCTCTGGTGCAAGTCATTCCGCTGTCTTTCTTGACCCCCTTGTCTTTGTCTCTCTCTGGTCTACTCCATCATTCCAGCCAAAAGATTGTATCCCTGGTCTCAACTGCCGTACAACTTTACTCAGTCAACCCGAACTGCCGAGGTCTTTACTCTGGATCTTCACATATCAATAATTAATTTCTTGTCAATCAGGTACATCAAGTTCCGTAGTGTCAGAATATTAATATTCTCTAGTCTTGAACAATGATCTGCCTCCTGGGTCAGGGTTGAACGGGCTGCAGGGTAAGGAGTTGTATCGAGATTTGAGATTGTACATAGCCAGGGAAGAACAACAATTAAACAAGAAAATATACATACGTTAATCAATTGGAATACACCGCCTTTCAAGTTTGGTATGTTTTTACTTTATTTCTGCGCAAATACTCTAAATTGAAACCGCCTTCCTGTCTAGTCGTTGTTGTATAACAGTTGTTCAACGTCCCCTGCCAAGAAAAATCTACAAACTGACAGCCTACATGTTCAAGATCTTGCTCGTTAGAAGTGCATTGTTGAGTCTCTCAGGCAAATCCAACTAGCCAGAATGTACGTCCTCTCTGGTCGGATATCCGACTGCCGTAGATTGACAAGATAATTGAGTCAATGTCTCTGTCCATCATCCAACCCGAGTCATACTTGTTCGCCTCCCGTTCTCTACACGTCAGTCATCTGGTCATGGGCCTGGTGATTCGCGTGGTTGCAAGGGTTACCGTCACTAGTCCTCCCGTCATCTAGACTAGGTAGCTTCATATTGCAACCCTTGTATGACTAACCAGCGAGATGGGATAAGTCTCGGCAATTGTAAGACTCATCTCCTCTGACGGAAACTTACCGGATCTGCATCTTTCCATCAAAGAAAAATATCGATCTACGTATCGCGCAATCGTTATAAAAGTCGTCATACCGTAACGACGCGAAGATCATCATTACTCTTCCTACTATCACTGTGGTCCAGCAGGCCACCGACACGCAGCTTCGGTCTCGGTCTTGGCCTCGTATACTGTAATGTGCCTCGTTTACTGGAAGGCTAGCCTAGGCAGAACAAGGGATGTATTGCTTCTTAGCTTAGTTTAGCTCGCTCAGTAGTCATATTCGTGGATGTAGCTCAAACCTTGTCTTTAGCACTGAGCTAGGTCAGCATCAATTTCGCGAGATGTCACGCATCGCATGGAATTTTACCCTTCTTCTACCGAAAAGTGGTTACTGCTGCTACTGATACTGTGACGATCCGCGAGAAAGAATACTGTTACCACAAGTTGGAAATGATATTGCGTTGGTTAGCTGACATCAAAGATGGACATCATACCTATACCAAGAACACCCGCATTGGTGATGGGTGGAGAAATGGCAAAAGCATTCGCTATTAAGACTAATTGATTGTTCGACACGACGGTTGATGGTTCACAGCCGTCTAGGTTACCTGGAAACATTATGTTGAAAAGGTGGATCGATGGCTGTCAGATTGATGGATGGGATTTGTAAAACATGACTGAGGGAGCTAACATGTAGCGCTGTTTTATAGGCTATCGGCGTTATCAGTGGAAGCGTTTAGGCGAACTTGTCCTGTCATCCAAGAACAAGAACAGAGCTAGGCGTATAATGAACAGCGCCGACTTGTGTCCTCATAAGACAATGAAGAGCCCGATGATGTATCCATTGATCTCTGGCTTTATCGACTGTCGCTAATTTCTTTGGCAGTCTTGTCTATTTCCCCGATGGTTACCTCTGACCAGGTTGTAGCTTGATCAAGGCACCACCTCGATTAAACTCGGGAATTATCTGAGACAAGATCAGTAAGCATGTTATTCCCGATTTTGTCTCAAGGCACATTGAGAATGCAATCTGTTTATCAATACAAAATCTCTTACCGTCCAGTATCATATCTAATAGAATTTCCGTATGTCTCCCTGGCATGACCGAGATAACGATGCATAGTTATCAAAGGGCGCGTGACAGGATCAGCTGATAACATCTTTATTGACTATTTGGGTAAATATTGCCGGTATACTCCATTTTTATTAGTCAACGATGGATAAACTGCTACAAACCCCAGAAACAACTAGATAACCATCTTTTTCTTCTGTATACCTCTCTTGGACAATACTATTACTATCCAAATACAATGGCTGTCTCACCACTTATTTTGCGCATCGCCATGTTGAATGCCGATGCGCCAGTGCCCAATGTGATAGAAAAACGGGCACCCTCTTACGGCCATATTTTCCACCAACTTCTATCTCAGTCGGCCACTCGAGTAGCCCCTGGGCTATCCGTCGAGGCAGAATACTTTGACGTCTATCATGGAAGTTACCCAGAATCACTCATACATTTTGATGCCATTGTCATCTCCGGATCAGGTGCAAGCTCCTACGAAGACAAGGACTGGATTAGACAACTCGACGCTTATATCGCCAAAGTTTACGTTGAGCAGCCCCGCGTCAAGATCTTCGGAAGCTGCTTCGGCCATCAGATCGTCTGCCAAAGCCTCCTCCGCGAACACGGTATCTATGTGGAAAAGGACCCCAAGGGTATGGAAATGGGTGTTCACGCAGTACAACTCGAACAAGATTTCCTGAAAGCACTGGGAAGTCGATCATCAGTCACAAATAACAGCGCCCTTCGACTACAATTTATTCACGGAGACCATGTCAAGATACCAGAAGGTCACTCTTTGCCTCCAACATGGCTTTCTATGGGCCAGACCAAACACTGCGCTTTCCAAGGGGCATATGAGCCGAATCATGTGCTCACATATCAGGGCCATTTCGAATTCGACACGTTTATCAACACCGAGACTTGCAAGGTCTTTGCCAAAGCTTGCGGCTGGGACCCCCAGTTCACTACAACTTCAACGGAGGCTATGGAAAAGGATGATGACTCTAAAACTGCGGCTGACATGGTTATGAGATTCTTTCTTGAGGGCCGAAATGCTGTGCCAGGCGTTGGAGGATTGATGAGTCCCCCGTTGGAGGATTAAATAATCGAGTTTATAATTTCAAGTGTTTTTGTTACCGAGGACTGTTTGCCGAAAGTGTGTGACAGGTTCCAGGTATCATTCACAAATAGCTAGAATATAATTATTTTACAAGTCGGCTTGCTGTTCATAGGTACTCGGAGCTAGTATAAAAAATATCCATTCCTATCGAATCTTCATACTATCTTGATCTTGTTCCATACCACATCATCAGTCACTGCCTCTCCCTGCATAGCTCCATGTACATAAGCTTCTCCAATCAGACGATACACATTTTCTTCGTTAGTCTTACCCATGACCAACGGCGCAGGGGATCCCGCAACTACCCACACCTCATCTCCAATCGCACAAGAGTCGTATCCCATCCCCAAATATCCAGTATCAGTAAGTATAGGTCTGTGACTCATATACATCGACGCCATGAGACTTCCCGGCGGCATGGAATGTTTTGATATTGGTTGCTTCAGCATTTCGATCTCTTCATCATTAAGATCCACAGCCTCTTTTGGTAGAAAATCTAGGCATGACTTGACGAGGTTGAGGCTGGGGAAGATGCTCGAAGGGTATTTCGCGGCTATGTCATTCAAGTAAGACATTCCACCTAGAGACTCGAGCACAAAAGCCTCCCCGGCAGCTGGCGACTCAGCCTCCCTGTAAAAGACTCGTAAAGGAGTGACTATTTCCTCCAAAATGGCTCGTTGGAAATCTCCAAGTCGGACAATCTTAGCCGGTCGATTGCTAAAGTCAGAATCCCATATCAAGGTGCGCCAAAAGACTTCATCTGCTGGCTGGCCAGTGTAATGATAAACCTCGTCCATGCTGAGAAGAACATCGCCCGACATACTGCGCCGGCCATACATAGTTTCAATGTAGGTCTCTCCTATTTTCTTGACCGTTCCGAGACGAACGCCAAAAACGTTAAGAATGTTCCCATCAATGCTAAATGGGCGCTGGTTTGGAGCATGAGGTACATGCTTGGAGGCGTTGATGGTGCCTACTGATCGAAACTGGGCGCTCGAGAGAGTGTTGATTACGACTGCAGGATAATCAGGGACCCATGATGGAAGACCAGGGGTCTGTCGCATGCTGGGACACTTGACGAGGTTAATGTAGACTAAGGAATCGGTCGCTTCGATAATCTTGCGTGCAACATTTCGTAGCAAATCTTTGACGTCGATATCATAGTCCGGCTCGAATTCCGAAGGTAGCAAAAGTCCATCCTTGGCAGCCATGTGCTTCATAATACCGCCCAGACCGTAGATAACATCTCGAGCGTCAGAAGCCTGAAGACCCAACAACGTAAAGAGAAAACGTAGTAAGACCATCTCTGCTGACTTTCCATTCTTACTACCGAGCCCGGCTTCAAAGTCAATTGTCTCCAAAGTTCGATTCCACTGACTCTTGTCTCCTTTGCACCATTCTCGTAGCAGTTGGATCCTCTCGGCGTGGAATAGGTAGAGATCGCCACGGATGTAGATACCCGGCCTCTCTTTAGGGACTAGGTTGAGCGTGGCTTGGAAAAGTCCGCTGTAGTGAAGAAACGCCGCCGTATAACCCACGTAATCGAAGCGCGTGAACTTACCGTTGCACAAGATGACAACGTCGTTGGTAAGAGAGACTTCTTGGATCACCCAGACTCGCGCAAACCAGTTACTCATAAACAGTGTAACCAGTCCAAGAGCTTCTTCTTCATCGATTGGAGCCATTCCGTACTTGTCAGGCATGATCGAAATATCAGCATAAAAGCCCCAGGATTGATTTTGAATCAATCGAAGAGTGTGAGGAACAGACTCGATCCCAATCCTCTCAGCCGCGTTTATACCGGCTTCCAACTCTGGAAAGTGTTTACCAAGCCAGACGATAACACGGTTGGCCTTTCCGTAGATCTGGTTCATTACCGAGACCTGGGAACATCGCTCAATCGGGTCTGATTGGTTGATGCACAAGGCGTCGATCCAGATGGGGGTTTCGGTGCGTGAAGCTTGGAGCTCAACGAGTGCGTTGAAGAGATTTGGCTGAACTTCGAGACTCTGACCGTTTAGTAGGATGCGTTTATTGGAATCTGCCTCTGCATTGGAGGGACGGGGAGAGCCCCAAGTGTAAGATAGAGCATTGTAGGTTATCTCTGTGCCACTGGATAGTTCATATGTCGCGAGTGTCACACTTGGTACTCGGACCTCTGTGTCAGGGTCAATATCTAGCGAGATGGTGGCTAGACGAAAAGATTTAGTGTCAAGCAAGTCTGAATAGTATTGCGGCATTATCATAATATTTGAGGGGGGTAAGATTAAAGACTAGGAAAAGTGGATGGGGATCTTTGTGTTGCAGATGAAAGCCGCTTCAGATGCCGTTCTCTAGTCTAACCTGTTTGGGCTTAGATGGTTTTTATCTGTTTGTCTGATTAGAATGGACATAAGCTGTTGTTCTTCGAATACGAGCATAGAGTGATTGTTTACTCGGTCAGAAATAATTCTCTTATTACGATTCTCTAGAAGGTATCGCTCAAAAGAACTCCAAGCATATCTCAAAAGAATGATGTCATGAACAGGGACTACTGAGTCTAATGGTTGCGATAAGGCTGGATATGGGCGGGCCTCAACAGAAATGAAATCATTACTCCCATACCAATCTTGCCAGACATCCAAGTTGATCTATTCATGAAAGTCCCAACGCAACATGAATAAGCTCATTTCCATCATTAAAGAGACAATGGAAAAGGAACTTCACCCACAACCAGATCCAACATAGCTTAGCCTGATTTGAGCGGGAAAAAACCTTTTATCGTTTGTGATCAAGACACGTATAATTTATCACTGTTGATAAAATCATGTAATTCATACAAATAGTCCTTCTAGATTTAGGGTTCAAACACCTACCTTTCAACGTATGTTGGGCTTGACTCAAGCAAATCAAAGACAGACGTCTCTCGATGCCATCCTCAATTTGGGTCCGTTTCTAGAATGGACCCAAGAGGGCGAGTCTAATTGAAATTCAGACAAGAAGGGAAATTAGAATTGCATTTGGGATAACAAACTTCCAATGCGTCAGTCAAGATTTCTGAACGATGAGGAACGGGATAGTCTAATGCATCTTGTATTGTGATGTTTGCTATTATTAGTCGACCAGTGGTAAGTCGTAAAACCCCAAGAGTTTCATGACGTAAAAGCTTCCAAGATGCGACATCCAGATTAAATGATAAGGACGCCAGAGCTGAATCTTGGCTTGAATAGATAAGTTATTAGTTTGGGAAATGAGTCACTCAACATAAATGACTCATTTTCGGCTAATGGATATAAACTCTTCATCTTGATGATCCCAGCTCTACCCAAATCTTCACGTCTCTCGTTTGCGTCCAACCGCATGATGAACGATCCAATCAAGACCAACTGGCCTCAAGGTCTCGAGCTGCACCATATAGACAGCCTCCGAGCCTTGGAAGAATGGACTCCTTCTCTCACCAAGCTCCTCCAATCTTGCGTCAACGATGACCCTCCTTCATCATCCCTCGGTTTCCACGCACCTCTATCCACCAGCGACGCTACAGAATTCTGGCTTTCTCTTTCACCTCGGATATCTGGCCCCAAACCACAAATCAGCCTCTTCGTACTCGCTCGGGGCTCATCCGCAATCGGTACAGTCCATCTAGTGTCCAATCCAAAGGCAACGCACGCGCACAAAGCGGAAGTTGCAAAACTATTGGTTTCCGCTGAAGAGAGAGGCCTTGGGTTGGGAAGGAAACTTATGGAGTTTACAGAGAGGTTTTCTAAAGAAAAGTTGGGCAAGAGTATGCTTATGCTTGATACTGCGACAGAAACACCCGCCAGGGGATTTTATTTGAAACTTGGATATACGGAATGGGGCATTTGTCCTAATTACGCCGAGAGTGCTGACGGGCGTTTGCAAGATTGTTCATTCTTTCACAAGATCATGGATGGTTAGTTTAGATGATCATAGGTAGTTCCATCAAGGTCAAGGGTCAATCATCCTAACCGTTTTCAACTTTATTCATGACCAAGAGTACGGACCGAGCTCCCGAATAAACCATCCCAGCATTGTTTAAAAACTCTTATTACAGGGATTGATGGTTTCCATTGGTGGTCACCATTTATCCGCCTGCCACTCCGGGGTAAACAGCCGCCAAGCAATGGCCTGATTGAAGCGTCTACCAATCCAGCGGGGGATCGACATGCTTAGATCCTCGGATTGGGGGCAATCCCCGCGTTTTTACCAACAGTTGACAGGTACAGACGACTCTAACCCTGATCTCATAGATGACGCCGTAGTGATTTCGGGTCATCATGAACCGAGGCACGTATAAAACCTCACCGTGACAATCAATCGAGTTACTGATTGACCCCAATGGACTGAACATCACTCACTGAACATGTCTCTCCTCTCCCTTCTCACCTGGGCTTCTCTCACAAGCGCAGCCTGGATCGTCCCAGGTGCTCGCTGGCATGATACCGACGGTAACCTATTCAACGCCCATGCAGGTGGCCTCTGCGTCGATCGCTCCAGCGGCAAGTTTTACTGGTTCGGCGAGTACAAAACTGAAGAGCGAGAAGAAGGCGGTGGTATTTCTGTCTATAGCTCTGATGATCTAGCGACATGGGAGTCTCATGGTCTGGCCCTTACTCCTGAAGAGGGACATGAGCACATCTCTCCAGAGAGCATCATTCAGAGACCAAAGGTTCTCTATAGCGAGGAGACAGGAAAGTACCACGTAAGTCTCCAAGAGCCAAATATGGCAAGAAAAGTTCTGACTTGGAAGTAGATGTGGTGGCACGCCGACGATCGAAACTATAGCCTTCTCCTCCAAGGTCTTGCAACATCGGATTCTATCGCGGGACCGTACAAATTCAACCATGCTATCGCTCCTCTTGGAAATTGGTCCCAGGACTTTGGCGCCTTTACAGATTATAAATCCGGCAAATCCTACGCTCTGTACTCCAACGGTGACCGTGTCGAAGGTCGGGACGTATACGTAAGCCAGTTCAACCGCAACCTTACCGACATCGAAAAGGTTACACATCGATTTAACAAATACGATTTTGAGGCGCCGACGATTCTGCAGACTGAGAAGAGCTATTGGACTCTGATGAGCCACAAGACTGGCTATCGACCTAACAGTACGTGGCGAAATTCAGACGATGCGACGAAATAACTGATGGGTGATTTAGATGTTGTTGCCATGAGGGCTGATAAACTCGAGGGTCCCTGGTCGCAGCCATTCTTCGTTGCGCCAGCTTACACGAGAACCTTCAGCACGCAGTCTGGTTTTTCGTGGAGAATCAATGGTACCAAAAAGACCACGTATCTCTATATGGCTGACCAGGTATGTGTTGTATTGTAGAGTCCCGGGAGTCGGTATTAATTCGTGTAGTGGGATCTGCCATCGATCTGGGAAAGTCGCAACGTCTGGCTTCCCATCGAGATTGACGAGGAGAGCAAAAGCCTCAAGGTCGTATGGCATGATGTTTACGATTTGAACGTGTAAGAGTGTTTGTCGAAAGTAGAGATGTTCGGAACTGACGTTTGTCTAGGAAAACTGGCGAGTGGAAGCCTGTCAAGGGCAAGACGTACCCAGCCAGTAAGGCGAAACTCTCTGGAGATGCATTCCTTCAAGAAGCGGTAGGTCAAACTTTTCCAACGTCTGGGGGGCATGACTTAATGATGTTGTAGACTTTTGGAACCGATCATGTCATTGCAACTGGCATCTATGGAAATGACAGCACGGCCACCTTTACTGTTCAGGGCAAAGGGGCTGAACAATGGGTATCATTCTACCACCAAAGTACGCGTTCCCCTCTGTTCCACGTACAAGTTCCTTTTTACTGACATTTTTAGACATTGATGACATGGGCTTTGGTGACCAGCCGATGGGTCAACCAGACCGTATTAACGGGACGTGGGCAGTTCGCCGCATCAGCAGCGTGGTTGTCAACGGCAACAAGGACAAGGTGCACACTCTGTACCAAAAGGATACACACAAGGGTATCATTCTGTCAACTCCTCTTCTTCTGCCACTCAAGAAAGGAGAGAATACTATTACAGTGGGAGGTCTTGACAATGGTAAGGGCATCAAGGGGGCGGACCTGGATAGGATTGTTGTTTATCCTCCTGAAAAGAAGAAGGGAAAGAGAAGTTTCTTTGGAGTGTTCTAGATTGATGGTCACGTACTAGTATAAATTCCGATAAGACACATTTATTCGATTTCCTATCAACCCAACGTCTTGGAGTTCACACAAGGATGTAGCCAAACCATGCGTGTAAAAGAATATTGTAGATAAAAGTCCCATCCCATCCCGTCAAAGAGGGAACGAACCTCGGATTTGAAAAAGTGTCTTCGATACCATGAGAATTGATCTGTGTCTTATCGACCATTATTACTACACAACAGGCGTAATCGTAGCTGCTCAATTTTGTATTTCTCCGTTGTTGGATATTGAAAATGAAATTTCCTACAAACCATTCTCTACCACTCGTGTTCACGATGCTGTCATGGTGCTCGACAACGTTGCCCTTTGTTCTCATCTCCTTTGAGGAACAACGCTATACGTTTACTCAAAGCTCTTGTTCCAGCACTATTTTGGAGACAGTGATGTATGTATTACTTGAACAGCCCTCATGATACGGTGGTCTGGCGCTTGTTGTTGCTGGTGAGACAGTTCACCTCTATAAAAACAATGGATGCTCATGCATGGCAGTGTTCGGCACCTGTACAATATTTCATCTTTTTTGAAAACAAACAGGCAACTATAGGTGAATGTGTTCGGCAGCCGTATAAAAAATTCAGAAACTCCTTGCAATATGTCAACTCAAAACCATCACTCCATAAGCGTTTGCTTTGCAACTTTCATCGTCAACCACAACTCATCATTATTATCATCTAATCAGCGATCTGAAGTCATCGTAATCATCCTTCTTGATCTACCTTCATCACCGCACGTTACCGTTCAGGTAAGACAAAATGGCAGCCCTCGATACCTGGCCCGCGGCCCTTCCGGCCAAATCACACCTGCTGGCCCGTATTTTCCCAGTCCTTCTTCTCATCATCCCTATCGCTGTCACTCTCACCTGCGTGTGGCTTCTTTTTGACGACTTTTGGCTCCGAATCTTCTGCACGCTCTTCGTTCTCCGATACGCTCGCTTGGTTGGCCACCTCCTCGGATCGTGGCTATACCGTGCTCGAGAAGTCAGCCCCGACCCTTCGTTTACTCGCCGAGATGTGACCGTCATCCTTCCCACCATCGACCCCAACGGCCCTGACTTTCAGGAGTGTGTTGAGAGCATCCTTGCGAATCATCCCGCGTATATTCTGGTAGTCACAGTAGGCGACGCTCTTCGAGAAGAGTGCCAAGATGTGTTGCGAAAGTTGAGCTTGAACGCACCGTACACGGAGATTTCAGTGGCAGCGCTTTCACAGCCAAGCAAGCGACGTCAAATCACCCACGCTATGCCCAATGTCACCACACCTATCACGATTTTTGCTGACGATCATGTCTTCTGGACAGCCAACTTCATCCCGTCCGTTCTCGCGCCCTTTGACGATTCCCACGTCGGTGTAGTCGCTACGAAGAAACGTGTTCGACGCACAACCCCCGGAGAGTGGTCTTGGTCCTCGGTAGTCAACTTCATCGCGTGCAACTATCTTCAACGTCACAACTGGGAACTCCGAACCTCGAATGCTATCGACGGAGGAGTCTTTGTCATCTCTGGTCGTACAGCAGCCTACCGCACCGACTTCCTCAACTGCGCTGATCTTTTGGAGCGATTCTGTCATGAGAAATTCTTTTTTGGCCTGCTGGGAGGAGACGGTCTTGGTCCGGATGATGACAACTTTCTCACCCGCGAAGCTATGAAGAAGCACTGGCTTATCGTCTTTCAGGATACCGAAGATGCGACCGTCGAAACCACACTCGGAGAGTGGCCCAAGTTCAAGGATCAACTCCTTCGATGGGCTCGTACTACCGTCCGCAGCAACCCCGTCATGCTCCGTGATCCCGTCTTCGTTTTCCGCTACCCCTGGAGTGCATTCATGGTGTACTGGGCTTCTCTGTTCAACTTTGCTATTCTGTGGGATGTTCTTCTGATTTTCACACTTGTCAAGAGTGCAAACGCCGCGCCTTCGGATGTCGTTCTGCTGCTGATTTGGATGTTTTGGACAAAGGTTGTCAAGCTTATTCCGCACTTTTTGAAGCATCCTTCCGATTTTCCGTTGATGATTTGTCAGGTTATTTTTGGGTACGTACACAGCTTCATCAAGCTCTGGGCATGGATCACCTTTTGGGACTGCGGTTGGTCTGGACGTAATCTTGAGGGCGTTGGACAAGACGAACTCGACACTGCTTTTCATAGAGTTGGGTGAGCGAGTCAGTCGGTAAGAGGTTCAGTTTGGTTTGGTTTGGTTTGGCTATGTACGATTGGCTATTTTGACACCGCCTGTAGTGTTTCACCGGCTGCATTGGTTTTGCAAGCAGTTCATCCAGGATAAGTTCGTCTAGGATAGGTAAAAGGTCAATGTTTGGGTTTGGGTTTGGGTTTGGGTTCAGGTTTTAGTAAATTGATTTTGTATTAAAATGTTCTTCTGTCCATGCATCTTGTGAATATTGAATCGCTGCACACTGACTGTACTATATTATAAAGGGTACTGCCCTGGTTCAGTTCTTAAAGTCTCCATTGGACAGCTCGTCCTCTAGATCATAGTAAACCTGAAACTCGCAGTAACAAATCTCAGGATCACTCTCAACATCAAAGTTGAAATTTGCCTCTTCGTCTTCGATAAGCACCTTTTTGATGCCACTCGCAGCAGCAGCTTCGGCAAGCAACTGTACACGACAACTATTCTCCATCGACGTATACAGCCATGCTGCCTCATCCACTGTCTGACCAACAGTCAGGATACCGTGGTTTCTCAAGATACAGCCTTTACCCTTTGGACCCATGGCGGCGGCTATGCGATCTCCTTCTTCGCTGCCCAGTACAACACCTCCATAGCTGTCGTACACGCTGTGTGCATCTCCTCTAAACTTGCAAGCGTCTTGTGTGAGCATCTCGAGCCTTTTACCAAAGACAGACCAAGCCTTGCCATGTATGCTGTGCGAATGGCAGATGGCGTGTACATCTGGTCTGGCCTTGTGAATAGACGCGTGGATTAGAAACCCAGCAGTGTTGGGTGGTCGTGTTCGATTGCCGCCAATGACCTCACCGTCAAGATTGACGAGAATCATGTCGCTTACTTTCAATAATCCAAAGTGCCTTCCTAGAGGGTTTGTCCAGAAAGCATCGGTAAACTCGGGGTCGCGAACGGAAATGTGGCCGCTCATACCCTCGACGTAACCTTCGCGATGCCAGTGGCGAAAGGCAGCAGCGAGATGTTCAAGTTGCCACTGACGTTGGGATGAGAAGTTGGGATGCTTGGGAATTCCTTGCAAGACAACATCACCGTGGGACATTGCTTGAAGGGGAGTTTTATTCTGTAGTTCATGGCCATGAGTGTGAGATGTCTTTGAAGGTGTGATGGTGGTTGAGCCATCAGTGGCGGGTAAAACAGCGGTTGGGGCCATGTTGGGATAACTGTAATGAGATGAAGAAGGACGATGATTCTTTCTGATGTATCCAACTGGATTATGCCTTTTTATAATTGTACACTATCATGTCGTTACAAAGGCGCCCTCCAAATACTTGTCGCCCATCTGCGGGGAAATGACTTACAACCGGTGCTTATCAGAAGCGGGACCGGTAACTCGATCCGGTCACTGATAGATAAATGATTGGACAAAGACTCTCATATTAAAGCAATACACACTGAAGATCCTTAGGAGATAAGTCACAGAGTCTTTACTCCGTCGCTTGACGTTCTTGTTTTGCCTTTTGTATGGCGCTGCTGCCAAGGCGTGCCAATTCTAAGATGAATCGGCTTAATTCTTGCGCGCTATCAACATCCAATTCTGTCATTTTACTCGATGATAAGTTTTGAAACATTGCGGCAGATGATGTCAGAATATCCAAATCCGTCTGCGTCTCTTTGTCGACAGGATGGATCAAGATATTCATAAATAGTGCCAGTGCCGCAATGGGTGGGTAGAAGGCAACATGACTATACAGATTCAGTAACAAGCCATCGATATAAAGAAATATGGTAACTTACCCAAAAGCATCTTGTTCCAGCAGCATATCTTGGTCTTTTAAGATCTGCAGGATCGTGCGACTGGCTTCGAGGGACAAATCGCTACTCGAGTGATAAACGTTATGCAAATCATCGGGTAGACTCTCTGTCATGGCGTATCCTGCGCCGCATCTTCGTACAGCTGTGTGGATTATGATCGTCATGTAATTGTATTCCAGTAGCAAATTCATATATCTCCGTCTTTGGAGATACGACATTTGCGGCTGGAATGGCTGATCAGCCAATAATGACAACTTGGGTCGGAAGTCGACTGGGATGCTTAATCGCCATGACTCGAGATCAATATCCAGCTGGCGCAAGTGGAATAGGATTGTGCTATCAGCCAGATTTGGGTTGTCGAGGGAGCATAGAAATAGACACAGCCGATCTTTGATCTGACTTAGCTGAAGGTCTTGAGGGAAGTGAACAAGGGTCTCTTCATTGAGAGAATGGGTATCGTATATCCTGTGGAGTCCGACTGGTAATGTCAAATCGCAATAATTACTGGGAAGAAGGGGAGGTCGGCCGAAGCGAATCGAGATGTCTTTGTCAAAGATGTAACTTAACCAAAACAGATCTCGGATGTGCTGCCGTTGATGTTGTTCAGAGCTTTGTTCTGCATACGTGGCGTAGACGCAGTGACCCTTGAGCTCGTAGACGATACGGCAAGCCGAAGAATGAAGCGTGGCAGCATCTCCCCACTGTCCCGACAAGATTTTGTAGATTTCCTAGGTTGTCAACGGGGAAAGATTACGATGACTGCCTGACAGGTACTTACCAGCATAAGTACCGTTTCAAGTGTCTCCAAGGTGCTACTCTCTGGTACCTGCGTAAGATAGCTGTGCGCAGTATTGGCATATGCATCTCCCTCAAGCAGTTCCGACGTTTCACACTCGCTGGCGAGCGAGCAGATAGCCATCGCCGCCAGAATGTACGCCTCGGCTGTTCTCTGCCTATGGATGGTCTCATGGTTCGGTGGCAGTGTATAGGCCGCTTCGATGGTCCCCAGAACAACGGATGGGTCAAGGACTGGATACAATCGTTGCCAGTCTGAAGACAACCAAGAGTCGAGCACCTCATGGACTACTTCTCGTTGAGGTAGTTCAGCGCGTGGTTGGAAATAATCGGTCGTCGCAGAGTGTGAGCCGAAAAGTCGGAATTTTCCCAATGCTGGCCTTTGGCCAATTTTGGATGCCATCCAGTCAGTACCCTTTTCAGAGAATAATGGAACCCCTTTGAAGTACCAGTGTTGGCCCAGAAAAGCACGATGTTGGGCTGCGCTCCCGGCAACATGTTGGGGTTGCGATGAGACTGGAGTTGTCTGTGCGGTATTTACCGTGCCTGGTAAGGACAAAGGCGTGTTTTGGCTTTGAAAGACTGGTGTACTTCCGTTTATCAACGATCGAAGTTGTTCAACTGTGTTTTCGAGCTCCGTGACACGTCGGACAAGAGCTTGTACATGATTTAGGATAGTTGGGCTAGCACATGATACGAGTCAGCTAGCTGGTCAGATAGATAGATAGGTACCTATGAGCCTACATATCGTCTGTTTTCTTCCTCTGTACTTCTCGTCGAAGGGCGCATTCCAGATTGTGATCCGAACACCATTCACATGGCAGATTAGGGTTGGTTCTTATACATTGAATCTGACGTTTTGTGAGTGCCGAGATTCATGATGGGAGATGGATAGCTAGTCAGTAGTAATACCTTTCGTTTGAAGCATACATCACATGCTCTTTTGATAGGCATCTCAGAGGTTTATCCTATGATACAAGTACAATGACGCGATTGTCAGCAGAGGATGATGTTAGAAGGATGGGTCGTGCCGGTATACCGGAGTCCGTATGATAGTATGTGTGTTTAATACGAGTCAATAATGACAGATTCCTGTACCATCATCTGATTCTATGATCTAAGAATGACCGAATGGTGTACGAACTTGGATGTAACTGATACCGCATGTGAGCTGAAATTGCTGTACCTGTCAGTAGGTTGGACTGATTGGCCCGAACAAGAATTAACTGGATCCCGGAGTCCGAACGCCGCTGACGCGCAAGACGCTACTGCAAGCCAGTCCCATATTGGCATGTCATCTCTCCTAGATTTACCATTTCTGTGCTTAATTCTGAGTCAAAATTTCACATCGTTGGAAAGAATTGCAAACACCAAGCATCGCCCAGCCTCTCGTTGTTCTCGCCTAGGCCTCCATGGACAACAACTTCATCCTTTGCATCCTCACCCTTGACAAGATCAGCATCAAACCACCCTCTGGCAACAGGCCCATCTCCTGTCTCGACCTTTAACCATAAACTTGTCTCAGTACAAAAAGCCCATACGTCGGTTAGCATTTTTCCAGCCCCAGCATGGCCAAGGGAACTAGGATCTCGTTCGCCAAACATGGTGAGCAAATAAGACTTGTCTTGTATGGATATCGGTAGAAGGGTCGAGACGCTTCTCGCTTCCGGACCCTTATTTCTGTCGGGGATGTGGGTTATTGTGGACCAGGACGAATCTTTGATGCTGTAGACATCCAGCGCACCACCTTGTTCAACATTACCATCAAAGCCATTCATGCGGTACAGCTTCCTGTTGAGGAATGTAATTGAGGCCCCACCACGACCAGGGTCAGGCGCAGAAGGTAACTCGGCCCAAGACCTTTTGACAAGATCAAACTCCCAAACATCACTCAGACGACCCTGCTCAGGGCATCCAGCGTGGATATAGATTTTATCAACGCCGTCGGATGTGATACAATGATAACTTCTTCCGGACGGAAATGGTGCATCATTATCGGAAGGCGTGATGGCAGTCCATTCATTGTGTGTTGTCCTATAGCGCCACACAGTACCATTTTCTTCGATGGGTTTCATATCAAGACCACCTCGACCGGAGAAAAGATACATGTCGTCATCGATAGCTGTGCTAGGACTCCCCACGCGAGGTGACGGGGCTATAGGAGGTACTGAAAGGGTTTGAGAAGCATCATCTATGAAGAATAAGTAACCTGTCAAAAGCTACAGTCAGTGACATACCTTTATCGTGTCTCAGGTTTATAACATCAACCCTATTATCAACTGGTTGACGAGCTATCACCTCTCCACCAAATATAAATGCCTTGTCACCGATAACGGACAAAGCTTGCGATGATCGGCCAAGTCGTTCGTTCTGGGTGACAAGCTTCCAGCTGGCATGTAGCGAGTGCAAAGAGGTCATTGCGAGTGAAGTAAATACACATATAATGGTGTCGCCTATGAGAACTTCACATTCAAGGAACAAAGAAACAGTTATTAAATTGTATACCAGACAGTTTATATAGATTACATGGATAATAGATAGATTTTCCTGAACTACAATCAACTATCTTCGGAGTCCGAGGCCCGCTGACAGAGACAATCCCGAAGTCGAAGCTCATTGGTCCAGCCTATGATCAGAGTCCTCTGATCCATCAGGGTCTGAGTAGTTTGACTATTTTCAACACAATCGAGATAAGGATCTTTATTCTTTATGACCATTGGGCAACAGATCGATGGAACTTGTAATGGAACAAAATCGTGTCATGCCATTGGTCTCTTGTGAGTTTCATGGTGGATACTAGGACCGCATAAAGAAGCCAAACCTTAGACATTATGCATTGGATTACTGATCAAGCGTCTATTCTATCTAGACTACATATCTATCAAAATCTCCAGGACTCGACACTTTGACTCACGGTACATGAGTCACCTAAATGATGTTCTTCTACTCTGTACATATGGAATATACGCTACAGCCAATCAGATACAGAAAGATGAGTCACGGATCTGACCATGGTTGTCTTTATGTCAGACGATATTTGCCGTGTCAGAGTGGACAAGATGTAACTCTTCCTACAAATCAATCTATATACATCGCTCCCATCTACCGTGATCTAGTCGGAACAAATATCTAAAAGAAGAGACATTCCGCTCAAGCTAAGAAAAGGGCTTCAGACACAACACGACCCCTCATTTCATCATGACACAATCCACCTCAACCTTTGACAAGGCCTTTGCCGAGACACTCTGCGACATCCAAGTCCCCAAGGAAATCAAGTTCTCACCCAATGGTCAAAAGCTCGTATACTCAACCAGCCTTGTGGCAGGTCATCGCAAGGGCAAAAACCACGTTTCGACGCTGTGGCTTGCGTCTACCAACGAACCCAACTCTTCTCGAAAGCTGACGTCAGGGTCATTTGATGATACAAGTCCAGCTTGGCATCCGAGTGGTGACAGTATCATATTTATATCCGACCGTACCAAGCCGGGTGAAAGCTCAGCAATTTGGCGCATGCGATTGGACGGCGGTGATCCTGTTGCTGTCACCGCAGAGAATAACGAGCAGGATATTGACGTGTTTACTATTTCACCAGACGGAAAGACAATTGCATACGTATCATGCGACGAGAAGAAAAAAGACGACAATGACGAAGAAGCGGAACCTGAAGTTTGGGGAGAGAAATGGGATAATGCTCGCCTACGACTTGTCGACGTGGAATCCCATGAGACCAAGACCATTATCGGTGGTTACATGCATATTGATGAAATTTCTTGGAGCTCAGATGGTAAGTCATTAGCCTTTATGAGTACTGAGAACTCTCATATCGAAGAGGCTATGTTGACTGGTACTTCTATCTGCACTGTCATCATCGAAACGGGCCAGGCCACACATCTATGCACGCTTATGAATGAGCCGTACAACTTGACATGGGCGCCTGATGGTCACGTCTACTTCATCACCGGTACGCCGCCTGATCAAGACTCTGGAGGGAGATCTGTATACAGTATCGATCCGAAGGCCTCTTCTCCCAATTTTATCAAGATGCGATGCGGCGAAGATGATGATGCAGCAGATATCCGTGTAGCAGGCAACAAAATCATTATCAATCGACAAGTCAGACTCGTCGACGTCATTAGCGAGCTTGAAGGAGAGGATCTTTTCGCAGATAACAAGGAAATGTGGGTTTGGGATATTTCCTTCAGCCCAGAAACAGGCATTGCGACACTCGCGGCTAGTTTCTCCAACATTAACACACCCTACGAAGTCTTCACCGTTCAATCAGGCAAGGATAAGGTTAAACTCTCTAGCCATGGAAAACCGCTCGAGAACCAATCGTTCGGGTCCTGCACTGTTTTCACTTGCCAGTCATCAGACGGACAAGTCGAACTAGATGGTCTATACCTTGCCCCTACATCGAAGTCAAACCACGAGGGCAAACCAAAGGAACCACTTCCAACTATCGTCTTGATCCATGGTGGTCCAAGGGATCGTAACTGTAACAGTTTCGACACATCCTGTTTTAACTGGGCTCCTTACCTCCTTACAAAAGGCTACGGTGTTCTTCACCCACAATACCGAGGATCTTCGGGGAGAGGTGAAAAGTTCGCTTCGTACAGCATTGGCGGGCAAGGTCTGTATGACTATGCAGATGTAATAACCATAACGGACAACGCCGTCAAAGAGGGTTTTGCAGATCCGAAGAAACTCATGGTTGGAGGATGGAGTCAGGGTGGTTTACTAACATACTTGTGCAGTGTGCGAAACGGCCTTCATGGTCTGGGCTGGCGCTTCAACGCCGCAGTCGCGGGAGCGGGAGTATGCGACACAGAAAGTCTTTCCATAACAGCTGACCTTGGTTCAACCTTTGAAGTCGAACTTGCGGGAGGTCATGCGATCTGGACACTCAGTCACGATGACACACGGAACCGCCAAGGCAGTGCTATATGGGAGGTTTCCAGCGTAATGGAGCATTCTTGTCGAGAGGGACTGGCTGTTATCCCACCAATGCTAATCTTGCATGGTGAAAAGGATGAGAGGTGTCCTTTTTCGCAAGCTGAAGGGTTTAGAAGAGCGTTGAGATACTATGGTCTACCATGTGAATTCGTCAAATATCCTGGTGAGGGGCATGGGATCAAGTCACAGAGGTTCTGGCTGGATATGCTTGAGAGGGTTGGGAAGTTCTGTGATTTGTATATCGGGGAGGGATCAAAGAATCAGGTCGCGATTCGATAAGGGTAGGCTATCAGTGTTGGGTGGTGTTGTAGATAAGATGCAACCATCTCCAACCATGGATTCGGTCTAGACAAGTGCATTTTGACTGTACCTACTCGTATGAGACTGGTCTAGTCTGATAACACTCCTTTGTAACGATACGTATCGTAGAGAAATGCCGCCATTCTTTGCCTCTTGCTTGTATCAAGCTTTTGGTTATTATTCTACAGATTACCTGTTTTCCACTGCTCTCACACGTCGAATCCATCGTCCTTCTTTATCTAGATCCAAGGGAATTTATAACTCACTTAATTGGTCCAGCCTGTTATTCTTATTGGAGCCAATCGTGTTCGTACAACGTGGGCTTTAGCGCCGCTCAGCGAAGGCAGTAATTCGCTACGGCGTACAATCCTTACTCTTATTCTGAGTCATCAAATTCCATCATTGTGTAACGACACATACCCAGTGATACCTACCTATATATACACATATGTATAAATATGCATGTCTCACTCCAATGGCAGCACTGTTCCTACATAAGGTTGGTAACACGAGATATAGTTTGTCTCTATTGTTGGCCCAAATTTTGTCCGTCATTTCTACACCATTGGGATCGTCTGCCGTCAAAAGGCCACAGCTATCAAGATCTCAAGTCATAGTATCCTTTTATGAAGCCTATTATCATTAACCAATATTCCTCATTAAGTGCATTTGATCTACAAGTCAAGGTACAGATGTCTTTCCCTTGCTAGCTTCTCAATACTCATCAAAAACTTTAGAAGCTCGCCACAGCGTATACAACATTGCGTATAGACGTCGTTTGCGACAACTCATCAAGATGTCTTTCCAACGAGGTCTCGCGGCTCCCTCCAAGAATATACAAGAATTTCTTGCTCGCCATCCTGAAGTTCAAACTGGCCCCGAAGCAAAATCGCAGCTTGAAGCCTTTCATGAAGCCGATACGTTCTGCATCGTAACAAAAATCTTTAACAACACAATATTACATCAGGAATATGATGGGGAGTCTAGACAAAGGGTTTTTGTCTTTGCTTACGTCGATGATCCCGAGGCTTTGACTTGGTACGAGAAAAACAGACAGGACGATGGCATTAATAATGACATCTGTGATTGTAAAATCAGGGAAATAGAAGGGCAGGATCATCATTTGCATGAATATGTGGTTGAAGCGGAAAAAGCGGAGTGTCCAAAACACAAGGATGACGGGGAGCCAAACCCAAAATGCCTGGAATGCTGGCCTGTTTTGTGTGGAAACAATTGTAAATGGTAGAACTGCATAGAAGGCTTATACCGTATTACTTCGACAAATTGTTTGAAGGAGAGTAAGCCAACCAAGGCACGATGACAGGCCTTGGCGTGTCAATCACTTGTGTGTTATGCTCTAGGACAGATGATAAAGGAAAGAAAGGATATCATTGATTCGTCAGACCTCGTGACAAGCTAAAGTCACCCCGCTGTAGGTTGGCTTACCCCCTGGACCAATTTGTCGGAGTAATACGGTACATTCTTGCATATGTAGAGACATGAGATTCAATTCGTGAAATACACAGCAGTAATCATGTATGGATATTTGATACAGACAAGAGCAGTTCTCTCTCTCTCTCTCTCTGTAGGGTAGGGATTGTCATGGAATTACAAATCATGGTTGTAATCCTAATCCCTGTTAGTATTAGCACTCTCCATCGAATATCGACTCGGTGAATCTTGTCATTGGTTCACCAAGATCTGGGACCAGTGAATATGTACCTCGGCACGGGGCAAAGTTAGCTCCATGATGACGATTCAAGTGGACTGATTGATATAAGAAGAAGACGACGACGTCTTGACTCTGATTCTTCAACCAATTCATATTCATCCAAATAAAACAAACCTCACATTCATCTTTACCAAAACCCAAACTATCTGTCAAAAATGTCTCTCACAGTCCATCATCTCCAAGTCTCACAATCAGAGCGCATCCCCTGGTTGTGCGAAGAACTCAACATCCCTTATGACCTCAAACTCTACAAACGCTCCCCTCTCCTCGCACCTCCGGAGTTCAAAGCTCTCCATCCCATGGGAGCCGCTCCTGTCATCCAAGATGGACCCATCACACTTGCCGAGAGTGCCGCCTGCATCGAGTACATCAGCAACAAGTACGCCAATGGATCTCTTTTCCTGCGCCCAGACAACCCAGCCTATGCCGACTTTCTCTACTGGTGGCATTTCCCTGCCGGAACTCTCCACCCAGCTTTGGGCCGTATCATGCTGATCCATTCAGCCAAGCTTGGAGACGACAACCCCGTTGTGCAGTTTGGAAAGGCCAAGTACAACCAAGCTTTAAAGGTGCTGGACGAGAGGCTTAAAGAAAATGAGTGGATTGCTGGAAGCGAATTCACGGCTGCTGATATCATGGTTGTGTTCCCTTTGACGACCATGAGGTATTTTTCACCCTACAGTTTGGAGGATTATCCCAACATTGTCAAGTATCTTCAACGTATTGCGGGCAGGGAAGCTTACAAGAGAACAATGGAAAAGATCGATCCCGGCATGGAGTTGGCGATCGGGGTGAACCCACCAAAGAGCCCTTTCAAGCTGTAGATTCGTGTGGATGGAAAGATATATGTTCGATCTTGAACCACGTCTGAGTGGTCCCGACGTCAAGTCGTGTGTATTATATATCTCAGAATTTATGTAGACTATCTTAGAACTTTTCTCTTTTTCAGTACTCGCTATAGTGACCAGATCCACCCTTATTTGATCAGCAATAGTAGCTGACTAATCATCAAGAGTTGAAGACATTAATCTTGACACACTTGACCTGCGTCCAATCATTAAGTGCATCAGTACCATTTTCCCTGCCGAATCCACTCTGCTTGATACCTCCAAATGGACTATTCGCGCTGATACTGCCCCAGGTATTAACGAAAACCATGCCCACCTCAAGCTGGTCAGACACCCTCACAGCTCTGCTGATATCATTCGTAAACACAGCAGCCGCCAGACCATACTCGTTATCATTGGCAAGCGAGATGACCTCCTCTTCTGTCTGGAATTTGGCAAAGCTCGCAACTGGTCCAAAAACCTCTTCGCGCATGATGGTTGCTGCGGGCGAGACGTTGATGAAGGCTGTGTTGGGTACAAAGTTACCCTTACTGTCGGACTCGGTTGATTCGTGCAAGAGCTCTACGCCTTCGCTCTTGGCTTTGGTGATGTATTCCATGATTCTCTCCTTTTGAGTAGCACTGATAACAGGTCCTTTGACTGTGTCATCGAGAAGGGGATCGCCAATGACAGCATCCCTCGTCTTGGCCGCAAACTCAGAAATGAAACGATCGTAAACGTCTTCGTGAACATAGATTCGACTCCCAGCCGCGCAAATCTGTCCGTTATGGAGTGTAATTCCTGCCGTGGCAAATGCAAGGGCATTTTCAAAATTGGCATCGTTGAACACAATGCTTGGACCTTTACCGCCAAGTTCAAGCGTGACTCTCTTGAGGTTTGACTTTGCGGCGCTGACAAGGATCGTGCGTCCGACAGCTACACTACCAGTGAAGGAAAGCTTGCGGACTTGATGATGGTCTGCAAGAGCTTGGCCTGCTACCGGACCCAGACCAGGGATGATGTTGACTACACCTGGTGGGAAGCCCGCTTCCAGGATGAGTTGAGCCAACTTTTGGCCGTAGAGTGGTGCTAGTTCCGGAGTCTTGACAATTAAAGTATTTCCAGCTGCGAGGGCGGGACCCAGCTTCCATACTGTGATCATACTGTCCATGTTAGCATGGTCCAAGAAGTGGTAGAACAGACTTGGAATTACAGGGGAGTGTTCCATGGCACAACGGCAGCACAAACACCGATAGGCTCTCGCTTGGTATACGCCAGTCCTTGATCAAAATCCAACGATTGTCCGTCAATTTTGTCCGCCCACCCCGCAAAATATCGAAGTGTCTCGACAGCCTGGACAATGCAGAAGCCGAGGGACATATTGAACAACATGCCGGCATCAACGGCCTCGATGGAGGCAAGCTCTTGGGCATCTCGCTCGATCAGATCGGCCAGCTTGTTGAGCAATTTTCGTCGCTCGGCAGGCTGGGTAGTCTTCCATGTCTTGAGAGCTTCCTTAGAGGAAGAGACTGCAGTGTCGACGTCGGAGGGCTGGGCCGCTGAGACTTGGCCAAGGGGGGTGTTTGTGGTTGGGTTCTCGGTCGTGAGGGTTTTGGAAGTAGCTGAAGGGATGAATTCGTTGTTGATGAAAAGACCGGTGGGAACTATCAAATTGTTAATCTGTGAGACTATGTATGTAGCGCAGTGTAGTGCAAGGGTTGATCATACTTTGAATCTTGCGACCGCCAGCGCCAGTGATGGTGATTTCTGTCATGATGTAATTATGAGAAA
The DNA here is from genome assembly GCA_014899045.1 of Fusarium palustre. Taxonomy (NCBI): domain Eukaryota; kingdom Fungi; phylum Ascomycota; class Sordariomycetes; order Hypocreales; family Nectriaceae; genus Fusarium; species Fusarium palustre. The sequence goes on from JAAVUH010000106.1 coordinate 398,452, forward strand.
CAGTGTATTTATAAAGGGCAAAGCAGGTAAAGAATCAACTCGAAAGGTGTGCGATTGATGTACTGTATTTATACTCAACCGACTGTTGTAGAGACGCATAACTTCGCTCCGGAGCCGCAATATCATGATACATTGATCCACCCGCCGAGTCTCGCGTACATCCAGCTCCACTAGAGTCAGCAAATGACATGCGAACACCTTACAGAGAGCGTCTCTGAATCCTACATAAGTCGATCCGTGCTTCCCCGTTGGCAGGGATTGTCCATCTCCTGATTCGTGTTGTCGAATATTATCAGATCATTCAGAGCGATCAGTGGGGGCGACTCAGATATGATTCGCGAGATAAGAATGAAATCCTTGTTGGATATTTAAAGTTTTCCGTCAGTTAAAAGTAGTAAGAGGTCTGGCTCGCATAGTTGTGACTCTAGGTACTGGTACAATACAGTCATTGCACGATAGAATCTCGTCTAGTGTCTGATGAGAGTGCAGCCAAACAAAGGTTCCCGCATTTCCTAATGTCCATCCGACTTCCGAGCTCCTACAATGTCCAGGCCAAGCACCTTTGGAACATTTGGCATCTCATTAGTCAATGGATGGCAGGTCAAGATAGTAACGTCTTTTCCATTCTTGGGTTCTCAACTTGAAACATTGGTCAATTTGAAACCACGAGCCTATCTACCTACAGCAACGGTGAGACCAAGAAGCAAAGGTCGGATTGTCGGCGGCAGATCTTTGATGTTTCTCTTTTGTCTCTTGCTCTTTAGCTGCCACACTTGCTAGTTAACAGATTCCCAGTTGTTTGACTTAACTTGAAACACAGTCTTCTTTGAACTGACAGGGAATTCAAGTGCTTCCAGGATCCTGTAGAGTAGTACAGGGGTGCTTGAGACTATTTCCTAGACATGTTGTGCGCCATATCGAGTGGCTGAAAGACACACAAAGGCGCCTTCATCACCCCCTGCTATTGTAGCTTCATTACTCAAGGCCGCTATTTTCAGAACACGTGCAGAAATATGAGTTCTGATCCAAATGTAAAACCTGGGCGCGCAGGTAATAACCCCCGACGCCATTTAGCAAAACCCAAGTGTTGTTATTAGGAACAAAGACGTCTTAGCCATCGCCGAGCCCCGACTCTCAATGCAGTACTGATACCTTCTGATTTCAGGGGAACGTGTCTTTATGACTCTCTTTCATTCTTTGTTGTTTTGGCTGTTTCGGCAGATCCAACCTCATTAGCATGAACGAACAGCGTGAGAAGCTTGGATTAAGTCCCTACGCTATAAGATGTCGTAAAGGTTCCCTGATCATGGAGCCGATCCCTTGTACGCTTCTGCGCTATGTTTTCACAAACCGCTCAACAGATACCGCTTTATTTCTTTTCCTTCCATTTCGACAATACAACAACATGAGCCAGTGGTCGCCCGACAGGTCCGTTCAACAGCGCCAGTACGGTCGATATCGAAGCTACGCCGTATGGCAACAGCCCAGTCGATGTACCAGTTGCGCATTCCAAAATACGAGGTGGGCGGTGTTCTGCCAGGGAAAGATAGGGCACAACCACGAAACAAACCAGCTTATCATATGTGCCCAGAGACTGCCAAGACAACAAGCAACACCGCAGAATCCCCAATTGTGAGTGTCTACGGCGGTTTGTGCAAAACTGACTAACATGATCAGAAAAGAATGAAAATCCCCCAGAAGCCTCCTAGGTCTCAAAGCTGAGTTTTATCGGGGAATCCTAGACGGACACCAAATCTGCTGCAGGCGGAGGTTGGGTGTTTACGAAACAGGGTTCGAGTAATGAACATGGAAGCCAGTGCCTCTAGAATCAGACCCTGTACTGGAAACTGTTCACAAAGCATCAGTTATTGGGTGTTTGTTGTTTCGGGAGACTGCGTAGTTCTACAAGAGTTGGACATGACAAGCGTATGAGAACCATTGGCAGACGATAGCACTGCAATGAAGTCTTGTCAAATCTCACAGCCTGGATTGTTTGATGTTTGATTAATGATGGCATTATATCACACACAGAATGATGATACAATTATCCGTCATAAGCGCTGGCATGTTTAAATATTCATCTTTTGAAATGATTTATTAGTACACAGGTAGATATCTGAACCACCTGCACCAATGGCGTATAATCGACTAGATATAACACTTATACCAACTTGCGAGGGGAAAACCTTCGGGCAAAAACCCCTGTAACAATGGCTTGTTGGAAATCCTTTCATCCCGACTTGTTTGGCTCCTCAAGGCCGAGCCTTCTGAACTCGTCCTGCGACCTCCACGTGGCATGGTTCTCCCAAAATTCTCGAAAGCCCTTCTCATCAAGTGCCATATCAATGAAATAACACCAGTCACTCTTGTCCTGGTCAGCCCATTGATAGTGTTCCAACATGCTGACAGAGTCGGTGAGAGGGTTGGAATATGCCATGGTACGGATCCAGTCCTTGGGAACAAAGCCAGCCTCGCTCCACATCAAGACACCCGTCAGTCCCTTACCCTCACTCTCATCCACCATGAAGGACAAGGGCATCAGGTGGTTGTGAGCGAATACGAATTCGGAGCAATCCAGACCCATGGCCTTCACGTTCTCGAGAAGAGCTTCGGGGGTGTATGAGCTTGGCTCGCTCAGTGCCTCCCTGGTGAGCCAGTGATGTTGAATGTTGCCTCCGTCAACGCCACAGATACGATCACCGTGCCACTCGGATAGTTGGAGGTATGCTTCGGCTATCTGCTGCGTCCATTTCTCCTTCAACTCATCGTCCGTTGTCGTTGGCCAGACCTCAAGAATCGACTTGCCCGGCAGGATACTGAAGACGATGTAATAAATGTCACCGTAGACCGCGTGGCAGTATTCAGTTGGGACCTCGAAGCCAGAAACCCTCTCTTTAAGAGCTCTCAACGTGTTGTGCTCTTGTGCTCCCCAGTTAACACTTCTGTGAAGGAGTGCATTTCCAATCCTGTAGAGCCCAAGCTTGCCTACATACTTTCCGGTAAAGTCTGTGATGGGGCAAGAATCCGAGACTCTCCGAGTAATTGGTTCCGGACTTGGGGCTTCGGACATGGTGAAGTAGGACCCTTGGCCATCCTCCCAGTAGGCTTGAGGTGGTTTGGAATCGTGCCTGGATATCAGCGCCCCGCCGAGAATCCATGCGTTGTCGTTGACCTCCTTGACCCTCTCATTGAGCCAGAGTTGTTTGTTCTCATCCAGGCTTTTGGAAGACATTTTAGAATAGAAGTCGAGTTGAAGTGCTGATTAATCAGAGAAATGGATCGAAAGTTCTTTTGACTTGGAAGAAATTTTATGAGTTGTGGTATAGAGGGCAGAAATGGCGAGGGTGACGAGGTAGTTATACTTGTGCCAGTTGCTATCCGAGCTCTCGCCTCGACTCGAACACAAGGAACATACTCGGGTCAAATGCCGGAACTGTTGGTCCTATTGTTGATTGAGTATTTCCTATTGTCATTGTCCAGACTTCCAGGAGCGGAAAGGTTGTAAAAGCTGCTAAGTTGTTTGGTATCATAGGGTGTGGTGTTTTTCTTTGTTCAGTATTTCTGATGGTGTGGAGGACTGAACCACCTGAAACGCCACCCTCATGGACATCAGCGGTATCAGTCTGTATATACTATTTTTACTTTGATTTCTTTCATCAATCTAGGTTCGTGGTGGTTGCTATTGGTATCCTATTGTACCACATGTTCTTTGTTCGCGAGATTAACTACCGCACAGATGGCACACCACAAGGCATTGGCTTGGTTCATGCCTTGTAAAGGGCGCCCCAACTCTCTGATTGTGTACCAATCCATTGGGTGCTCCTTTTGTGATGGCTTTTCAAGACAAAGAAACACTGGCCTCCAATTGAAGCTAATGTGGTGCCTCCAAGACACGCCTTTATCTCTTCACCAAGCTTTTTGTTGACGTAGAGTCCTGTCATTCAGTGAGAATATCGCATTTGGGCAGTGGGAGTACAGCTCCATTGGCTGCTATCAAATGTGTCATATCATATTTTGATGTAAATTTCAGACTTGAATTATCATACCAGGCGAGTTGTGGGTGGGCAATTGAGTGTATGTAGACAAGTTGAAGGATGGTTGAGTCGTTAATGCTCGATGGTGGGCTGCAGGGGGAAGAAACGGCTACTGCGTGTATAGCGCAGCAGAAGCCTATTCGGTCTCCCTCATCGTGGAGTTTGGTCGTTTCTGTATCATCCAGGTATATATTGTCTGTTGGGAAGTTAGTCATTAGTTGAAACATTAATTTGATACATTAAGTTTTTAATTGTTATGGATCTTTTAGTTTAAAATTTAGAGCTAACCAAGAAAGCCCGTGTCTTGGGTGAGAGAGATGGCTAGCAGCACATTCACATAATTGACATGAACTATAACAAAAACTCCAATCTTGATTCCAGAATATAAAGAAGGTTTCTCTTCGGTCTTCGACTTACAATTTGCAACCGAAACCTTCAATAAACAAGGTTTCTGGACATGCTACTTATTGCACTGCTCAACAGATCTCTATTCTCCTCGAGTCAGGAATATACTTCTTTCTTCTCACTCATCATGCCCGACTCTTCATATCAGCTGATCGGAGCCAAATCCCCGATCGAGTTAGGTCTCTGACCCACTAACTATCTTGCACTGATTGTCCCTGTGCCGAGTCCACAGCACTCCATCTTCAACGAGACTTGTTCTAAAGTTTAGTGCATTACGCCCCCCGAAGATAAGCTCCAGAAGCCTAACAGTGGGCCACGTGGGACTGACTCTAGCGCAAACAGGCAACGGATCAAACTCACCTCAGGCACTTGTCAGCAAAATTTTTCATGATAGCTTCAACTTGAGCCCCTCGGGCTTAGACCTATTCAAGACAAAAAGCGCTTGCCATCCACTTTTTTCGCTAGCTTCAGAATAATTCTTTGCATCCTTTTGCTTTTCTTTTCTCCACGATCTTGATCTTTTACATCTCCACAATCTCTTCACTATCATACCTATTAAAAGACAAGATAAGATGAGCACACCGCATACGCTAGCGCTGCCATCGAGCAGCTTACCGCTTCTCTTTACTCTCACTAAACAAGCAGAGTCTGATATCTTCAACGCTCTGCACTACTTGGCCACCATATATTGCCCGCTCTCATTCCCTTTTTCCATCGAACTGGATGAGACAAAACATGTTGTCGCTGAACCGGTGGATTCAGGATATACATCCGGAAACGAAGATGATGAGCCTGCTCCGACACCAGCTAGTATCCGGGCAGATCCTTATGAGAAATCTTTTACGGAAAGATGGTTGACAGGCTTTTTGTCTCGAGCCGAAGGCCTGGAGATCTTTACTTCCGAAGAGAGCAGGCAGCGCGCTTTGGACCAGGCAGCATATATATTCGAATCGCTTTTCGCAAGCACCCTGGATGAAGATGATCTGAATTCGCCATTCTTACGACAGTTTTCTTTCGACACTTATCCAGCTCAAGGAGAGAAGAAGCACATTTCTGTGCAGTTGAATGACGGACTCGCGGGAACAAATGACTCGGATTTCGAAGATGTGGGCCTCCAGAGTTGGGGAGCTTCCATCGTCTTCTCAGATATGTTGTGCGCGACTCCAGAACGATTTGGTCTCTCAGACCTTTCTCTCACGAAACACAATCGGATTATCGAGCTTGGTGCAGGCACTGGGCTTGTGAGTCTTGTTCTCGGAAAGTTGATTCCAACACTGGGTATTACAGATTCCAAGATCATCGCCACGGATTATCACCCAGCGGTTCTTGAGAACCTGCAATCCAACATAAACATCAACTACCCAGAGGACTCATCAGCTGTTGAAACAAGCTGTCTCGACTGGGCAGACTTTTCACTCGATGCTCCTTTCGATGTGCCTGCTAGTATGCTCTTTGCAACAGATGTAGTATACGCTTCAGAACACGCACGCTGGCTGCGCGACTGCGCTGCGCAGCTTCTTTCCGAAGATGGTGTTTTCTGGTTATTAGTTACCATACGGCCTAATGGAAAGTTTGCGGGTATCGGGGATACTGTTGAGGCTGCTTTCACAGCCGATGGAAGACCATGTGGGAATAGTGGGAAGAAACTTGAGATTCTTGAGAGGCAAAAGTTGGATAAGCGAAGTGGTGTTGGAAGAGGAGATGAAAGTCATTATGAGCTTTTTAGAATTGGTTGGGCTTAGACGGATGCATGAAAGGATTTAGACAAAAGCTATAGACTAGAGGGACATGATAGACGAGGGAAACTTGACAGGCTAGATGATTAGCATGATAGACATGACAATAGACTAGACACGAATGCATATACATACCCACGTACATGCCAGCTAGTCATATAATGCTGGACAAGTATGTTCTAGATGTGTGTAACATACCGCAAATCTACCAAAACCACGAAATACCAGATATCTATACCATGGGCAGCAAGGAAAGAAAAGGAAAAAACGCTTCTTGACTCCATCTAAATATCCTTCTTCTTCTCCGCAGCGGCCGCAGCGGCAATTCTCTTCTTGGCCATGGTGTTAAAGAACGTTCCGAGACAGAAACCCACCAAGCTAAAGAAGGGTGCAAACATCTCCTTGGGCACAAACAAGTTTGCAAAAGTCAACAGTATCGGGTGCAGCGCGCACATGCCCTTTGTCATGGGAACCAGCCCAGCACGTACTGAACCGCGGACTTGATCGGTTGTTTTGGCGCCGGCTATAATGGCCATTGAAGCGAGATAAACAGTGTTTTGAATAGGGAAGAACTACAGAATCAGCCTCCGTACAATGTACGTCAGTAGAGGTTAAGTGAAGGACGTACGAAAAGCATGGTGATAATCTGCTGAAGTAGGATCTTGCCGGGGAGTTGCTTCTGGACCATAGTGTTGAGGAAATGCGTTAGCGGCGCGGCGATACAAGCCCCGTAAAAAGCCATCTTGGGAACGCGCGATGTAATTGCTGGACCATAACCTGGACGAGCATAGGCAAAGTACGATGCTACAATTTCAGTCAAAGCTGACAAAGAGCCTTGAGTGTACATTTTGGTGCGTAGAGGCTTTAGTTGGAGTTGTTTGAGGTAAGCCTGTCATATGAATATGAATATGAATATTTGTTATGTCCGGGACGATGGATAGACCGTTAGAACTTACAGCCAAAAGGGCTTTTGGGTCAATGACGCTTTTTCCATTTGGTGTGCTTGTTATGGACGACATTTTGATGGTTATGTTATGTTGTGAATTGTCTATAGTGAGGGTCGAGCGAATTGTGGTGAGATGATTGAAATGGGTTGTTGTTTGATGACGATAGGAGAAGGTGAAGGGTGAAAGGTACATGGGTAAATGCCTGAGGCAGACAGAATGCAATCAAATCAGCCGTCTATATCAGCCGCGGTCCTCGGTCCGAGCTTCCCCGCTTGGTGGAGATTACTGAGTCGGGTAATAACTACAATAAATTAACAAATCTACATATAACAATATGAAACACTTGATAGGAATCTTTGTATTGATACCAGAAAACTATATGTGTAGGAGATTATAGTGTAGCGAGAGGCTATCTTATTGGAGAAGTGAGGCGGCGATATGCCTTGTCAAACTGTCGAATCTCGGCCGAGTGTGGAGATACAGCATAAGAATTTACGGATCCGGGGAAACGTGGAGAAATGGGGTAAACTCAAGGGTTACAAGATACCTCGGTGTTGGAGTTTCGGGATTGTCTGCGAGAAATGTCCTATCTTCAAACGAGATCCATAAAGAGCACAAGGCAATATCCGATTTCCTCAATTTTGGTTTCTTTGACCTATCGCAACAGGAACTAAGCAATATGCTGCATCGATCACCTCTACTCAGTCAAGTAGATATTTATTCAGCTGGAGAATAAGTAATCTTCACATTTGTTGATATCTAGAAACAAGTGCGCCACTAGTATTTCTCTATCGTGTATTGTCCGGTGAGACATTTCATTTTTCAGAATAGAAAAGACATGCCCATAACTACAATAACTCAGAAGTACAGCGGTAAAAGATAGCAGAATAAAGGTTCGATAGAGATACAAGGTTAAGTCATCGATCACTATACAGTCTATAGGCTCGAAGAGCGATGCCTCTCAGAAGTCTCTTTCATGAGCCATTCCTTCCACCCCTCATCCTTGAGAATATATCTAGCCCTCGCCTCCAGCCACTCCGTATTCCCCCAGAATCCCCAAGACGCCTGAAATCTACACCAATCCACAAGCGCGCACTCCCAGTGCCGTACAAACGTTTCCCATTCATAATCAAGCGTCTCCTTGCCAGCAGGTCGACGTCCAAGCAACGTCTCATGGTACAAGTACAACAAAGCCTCTTCACCGCGGTCCATGTTCATCTCGTGCGGGATCGAGGGTTTGTCGGTCAGCATATCCAGCGGGACAGAGCATGTGAACAGCTTGGCAAGATCACATACACCGAGGCCTAGACCTACATACTGGAAATCAAAGAAGCAGACGTCTTCGCCGGACTCAGTGGTGAAGAGGTTTTCAGACTTGACGTCGCCGTGGATCAAGGTCTCGAATGGTCGGCCGGTAGGAGTCAAGAAGTCGGCTACTAGTTCGGCGACTGACTTCTCTGAACCTTGAAAGGGCGTGCAGAAGGGCTCGGACCATTCGGAGTATGTATCGACCGCGAGTGAATTGTACTCGCTGCGTCGTGTCGCGAGATAGGTATAGCCGCCGTTCAGCCACAGCTTGGTCCCTCCTGTCTGTGTCTCTCGTCTTTTGAACTCTTCCACTGGTGGGAGGAGATATTCGTCAAGATTCGGGGGCAGTGACTTCCATGAGCTACTGTGAAACCTGGCCAACCACTCCAGCGCAGCCTGCACCTGTCTTGGTCCAAGAACGGATCTCTTGCCGCCTTCAACAGGAAAATGGACCCTCAGATCTGTAAGAATCGTAGCGGTGAGATCCTTTAGCTCGCCGCCCTCATGCTTCGACTTCCAGCTCGACGCCAAGCAGTGCGCCACGGCGGTGTCCTCTTCCAAGTGCGGCGCGACATGTTCGTAGAAATACTGCTCTACATCGTAACTCAGAATCTTTCTCAGATGACCTTCATCTGTTGGGCCAGGAGGGGGCGAAATAAGTTTGAGGACGAGAAAGAAGGTGTTGTTTGATCCTTTTGCGTGTGCAAGATGGCGGACGACGGCTGCGGCTTTAGAATCGGCTGGTCTTGCGGTAAGGGCACAGATGTCGCCGTATCCAGCCCATAGTGTTTGCAGTTCTTTGAACGACTTTACTTCGAGACCCAGAGGCTCAAGAAGAATCTCAGCGACTCGCTTAGAACTGGCCATTTTGGGTTATGTGCGTGATGAGATTAGACAGGCTGATCGTTGGAAGATGCTGAGTTACGTCATTGAGGCATCAAACGGACCGGAATATCATTTCGGACGTGGAAGAGCGGGTCAATTAATCAGTTCATCAACCGAGTTGTCTCTGTTTGCATTCAGGATCAACACCAAGAATAAGCGATGACATAAAGATGGGCAGATGTTGGAGCGTCTGAAACCTCAATCTGGAATTCGCCGACGTTGAACAGAGCATACTGCCGAAACACCGCCTGGTTTGTACCTTTGTGGGTTATTTCCGAGCAAAACGTGACAGGAACTACATATTAGCGAGATTGCTACGTAGGGCTGAATAGCTCCATCCATCCTGCCAAACTGGGCGGTGAATATGTCATTAATGCGTCGATTGTGGCCTCCAGATCAGGGCAGTGTAGTTATCTATCTTTTCCTGTCTTGAATCTTTCTTCTGCATGCCAAGGTTGGTTACCTCTCACGAAAGGATCAATTCCCCTATAAGGAACAGGAACTTTTTGAAAAGTGAGCCAAAAAGCAAGGATGCGCCAGAGCCGAAGCATAAACGACCCAAAAGGGGTCTAACCAAGCGCTGCAATTCCGTTGGGGAAAACATGCCCAAGGATCACTATTCACTGACGAGACGAATGTCACCGTAAGCAAGGCTGAGTTTGCCAAACAGGGGTATCGCTGTGGCGTCACAGGGAACATGGCATTGTCTTATTGGTCAAAGGGCCATGTTGAAGGATTCGACGGATGTGAATACAAAACAACTCTAATTTCCTTATTTTTGACTCTATTTATTATATAGGTTGACCTCTCTTCTTGTTCAGAACTAGTCTTCAAATGACAACTAGTTAACCCTCATCAACCATTCTCAGTCTTCATTAACTCTACTCTTCTCTACTCAACGCATAAAACACCATGAAGTCGTCAATTCCTCTCACTCTTCTCGGCTTCGCTCCATACATGGCCCAAGCCCAAAAGAGCACCACCAAATACAGCAGCACAACCGTCTTTATTCCCCCAGTAAAGACTGGTTCTGCGACAAACATTTACGCCTCAATCATCACCTCAGACGACAGCAGCACGGAATACCTCCTTGGCTGCCAAACAGCGCTTGATGCGTCGACATATTCCTGCAAAAATGACTTCTCAGGCATCACCTATACTCGCTATGAGTCCAGCATGGACGTCCAATTCGGTGTGACATCTTTTGGTTGTGAAACGGGCAATGACCGAGCTATCTGCGCGACCAAGACTGCTACCGGTGATGCAGAGACGAGAACTCTTACTTCATCTGAGAGCTCACTTTGGATGACGGCCATCACCTTTGTGGACGTCAAGAAGAGAAAAGCAACTTCTACGCAAGCAAAAGAGACGAAAACATCGAGTCCTAAGCTATGCAAGCGAAAGGTTCGCGACCATGCCAATAGTGGAAGTAGTGGCGGAGGAAGTGATAGTGGAAGTGGGAGCGGCAGCACCAACAATGGTGATGCTGATGCTGATTCTGACTCCAATGGAGATTCTAGTTCGACTACCAACAAGAAGCCCCACAACGACAAAGATCAAGACTGCTCGGCCGCTTCTATCGTATCGTTGAGTTGGGCTGCCTTGGCCATGGGCTTTGGAGGTTATCTTGGCTTGAATTTGGCTTAGATGCGTTCACTGATGCAAATACCATATATACTTCACATGGACCACGGACTCTGTACAATATATATTGATATACGAAGTTGGTTGGGAATCTTCATAGAATTCGATTAGCGTATACCAATTCCTAATTATACTTTTATTCTATCACGGACCTGTGTGTCACATTTGGTCTCATCCTTTTACGAAGCTGACACCTCTGATCAAAGATCCAGTAAACTCTTTCTAGAAGATTTTGTGGGTTCCTACTAATAACTGGAGAAGCATACAGTGCACGCTTACAGACTGTCTATTTGTACAGTCATCTAGCCTTGTGAGAATGGCTCGTGAGTGTTAACATTCAGCTACTCAGCATAACACTTGGTGAAATAACCACAAACCAGCGATTATAAAGGACTTGTACCCCCCGTGGTTATAACCTATTTCCGTCTCCACTTCACTTAATCATCCTCCTTCACATTTCCAGTCTGGTTCTCATGTACTCCGCGCAGAAACCCACCAGGGCCACCAGCCTGGCCCGCATCAGACTTGTCCTCCTCGATCCTTCTGTATATCTTAGCCTCGTATTCTTCGAATCGAACTTGTGCTTGGTCGATGTCGGGGAATATCAATCCTGCAATCCGTCTCCACAAGCTCTGTTTTGGTTCGTTGTTGTCTTCGATGGTGTCTGATGAGTGTTGCCAAGATGTTTTCTCATCACGGGTGGACTCCTCAGCTCCCTCTTTTTGTATCACGTTTGTTTCTTCATTGGAGCTTTCCAAAGCAGTATTCATGTTTGTCGTCGCGGCTGTCATAGGAGACACAACAGTGATAGCCAGAACTTGCAATAAAAGGAGGGTAATCAAGTACATACAATACATAGCAGCATGTTTTTCGGTATAGGAATCATATTATGCGTGGGTTTGGGTTGACGTAATTCGTTCTCACTACGAGATTGAAGTGAATGTAACTATGACTGGCTTTTATGAATCACATCACGCAAACCCATACCGGTGCAGAGTGCATTTATGGCTACTTGGTTCATAGAATTTGCTCTGTGAGAAGGATTATGATACTCTCACGTCAGAAATAGTCACCAGACACAAACTTACCTTTGGCTACATCAGTCCAACTCAGCATTCCGATGATCTTGCTGTCTGACTATTCTTAGACCCCATTCTTAGGGAGTGTCAGCACTGTTTCTCACACCACTGGACCTTTCAGCTTATCTCATACAAGGAATGCACAACCAGACGAAATGAAGTGCCGAGTGTCGTTCGTCTGATCCAGTGATTTTATGAGCTATCTCTTATAATTAGCATTCGTCGTCTATAAAGTCCTTGATCTGTGAACGTCATTATATTCCCGCGGGAATCTTCACCAACCGGACTTCACCTAAACTGTACTCCATCTCCAGCCTTTCAAAGAAGCTCATCTTGTAAACTCGTCTATTCAAAGGTACTACTGATAGGTCTGGCTATTTTGTGGCAAAAGTCACTTACACCACAACGCCAAGTCCACGATCTTCGATCCGGACCCGTCTTCTCCAGAAAACCCTTTGATGATCACTTGGCATTCGTCTCTACCAGGGTTCCGAAGCGATCTACATATGCATGTCCCACATGAATCGATCTACGTCAGACTTGTGAGATGTGATAAATAACGCGGGCGTCTGTTGACCTGAGTGAGTTGCGGACGGGTTTCGAGAGATTGTGTTAGTTGATAACGGTGATCAAACTGTGAAACACTCGTGATCCTGTGCAACAGGGTGCCTTGTACTATAATCCAAACATCCACCCGTTGAGTGTCTTGTCAATCATTTATTGACTGGGATTCTTCGCAGTTCGAGTGATGATGATCTGGGTAACCCATTTCGTAGCCACGTCATCTCGAAGAGGGTGAAAGTTTAAGGGCACGCTTTGCAGCAAATCAAAACGACACGGGTCAGCGAATCACCCGTGGCAGTATTTATCCTGGGAATTCGAGGTATGTGTGTGCAGCTGACTCACAAGAGACAGAACGGTTGGTGTCACGGAGCTTTTGAATGCGTTTACGTAGTCATGAATCGATATTTTCTCATTTCACTTGCAGGCGATAAACTGGCGCGAGTCTATAACGACGTGATCATGAGGACTCTCGAATAAAGAACAGCCTAAAACGTATACTGTATACCGCACAATATGGATAATACGTCGCTGTTTACCTTTTATAGCAACCTCGCGCTTCAGCACAGGGGCGCATAATCGCTTGTCGTTGAAATGACTCGGTCGTCAGTTTTGGCTATCTTGATCAAAGTAAGCTTATTCCAACCCACGACGACATCACCTCATTTCCCCGGCTGCAGGTTCAAAAGCGCATATCCCCATGGGGCATGCTCCCACGGCCAAAGGAACCTACGTGTCAAGCGGGTCGAGATAACATTGTATGATATGACTCTCATCTTGGTAATGTACGAATTCTCCAGATGGTCAATTACTCACACACTCGAGATACGCGCTCAACGCATATCGACACCGGCTTTCCAGAAATGGACATCCGCAAATACTCACTACCAACCAACAGGTCACTAGTAGTAAAAGAGCGGTAGAGACAAATGCCACCTTGTGTGTCACCACAAAGCGCGCGCGGCCCATGACCAAGTAATATGTAAACAATTCCTCCAGGGTCTGGAAATGTGGATCTTCGGGGTAATGGAGCGGGCCCAATTAATAAAAGCGGGATGCATCTCCAGTTTAAATCTATACTGCTGCCTGTTACCTATCAAGCCTGTGAAACAACAAGAGAATAAGGAAGGGATCAACGAGACCGTTCCTTAACGTCTCCACGAGTGCTATGCCGTTGGGACCTTCAGGGTTCTTTGAGTAGAAGTCAGAGAAGATCGGATTGAAAGATTTCTGTAGATTACAGAGGTGTCTTGATGGGCGCAATTCTGATGAGTATCATTCACGGGCAGTCACGTAGCCAATAACAAAACGTGTGTGCAGTACTTCTATTGAGTCTATTCAACTCTATAATGCTTGAAACATCTATACTCTATATCCTCCTTCCAAAAGAAAGACATCTAAGAAAGGGTATCTTAATAAAAATGATGTTTCCTTAACAGAAACCCCAGCCATATGACAACTCAGGCCATTCAAGACTTCTCCGAGTTAAATCCAGACTCGTCGCGGACAGTACCGCTCTCCTCGCCTGGCTTCTCCATCATTCCACCACGACCAACCTCGTCGACAAGTCCAAGACGGATAGCCTCGCGCTCGACCTCCTCGTGGGTGAGGAAGGGGAGCTCCTTGGCAGCCTTGACGTACGAGATGTTCTCGACAAAACCCTTGGCGAAGATGATGTCGATCTCCTCGAGAGAACGGTTGGCAGTCTGTGATTTATTTATTAGTGTCCGTTCTTGTAAGTAGAATAGTGAAGAGTGACATACCTCGGGGTAGAACCAGTACAGAATGGGGAAGAAGGTGGCGTTGGCACAACCGAAGAAAAGGTAGGTTCCCCAGTGGATGTTGGAGATCATAATGGGAACAATCATGACAATGACAAAGTTGAACAGCCAGTTGGTGCAGGTAGACGTAGCGTTGGCCTTGCCACGGGTCTTGAGGGGGTTGACCTCGGCGGGATACAGCCAGGGAAGAGGCAACCAGGTAGCACCGAAGGAAGCAATGTAGGTGAACAGACCAGCGATAGCACCCTTGGAGATTTGAGGTGCATTGTTACCAGGGTCACTGCCACCAGGAATCAAGAATCCCATGGTAAGGAACATGGAAAGCATCTGTCCAGCGGTACCGATGAGCAGCAACTTGCGACGACCAACACGCTCGATGAGGAACCAAGAAGATGTCGCAAAGATGGAGTAGACAATCATGTTGACGCCGCCGAGCAGAAGAGCAAAGTTCTTGTCGCCAAAGATGTCGGTGCACAGAATAGGGAAGTAGTAGATGACGGCGTTGCAGCCACCAACCTGCTGCATGAACTGCGAGCCGGCGCCGAGAAGCATACGGCGGAAGTGCTGTGTCTTTCCACCGGTGAACAGGGCCTTTACGGGAGTGCTCTTCTGAGAAGCGAAACCAGAAGCACGGATAGAGTCGACAACTCTGTCACGTTCAGCACGGGTCTCATCGCTGTCAACCTCGAAGCCTCGAATGGCGGCGATGACCTTTTCGGCTTCTTCGTGGCGGTCGTGAGTAAGCAACCAACGGGGCGATTCAGGGAGCCAGACCATGCCGAGGCAGACGACAAGACCGAAAACGATCTGGAAGGCAATGGGGAAACGCCAGGTGAGGTCCTGGGGGCCGTAGGAGCAACCGTAGTCGATCCAGTAGGCGATGAGGGTACCAAATGCAATGATACCACCTTCAATACAGATGAGAAGACCTCTGTTGGAGGTGGTAGAACACTCAGCCTGGTATGTAGGGATGGTAGAGGTGTTGATACCGTTACCAACACCGGTGATAGTTCTACCAACGATGAGCTGAGCAAGAGCAGAGTGACCCTTCATAGCGGTGATTTGGATGATGACACCAAGAATCATGATCCAGCCGCCCATAATCATGGCCCTTCTACGACCAAGCAGATCACCGATCCAGAGAATGAACATGGCACCCAGAAGACATCCAATCTCGTAGATAGCAGTGACAAAACCCTGCATGGTGCTGTCCTTTGTCTCGGGGAAGTAATCATGGAAAGGGTCAGCGTCAATGATTCCAGACATGACACCTTGATCGTATCCGAAGAGGAGGAAACCAGTTGTTGCGACTGTAGAGATGGCCAGGGACAATTTCTTGCCCGTCAGGCCTGCAAAGGTGGGAGGCATCTTGGGTGGTGGTTGTTGCAAGACCAGCTATGCTTTGAGATGCAGTGCTAACAAAGTAAAAACGAAAAACAGCTCTCCCAGGAGCTGTAGTCTGTGCACGAAGCGTGTTGACGAGTGTAGACCCAGGAGGAGGAGGAGGAGACAGGCCTTTATATAGGACAGAGGTCTAGAGAAGGATCAAGGTCAGTGTCCGTACTCGCCCGTCCATCCCCACCTGTTAAAGTGACGATCATCCTAGAACTGGAACAAAGTTAGCAAAGTTGGCCGTTGGTAAGAGAAAAGACTCCATAGGTAGAGTCCCTGCACCTGTCTCGTCTTGTCGTGTGCTTGTGCATGTGCGTGTCTCCATCGCCATGTGCAAGCAAGCGGAGCCTTGGGGGCCCAAGGGGCCAAGGGATGAACCCACTGAGTCGTGCTGTGGCTATTAGCGTCGATACCACTGTAAGCCAGCGGCCTCGTAGGGCATCCTTCACTGCGTCATTCCGTTCTGTGCCGGTACCCGACTTGTGTTTGTCTGCTAAAGTGTCAGTAGGTAACTATCCCCGGGATCTGCCAAGACCGGTAAGAGATCCACGAGCGGAGGATCTCTTTATTCAGTAACACCGAGGGAGTGTGACGTCAAGTACTAAGTAGGCAATTTTCGGCAGAAGCGCTTGGAGAATAGTTTTTCGGGATTGGGTTTTTGGAGAAGCCAGCCACTGTAACTTAGTGGTACAGTACAGTTACTCAGGTAGATTGCAGTGGTGGCGATCTCATACGGCAGAGCTATCATTGGCTGAATAAAATTCGGCATGTGCGACATCTCATCGACTTCGTTTTCAGAACCTCGGTTTCCACCACCAGACAAGACATATCTGTATGTCTTTCTACTGACGATCTCTCCATATACAATCTCGCATATGCTCCCCAGAAACGTCTTCTCCAGTTCATACGGTTTATGGTTATAACGAGACCAAAAAAATGGCGAAAAAAAATAGGACCGCGGGGTTCGCTAACCAACAGTCAACAAAAATCTGGGCCTCAAATCTTGAGGGAACCACTTATCAGTGACGATCCTCTCCTCACAAGGTAAATGGAGCGGACAGGCAGGGGTTCACCAGTTCCACAGCTTGGAGGATGGTAAGGAACTATTGTTTTGCGGTGGCCCACGGGGAAACAAGAAGGGGAGAAAACAGGTATTTTTGACAAATTCTAAGGTTAATTTGTTCGCGTGGGGGAAGGAATTAAAGAGTTTTCTCTCATGTCGGACAACATCCTTGGCAGGGGTTTTACTTGGATGTTTCTGTGATTACAGGGGATATCTCATTGAGTTTAGGGAAGTGTCGTTGGGCGCAACGTTCCATCCATTCATGCCTCTAAAATGCTATCACTGACCTTGGTTTGGAGAATCTGTGCCAATGTCGTGACAGACACTGCAGTCCATTATTCAGTGAGTGGCCAATATGTTGAACTGATATCTATTACTGAACTGACTTCACGCTGAATGCCTCAAACACAACTCCATATATTACCTACAAAATGCCTAGAAATGCAAGTCGTTCTTTTGCAGTCTTGGCCGACGGGAGATCTTCAACCACAGGGACAAGACCTGGTTATTGACTTGGCGATCCAGAAACATTGGCATTCACCATCACTCGCCATGCTATTCGCAATTGTTTTTTAAACCATCTCCAATGTCAATTCTCCAACATTACTACAGCGACAAGACCTGTAACATTTTCAGTTCATTCCTCAACCCGGCATCTTATGCGATGAAAACAAAGTCTCTAACGTCAGCCTCCCGCCGATCATTCGTAATTAAACTCCCGATTTTACGGAATCCTTCCCTCTTCTTCTCGGATTACTTGAATAGGTCTTGCGGTCGCTTACTCTAGCCACCATCTCTCATCTCCCTTTGAGCCGCACCGCCTTCATTGTGCTACATACCTGTGTCTTCGTAGTCAGCCAGTACAGAGCCCAATCCTTAATCTGTAACTACTAACCAATTAACCCCGTCAACATTTGACTAAATATCTGGACCCTTTTCTTGGCTCTCCACTTGACTTCAAGCATCAATCAAAATCCTACGGATAACTTTGCCGCCTGGCTTCTTGGCGAACCGCGTCTACACGGGCATAGTGAGGGTTTGCCATGCGCCAATTTGTTAACAGTGTTTACTGTGGATATTGATAGTTGCCAAGAGAACGAGTGAGGTTGTGAATGGTGATAAGATGCTAAACTCATACGATATTATTCACAAGGCCGAGGAAGTAATTTAATTCTCTGGCTATCGTTACATCAATTACTCAACTCAGATCTGTTCATTGTCATTGTCGTTAAATGTAACCTGCGACCCATTATTCTTCCATCTCGTGGGGTCTCCAATGCGGGATACTTTTGGCCGAATTTTTGACCGAGAAAAAGAGGTCCCCTACTTCTCTTTCTCCAGGTTCTCGTTAAATGATTTTGACGAGAATTTTCTGGGTCTGGGGGATTGGCGTGAGAAGCTGGGGAAAATTGCCACCCAAGAGGCGAGAATTAAACTTGATCCGCGATAGGTAACTACTCTACTCTGGGGAGAATAATTCAGAGTGTGAGCATTGAGCGCAAAAGACAAATCATTAATTTCGTGAGTAAAAAGTAATCAAGGGAAGAGTAGCAGCAAAATTCAGTACTTCCGACCGTGGCTACCATCGCGAGTATTGTTCGTAGTGTGAACAATTGAAGATTTACATTAACAATAGATGGTGTAACTACCACTTAGCACAACAATAATGCAAAGTTCGTTGATTCAACACCTCTGATGACAATAACCTACAGTGCACTTTGACAGGAAATATATCAACAAATAGCAACACCCGTTCAGTCAATAGACCTCAATGGCTGCTAAATGCATGGTAACGGTACACTCACTGATGGAGAGTCCAAGATACTCGCTTCCTCAGCCAAGCCGATGAGTATAAAGATGTCTTCCAATTGCCAGAAGCACATCAAGATCTTGTTCTGTCTTGATCAAGTTCTCCTCTTCTGTCGATCTCGTCTCGATAGAATTGAGTTGTAGAGCAACGTCCTCACCATCAATACCACAGACACCAGAACACCAAAACCGTAGGCATCTACATCACCATGTCTCCGCAAATCCCTCCCGAATTTGACAATTTTAATTTCCCTCCTCTATCACCTCTTGTTCTTCCTGCTCCTCACTTGCCTCCCCTTCCTCCCCCTCCAGCTGCAGCTCCAGCTCCTCTCATCCAAACCAACCCTCAACCCCGATTCTTCACCATCGTCGAGCACGCAGTCGTAATGCACTCTGAACGCGAGTGGAAAGTCGTCAACATGGATCCTCAAGGTCCCCAGAAGAACATCGCCTGGAAGATCCCTCGTAGCAACAACTGGCTGGCCAGAATCAGCAACCCCAGGGCCAACGCCGAACTTCTCAGCATGGTACGCCCTCCTGGCGGAAACACCACGCGAGGCTATGTGAGCAGCTGGGATGACGAAATCAACCTGTCCATCATCATTTGCAAGATCCGTGCCAATGAGCAGGGAGATATTGAGTATGTTCCCGGGGGTGTCAAGCCTGATCAGGAAGAGCACTTTATCCCTTGGCTGGCTGCCGTCATGGGCTTCGACGCGGTTTACATGCCCGAGGGATGCTGCGGATGTTACTCGCTCGGGTTCAGTTGAGGTCTTCGTGGTACAGTCTCCAAGACGTTGGCGGCATTTTCTCAGTACCTAGCTTGAGAAGATGAAGGGCTTCATGATTCTGGAATGGGGGAATTCTTATACTGCCTGCCTGAGCATTCAGTAGGCGATTGGATGGCAGTAGCTAGCAGTGCAACTGCCCGTTACACTTTTCTCTGCTACCTAAGGCAAAGAACCATCACGAGCAATAAATAAACAATCCCGTTCCCATTCTCTTTCGTCTATTTCAGTGCATTCAATTCATGCTTCGTTACTTGCCACATGCATCGCATCTTTAAATTCTGCATTGGTACCTTCATATCTTGACTCGTGCGACCACTTCCACCTTTTATCCCACGATGTCATCACCATCATCGCCGACATATCGAGGCCAACTTGCGATGACGATACTACTACCGTCTAAACTCCGATAAAACCACTTCCCACGATCTCTCTCTCTCTCTCTCTCTCTCTCTCTCTCTCACACACACACACACACACACACAGTCAAGCACCAAACCCATTAAAGAAGTGGAAAACACATACATTTATGACACGAGAATGATTGCTAGGTGGATTGACGAGGCGACCAGTACAATCCGCAGAGTGCTCCAGCCTACCAAGTCAGGCAAATGGGCAGATGCAAATAATGCCACCCACCTAGTTATGTACCTGAATTAGTAACGCCTTACTCTCCGACCTTTTTCTTTTTGCTGTGATCTTCGACGTTTCCTCCTTCTTCGCAGGCCATACCTTGAAGTACTTCCTACAACGAAATTACTCGTAGGACTGAATAGTAACGTCAAGTCCATCAATTCATAACAACGCTATTCGTCTGTTACCTTTGGTAGAATCGCTATAACCTGGCCTCGGTTTCCGGTGTGTTCTTGTCTGCAGCCTTATTTTCCTGCCAATTCCTTGAGTTTTTTTATTTCAATTTGTATTATCGAGAACACCTGGTCTAGCCTCGCATTATGCGGATCTCGTAGCTCGGATTGTAATTCTGTTGTGCTTCTCTTGAGTTTTAATACTTCCTGCCGTCGTAGCTCGGGAACGAATCCCACAATGCGTCTCTCAAGCTCTAAGATTTCATCTGCATCGATTATTCTTTGCGATTCTGCTATTTTGGTTACCAAGTGTTTGAGGGAGAGCTTGCTGACATCAAAGCTATCGTCATCAGTAAAGGTTTTAAGCAGAAAGGTTCATTAACATACCCGTTAGGGAACATTTCATATCTCTAGTACTTCACGGGGCCTTCGAGGTCGTTCTCAAACCACCGAGCATCTACCTCTGTCCCGTTGTCCTTGAAGAAGTACGCTGCTAGATCTGCAAGTTCTTTCTGCAGATGACCAAGAGTAACAACAGATCTGTGAGGAGTCCTCCTCTTGAACTCATCCACTTCCATGTCGCGCCAATCTGGAGAGGGGGAATAACTCGGAAACTTGCTGCGCGGTAGGATCCATATGTGCAGGGTTACGTCATGTCTGCAAGATATCGCAAGCATCACTTCCTCGTATAGTTGGCTTGTAGAGGACATGCTGAATGTCGTAGATATATTCTGTAACGAATGTGTTGGCGATAATTGGGGTGATGGTGTGGGTGTTATTGAGTACCATTAGTGAGCTAAGTGACGAAGCTTGAAGTAAAATCCATCGCTTGGTGTGAAGGTATTTGCGGCTTCCTCCAAAATTTGATTACCTTGGAAGGAGCTGTTCTTCCTCGCTGGGTTGGTCTTGAGATCCGAAGCATAAAGGGCAGTTGCAATCTAAAGCTGGGATGAGTTTAGGACGATGATATGTAGCGTTGGGGGAGTCTTTACCTGCACTATCAGTCACTCATTCAATCCCAATATCGCCTCTCACACCCGAATCAACACTCTTCCTCATCTTTTTGTCGCATTCACCTCTTGAGGATCTGCGCTCTTTCGTTGTTCTTTGTCACCTAGTTGGTATCAATGAAGCTCGGGGCATCATGCGCTTTCGGGATAACAAAGATATATCGAGCGTTACTATGTATAGGGATTGATCTGATCATATGGTTCAAACCTCAATTGAGTCAGATTTGTTGCTACTCCAGTCCTCTTGTGTGGTCTCGGTTCTGCGAGGTCACCACTAGACTTAATCTGGCTCATTCGCGATACATCCCATTAAACTCACCTCTAAATGATAGACGCAGCAATAGTCAATCGAGTGCACAATAGCAATTTTCTATTCCAAGCTCTAAAGTACGTATAACGTAAACAGCCCAGGAGCCCAGTTCAAGTGGCACAAGCTGATCTACTAATTTCGTTTCTAATGGCTCCTCCAGCTAATGTTTCTGGAACCCTAGGTTCATGAATCCTCTCGAGTCGTTGACAACACTCATCATGGCCTGGTTGGTTCGTTCATTCGCTTATACCAAGTCTGTGGACAAAGAACTCAAGTTCCCATGCTTCGATCTTATACTCACATCACTTTGCAACTCATCAAAGGATCTTCTAACTGTGCACAAGCTCTGGCGTTCGTTACTCGAAATACAACATAGTATTAGTCTCGTGTCCAGTGATAAGCTATCAAGATAGATATATGAACCTGCTATTAGACTCAACTTACTCACTTAGTTTGACTCATTCAACTCAACTCAACTGACAAGTCAATCAACATGAAATTCGCCTTTGTATCTCTCTTCTCTCTTGGCCTTGCCGTTGCGACGCCTCCAGAACCTGTGATCCTCAGGCCGCTTCCTGATAAGGCCAATTCAGGGTGCTACCACTAGTTAGTTCTCCCAATTCTTTCTCTCTCCCATTACCACTTCTCCCAGTATATGTACTGACATTCTCCCAGCACAATCTCCAAAAAAAAAAAAAAAAAAAACCATTGCTGTCTTCCTCATGTCTGTGTCTGCAAAGATGGTAAGTCACATTCAATCAATCTCATACGCATTATCATCCTGCTCACTGATTTGACTCAAAGGTAACTTCTACCTCTTCAACGACGAAGCATGGGAAAAGACATCCAATGGATGCAATCCTCCGTGGGGAATTCTAGGGAAGTCGCTGGAGGATATCTCAGGGTACTGCTGTAAGGGATGGAAAGCGCCAAAGCCCAAGCTCGACTGGTAAACCTTCTACTGGCCATTCACTCACTCCAATTTATGCTGTGTTGGCTTCTTCACTCTCTATTTGGTTCGTCGATACACCTGGAGTTGCCTCTATCTTATGCTTCGTTCTTCTACTCTCTGATTTCTCAGCATATATTTGATCTATAGATCCTTGACTTCTTCTTCCTTGTCTATCTTGGTAGCTTTACAGCCCTCAATACCAATAGCAATACTCTGCAACTCGCTCCAGTTCCCAATGAACGGCCCAACAGTATGATTCGAGTCCACAGGTCCATACGCGAACCATCCACTAACAGGCTGCGCCGTGACTTTCCCTTCTTTATCAATCCTCTCGACCCCAACGTTTCCAGCGAGGATGTAAGCTTTCGTATCAACACCGGGATGGGGGTAACCCTTCATCTTGACGGGCGTCTTTGCGTAGCCTGTAGAAACATCTGATAAGGACAGGGAGAGGTACTGTTGTCCGTCCATGATGACGGTCCAGTCGTTGGTAAATATACCCATCTGAGGTTCTTCCTTGACAGCTTCTTTCTCCTCATCGTCCTCATCATCTTCCTTCCATGGATCATACCCTCTTCGCCACCCATTTCTGTCAAAGAAGTCAAACCCAGTTATCCAACCGCTAACATCCCACTCGTTTGCTCCCTCTCCGCAAGACCACTGCTTCTTAGCTCTTACAATCTGCTCCCAAAACAATTTCGTTTCTTCTGCATGTCCATCATCCCATGAACTAACAAACCTTTTCATAATAGGCCTCAGCCTTTCTGCAAACAATTCAGGATCGTGGCCGAATTCTTTGAGATAGTCCAGCTTAGCTTCAAGCTTGACCCAGTCATCTCTCGTGCCCAGTAATGTGACACTGGGTATACCACAGACTAGCCACCCCTCAAAGTCGAAGAACTGCTTCATGAGGCCCATCATTAGTACCGCGGCAGTCACACCGTCTTTGGGGGTTGAAGTGCTGAAGCCTGGCATGATCCAGTCCTTCAACCATTTTGTTTTTACACGTTTATCCACCTCGTCTCCAAAACCGACAAGCATATCATCCCACGTATTTCCCTCGACGACAATCTTTTCTTTCCCGCCTTCATCCTCGACGAATAAACCCCTGATCTTCTCAGAATGGACGCTCATGTAGAGATTCATCTGCACAAGTACCTCAAACCAGACTTCTTCAGGCCTCAACACGAGATGCTGATGTTGAGCCCATGCTTCAACAGCACCTCGTATAAACCCACCAGAAGAGGCAAATACGCGCCCTGTGGAGAATGCATCATCGGAGAATGAGGATGCGATAAGAGAGGGAGCGTACAGGTTTGAGGAGTCGACTTCCTCAGGACAACTCCTCCTGAACAAATCGCCGGCCGAAGTCGCAACGCCTTGATGAGAGAGCGGCAGTGGCGCGACGGGTGAGAGCGGAACGGTGATTGAGGCGGTGGCCAAGCCTAAACCTGCCAGCCACAGAAGCATCGTGGAATGATGTCGGAAAGATATTCGGCCAACAGATATCTCAATCAGGCCATACTATTTTGAGATTCAAGGATGATTAAGATTACGGGCCTACCGATCGGACGGGTTGACAACCCCTGCTCCAGCGGCTCCATTACGCTGGTGGAGTTTTGGGCTTGGTCAAAACTGGGCCGAATAATGAGGCTCGAATCTCATGTTGTATCAGAGTCTATCTAATGATTGCATCTCAGATCATGATACGTATCTGCGCTATTATTAAGCTATATTCCGTATTCACAATTATCATAGTCGGGCTATTGGTCTTAACAAAGATTGATGAAGCTCCGTTATGTCTCACCAAGATAACGGATCTTACCATGAAAGGTGTGGCAGGCTTTGTATCTCGGCCATTCAATCCAACGACGGAACCGTGTAACAAATACGAAATTCTTAATTTGTAATTCTTTTTGTTCTTTTAATTTATGTCATGAATGCTCGACGACTAAATGCCTCGTTTTGCCACTCGACTAGACTGGACCGTAAAGTCAACAAAGTCTCGGTAGACTGGGTACTGTGCTTTGCAAAGTAACAAATTCGCACTCAATTATTCGTAATCACAAAATTCATTGAAGTATAAGTTGAGTAGCCAGTGTATTCAGCGCTGTATCAATCTATAAACCAAAGGACCTATGCATATCGTCCTAATATCCAATCCTGCGCCATGCTGACAAATGATGTATGTTAACCTTGTAAACGCCATGCCTTGTAAAAAGCCAATCTAGTAAATGAAGCGAAAGATGTTGCAGAGACAAAGGCTTCCAGCTTAGTCCTCAGCACTGTCGGCCTGGACACGTTGCACAACGTTGACAAGCTCGGGGAAGATCTTCTCGTTGTCCTGGATGCCGCAGATCTGCTTGACAACATCCTCAGGTCCATTCTCGGACATGATCTTGGCGAGCTCCTTGGACTCCTCATCGTCGGTGACTTCCTGGAAGCGGAAGGCCATCTCGATAGCGTCGAGGAGGTACTTGATGCTTTGTCCGTTCTCGGCGAGCTCGGCAGCGGGGCCGACGAATCGCTCCTTGCGAGAGAGCTTGCGCAGAGGAGCACGGCCAACTCGCTCAACTGCATCCTCCAAGTGGGGGTTGCCGATTCTCTTGATGATCTTCTCGACATAAGCGGCCTGGGCCTCCTCGTCGATCTCGTGCTTGGCGACGATCAGGCTCTTGGTCTCCATGAGAGCACCTCGCACCTCAGCCATGATCTCCTTGTCCTGGAGAGCATCGTAGACAGTTCGCTTTCTTCGGTTGTAGCCGTGGTAAGCAGCGGTGGCGTGACCAGTGTTGACGGTGAAGAGCTTGCGCTCAATGAAGGGAGCAAGGTTGTCTACCCAGTTGATGCCCTTGATATCGGGGATGCCAACGTCTTGGAAGGGAGTGCGGTCAACAACCCACTCAAAGAACTTCTCTAGTGTCACGTCGAGTCCAGCGTTGGGGTCCTGGGCGGGGACGATTCTGTCGATGGCAGAGTTGGCGTAGCGGGCTCTCAAGTGGTGGTCCTCAAGACGAGAGGGCTCAGTGTTGCGGGGGTCCTTGATGTGCTCAGCCAGAGTATCTGTAGCGCCGATGGCGTTCTCGCAGGCGATGACATGTAGTGGGGTGCTGTCTGAGGGGCGGGCGTCGATACCCTTGGCGATAACAGGAGCGATGAACTTGAGAATGTTGGGGCCGACAGAGCAAGTGACGATGTCAGCTGTGCGGATGGCTTCAACGAGGTCCTGCTCGTGTGTTCGGGAGTTGATGGCCTTGTAGTTTGTGATTGTGTTCTCGGTGGTTCCTTCAGAGCCGACCTCGATGACCTTGTAGGAGGGGGTTTCGTTGATGAGGTTAACGATGGTGTCGTTGACATCGGCGAAGACGACGTCGTAGCCAGAGTTGTGGAGGAAGCAAGCGACAAAGCCACGGCCTGGAGATGTTAGCAGGATATCAAGAGAGACGTTTGAGTATGAGACATACCGATGTTGCCGGCGCCAAAGTGAACAGCTGTCTTGGCCATGATGAATGTGTAAGATGTATGTGTATATAAGTAGGAGGATGTGGTATAAGTGTGTGTGATATGTCTTTGTGTTTAAAACAAAGAATAGATGTTTGTTGTATGTGGATGAGAGAGTTAGATGGAATGAGATGAGAGATAGAAACGGTGACCGTAATGGGGGAAAAGACGAGTTTATATGTCAGTCTCGTTGTTGTCCAAAGTGGTGGGTAGATGAGACTCTTCGTCCGTGACGATGACGGGCAAGGGATCCATAGATGCCATCATCTCATTGTTAGAGGGGGGGGGGGGGCCACTGTAGTAC